>CM076575.1:626555394-627087787 GCA_034641835.2 Pinus albicaulis | reverse complement strand
TATTGCGGTCCTTAACCCTAGTTTATAAATTTCTGTTGGGGGAAATCTCTTCCATCAACATGTCTAGCTGTGTACTTCATCTCCTGAGCCGGAGGATAGGGTCCTCCATGCTGATGGTGGTACGATGACGCCCTACTGGTAAAATTTTTCAGAGGTGCATGATGACTTTGGTAGCTGGGTTATGATACGTTCTGTGTAGAATCATATGCGTAATCGGGGTATGGAACGCTACTGCTTAGGTGATTTTTGGTCAATGAATCAATTAAACCATCTTCGTAGTTTGCCGCACTTGGAAATTCTTTGTAAGTTTGTAGGCGCGCAGCGTACGCAGGATATTGTAAATATACCCTGACTGCATATAGATCATCTCGAGTTATTGGGCCTTATTGATGGCATCCTCTTCGGATATTGGCTTTTGTTGCACCACATCCTTTGAAATCACTGCAGTGATATTTTTCAAGAACAAGTCTAAAAAAACTCAATCGTCGAGTTTCGATTTGCAGAAACTATGACCTTGCTACCATTCGTGGATATGGTCCGAGATATAGACAATGGGTGTTTTCCTAAAGTGGGCCAGTAATTCCATTCCAGAATCATGGTGGATGGGTAACTAAAAATAAGTCAGGAACGCAATAGTGAGGGCACTAAAGGTTCCATGTGTAGCAGAAGGTTGCTCCACATACCATTTCGTGGTTATTCCGGTTAGGGTGCATTGAAATAGTCTTAGTCGAATAGTATCGTTAATGGTGTTGTTCGACTAACACCATAGGTGGAAAGTCATAACCTGATTTTTGGGGTCTTCCGCTTGCTTCCCTTCGAACTTTGGAATGTTTTAAGGGAGCTTCGTGGGCATGGGAGGCCATGTAGGGTTGTTTGCAATGTGGCCATTTGTAAACTTGGTTAAATCTAGTAGATTTAACAAAGTTAATACAGGTGACTGTGATTTTGTAGTCATTACAACTTGTGGAAACACAATGTTCTAGTTAGGAATAGATTTTGTCTATGACGTACCCTGTTGTGTGTTCACTTGGCTTCCTGAATGGTTGGCACTCCTTTATCCCCGAGGGGTTGTGGGAGGAGTGGTATGTGGTGACCCTGTTGGGGTGTTCACCAGTGTGGCGTTGGGTGACTGACGAGGGTTCCCAACTAGTGATTCCCCAATAAATGATGAACCAACAAGGGTGGCAGTGTTCTATCTTTGACGCCTAAATGGCGAAAGACCTGGAACCCCTCCCAACAATGGGCGGAGGTCCAAAATATGTCTAGATTGACGAGGTCCTGTTGGGTCCATTCTGGTGTCGAATAGGTATGGTTTTGGAAATATTTGAGAGGATAGTGATTATAATCAAGGAAAAAATCCAATCGCATACACAAAACAAAGCGAAAATAAAAAATAAATTTTCCCTTTAGATTAATCCTATGTGATCAGTAAATAAAAAAATATGGTTTTTTGTTGTTTGCGTATGATACTCAGATCCTAGAATACCTAATCATCCTCATACACTCAAATGTAACTGGGCCTTGAGAATATACGTTGCGAATGTTGGCACAACGTCCAGAAATAATTGGCAACGACCCTAGTGAACCAAAGAAAATCCACCAAGGTAAGGGTATAGGATTTAGTGTTTCCTACACCATCACCTATAGGTAAGGATGCCCTAGTTTTTTCCACTAAGTACCATCGTCCCACGTGAGTGTTCGAGTCTTGAGATTCTTGGTAATTCAGCTACCAGTACTGAGTATTAGATGGGTCAATTAGCCCCGAATAATACTCCACGCACTCAGCCTAATCTTAACCCCCTATGAATTGCGTCTCTGCTGCGCTCGGGTTTTCTTTTCCATCAGCGGATAGATGGATTTGAAAGCTCCCTAAACAGTCAAATTCAATGTTTCAAGATGTAGACTTACCAAGGTGGCTTATTGGATGCCTACCCCCTTGGTCCTAACTTAAAATATAAATTGTCTTGTGGCCCCTATGGGGATAGTTTAGTGAGCTTGGTTAAGTTAGTTTTAGTTGTCTTTAATTTAATTAGGGTGTGAATGTGTGTGAAAAAAAGGTGAAAAAGTGCATAGTTTGAACATGCGTATATGCAGTGATCCTTTTCAGAATATCCTGTTTAAAGTATGTTTGGTTGTTCCTTGCTCAAAATAAAAACATGTGGGGATATGGGCTGCTTCCAATGTTTCCTAGTTAATATAAATGATCAACTATAAGGGCATGGTGAGTTATCAATAAATAGTGTTAATATGCTTATCGAGGATCACACGAAGGTGCAAAGGCAGTAGATATTACTTGCTCTCTACAGACAGTTCGATCCTGGTCCCGAATCCTACTCCAAAAAATTGAAACTAAAACTAATGACTTTTACACTATAAAAATGAAAAATATTTAGCTAAGAATGTGTGGACTTGGGCCACTTACTTTTTCTAATTAACTAAGTGTTTTTTGGTGCCTAAATTCACAAAGCATATATTATTTCGGAATGCAAGTTAATTTGCCTCCTACTTAAACTATGTGTTAACTTTGTGAAAATCAATTTGAAAAATTAAAACTAACACCTAAACTATGAAAACACAACTAAAAGTGAGCTCTAACAAGTTGTGGGACAACTCAACTAGTGCTGGAAGATTAATAATGGGCTGCCAGTCACTTTACAAGCAAGAAATAAATGGAAATACCACCAAATTTGTGCTTTTGGTTTGCGCGCACAAAAGGCTAAGACAGGTGTGAAGGCTGCATGCAGGTCACTGCTGAACATGCGCACTGGGGCGCGTCTGTCTCTAAACAAGCCACGCAATTTTCCTGCAAAGAAATTTTTGGGAGCTCTTCAGCTTCAGCCTCTCACTCAGGGTGAATCGGGCAGTGAAGGAGAGAAAGGGGGCAGTTCTGGCCCAACTCCACAACAAAGAAAGAGGTCTGTGCAAAAAGGCACAACCACATAATCTTGGAAATAAAAGTTAGTGGAGTCACCAATCCTGTGTATGTGTGTTTGGCGCACGAATGTACCAAATAAATCCTGCTTAAGAGGAGTAGTTTTTTCCTCTTAAGTTCTTGGTCACAGGAATAAAATAAAGGGATTCAGGAAAGTTAGGGAACATGCTAAGACAAAAACATACTAAATAGTGAAATAGCATGCATATTCAAACATAAAAACTAAACTAAAGAAAATAATACAAAAGCTCTAAATAGAGTCAAACAACTTCAATATTCCAAACGGTGGCACTTATCTCCCCTCTTATTGAGTGCTGGTAGGAATAAAGTGTTGGGCCAAAATTGTAATCTACGGATAAATTACACTTCCCTAGACAGGTGTTAGTCTATAACAATAGGTGAAAGACTATACTACCATTTCTCCAAACTCAGAACAGATATATAGAGAGGATTGGAGGCTTACTTGTTCAGTCACTTCCAAATGGCTCCTTCTGTCGCTTTTGCTACAGCTTCAAATTCAAGCAGTTTGTAAGCTGAATGCTTCCTGCAAGAAAGAACACTGAAAAAACAAAATATGCAATAATATAGATATTTATTCAAGCTAGTTAGCTAAATCAGTAAAGCATAAACTACATTCATCAACCAAGATCTTACAATATGGAAAATCAAAGTTAACATAGATGCATGTAGGGAAAAATAAGAAGTACTCTTTATTGATGATAGAATGAGAGGTTACAACCTAGTGACTGATTTGAAGTGACCTTCCAGCAAATTTCCCAAGTCTCATCACAGCGTAAATCTCTCCAACAGTAGCTTTACAAACCAAGCTCTCAATTGAAAATTCTCCAGCATTTCTCTACTCAAATTCTTCCTTCTCAAACACTTAGATCTGTGTTCAATTTATAGATGAACTGTAGGTTGTTTTGCAATCAATAGCTTTCCAAAAATAGGCAAGACATGTTTCCATTCATGTATATGTCAAATGGACACTTGGATCCGAAGCTTGACACATGTGAACTCTTCTAGAAGGCACTGGCCAAGTGGAGATTCCGGAACAATGAGAATTTCGCTCCCAATGTGACCAACACACCTGTGAATGTCGGGAAGTGCTTTGTAGAGCAGCCTTGCATGGGGCTACCTACATATGCAACGCACTTAGGCCCCTTAGAGCCTGCGTTGGTGAGCTCTCATATGCTAAATAATAAGCTTCAAACCATGGAAACCTTTGCTTGATGAAAGTCTTGCTTGATTTGTATTGTTTCTTGTCTTAGGGCATGTAGCAACTGAAATGATAGGGAAATATACCCTTGATCATTGGTCCTGGATATGATGCCCAGTTAACCAGGTCATTGGGAATGGTGCCCAAATTGACCTATAACAATTTCGCCCTAAAGCATGAGATCCAAATAATAAGAACATTTGATTGGGATGCTTTACACTATGATGAGCCTGGAAACGAAGTAGAATGGTCACCTGCATCAATATTACAATACATTTCATCATGATATATCCTCTATTGATCATAATTACTGAGGGTAGGCATTCCCATGTTCAGCACATAAAACAATCTAATAACATGTACATAATTCAAAAAGTCGTCTACATTGGAATGTTGCCTAGATGCAGACATACCTACAGATATAGGACCATGTTTGGATGACAATCTGTATGTAAGGTCACCGTACAGATGACATGTACAACAATCCTGAAATCGCAGCCTGGATGGATGAAACTAGATCCAAGGTCTTCTCATCTCGTTCACTCGATCATTCGGGTACAAGTCTAGCTATGCGAATATATGACTTTTTGTCGAACATGGACAGACACCGATTGATTACCAGTCAATGATGTGAGTTGTTAACAAACGCGAGAGAACCACCATTAATGTCAATGTCCCTCAAGTTACTATATTACATTTCGTAAGGCGTGAATAGATGTTTTGATGTCGAACGCCAAACAAAACCTTTCGGTAAAAGGTCCGGAAGTGAGGATCTTGTCGATGTTGTAACAAACCTCATGGTATTGGAATCTAATGTTTCTAAGTGAACTTCCTGGATATTGATTTGTTGTCGACAGGAAGTCACCTTATTTCAAAATAGGAGTTACTAATTTCAGAGACAAGGGAATGACTTGATATAGCAATTTTCAGGGATGACAGTCATGAAAATGAAGGTTTACGAGTATTGCATATGGATGAGTTTTTAATCACTGAATGGCTTTTCTTGAACATATCGGCGACACTATGATGAGTTGGCAGCATTGACCCAAAACTGAAGTGAAGGTATGATGAACCATAGGTGTGAATGAACCGTCAAGATGATTACCCAACCCAAACAGTCACAGACATGGAGTGAAAGAAGTGTCATGTTCAAGAGCGACTTGCTACCAAAAAGAAACTTTACTTACTTTTCCCAAATTTTCCCCGGTCATTTGTCGACCAGTACCTCTTTATTTTTTAACAAGCTTGAGGAGGATAACATTTGCTTGATCTATAATTCAACCCTTCGGGTGAATAAAGTATCGTTATTTAATAATTTAACGAGTCTAGTAATGAATGAAACTCGATTCTTGCCATGATCGACAAGCCCATCGATATTTTATGTTTTAACGAGCTTAACGACAGTGATAGCCCAGTCTTTTTCATATTTAGAGAGTCTGAAAAAGAGGACGAAATAGAACTCCAAAAGTACTTCTTCGTAAATTTGTCATGGGGATCCGAAAAAGTGTAAAATAATATTTTAGAGAACCTCTTTGGTCATGTTTAACCAAGGTATTACTTTTTCATAAATAATCCATCTCAGTCCGGAAAAGGGTTAAACTTATACTGAGTAGATATCAATTCATTTACTTTAACGAGCTCGAAAAGACAAGTGCTCGAAAATATTTTCATATTATCGGAGTCTGAAAAGAAGTAAAAGAAGACTCGAGGGGTTCCTTTTTTGCTGTTATCAAAGCTTGAAAAAGAGATAAAATTGCGCTTCAAATCATTTTTGTTTTTAACAAAACTCGAAAAATAAGGAGAAAAAGTATGCTTTGTGGTCAAGTCATTCTTTAATAAATCTGCACGACTAATATGTTCATAAGTTGTATTTCCTGTTTAGAACAACATCAAATGGATTAAAAATACCTGTTTCATGATAAAAACATAATAAAACTATAGTCATAGTAATAAATTTAACTTTCAAACAATTAAATGACTATAAAAAGCAGTTTCACTATTCATTTTTACCATTCCATAGTTACCATTTTCATTTTGGAGCTCTGAACCTAATTTTTCTCCCGAACTTCAGTCGTTGATTGCAATCATTTTTGTCGACGGATTTCATCATCGTTTGATCCAAGTTAGTGCCATGAACCTCCTCTTTCTTACAGTATTCATTTCATTCCCATTCCTTGCAAATTTTTAGGGTTTTGAGGCCCCTAGGGTAAATTTTGCCCAAAATGAGGGAAACACACCCCTAATGTCGAAACTTGTGTTGCATAGCAGGTACAGTGAAGGGTACCTGCATGTGCAACGAACTGTCTCAGCCCAAGGAGTGAGTTGGGTGCAATTGAAGTTTTTGGTTTTCATGCTATGTCCAAAATTTGCCTAGTTTTCTGCAATGAATGCTATCTAATGGATCTTATGGTTTATTTTCAGGTTTCAATCAGATTAAAATGACGATTACATGGAGGGAAAGATAACATGAAGAACAAGATATGATAGCCTTGAATGATCCAGGTATTATAAGAGCCTTAAGAGATTGCGGATTGCTTAAGAAATTTAAATTGTCAAGAATGAGGCAACAAATAGAACTCTTGGATTTCTTAGTTCGAGCATGGGATCTGGCGATAGAGTCATTTCACATAAAAAAATAAAGTGTTTCCTATAACATTTGAAGATGTGTATTTTCTCACAGGTTTATCGAGGAGAGGTTTGCCCATATTTCTCACAGGGTCTACCATTGGAGGAGAGACGGTGAGGGATTATGTTATGTAGTATTGCTATCCAGGTTCAGAACCTAGCAAACATGGAAAAATAAACATGCGGGATGTTGGGGATTTTCCTTTGAGAACCATCCTTTTCAAGATTGCTAAATTTGCTGGCACCATTACACTCCATGTAGCGAACATATCGTATATGCAATATGCGCTAGAGTGTTTAGAGCCAACAGTCTTCAATTGGTCTAAAGCTGTTCTATCTCAGATAAAGGAACAACTGAATAAAGAAAATGGAGGAAGGAAGAAAAATCTCAGTTATGGTTCAATCCTAATCTCCTTCGTTTTGGAATGGATTCTACTGATGCAACCAAAACATGTAACATTGCATATATCTAGTCCTAGAGATCCTCGAATGAAAATATGGGTAGAACTCATGGGTCGCCATGCAGGCCAATCGACCGTTGTGTTCTCGACTGCATTCTTCGCCTGGTTCCGACGACAGATCATTGCCATCGATGAGTATGCATACGCAGGTGTCGAATTCCGAGGAGATCAAGATCTAGTATTACCAGAAGGTGCTTAGTGGGGTGTAATAGGTAAGAATGATTCGACCATGTTTTTTTATTTTCCTAAGGTTTATACAATTTTTTTTGTGTTTTTTATTTCTTTCCAAGTCTAAAGTAAATTTTTGATGTAATGCAGATATCGGTCGTGTTCAACCAATAGAGGAACCAGACCGCGAGGCAGATGCACCAGCAAAGAGGGTTGTCGGGAGAGCAGTCCTTCAGGACCTTGATATGGTTGAGACTCTAGTTGAGCTTCAGAAACACATAAAGGGATTAACCTTCAAGATTCCGGATTGCCAGCTCAAAGAGTTACCCATGTGAATACAACGACACACTATTTGGGTTCCTAGTTGTTGGATGCGGTTGCTCCGTAGGATTGCTAGATCTGTAGCATGTTACCATGAGAAACACTAGTTTACTTGTGAATTTTTGCATACATTTTGAGGTTAGATGACCAATGTGTCTTGGGCACAAGTTTTGTAAAAACCTATAACTATCTATCTATATGTTTTTAGAGTTTTTCCTATGTTTAATGCGCAATCCTATTCAATGATGTGAATGTTTTCTTTATCTATGTCACAAATGTTTGTCTAAAACTTGATTAGCTAATGAATCAGTTAAAGTGTTCATATTTCTGGAAATGTGTTGATATTGAATGAAATCAAAATGTATTTCCAAAAGTCGAACTCTTAGGAACAATCTAGGAAGTGTTGGATTTCTAACAATGTAAATACTAGTAATTTGTAGTACCACAAGTTGAGAGTCTAACCTTATGATTATGCAGTTAATACCAAATTAAATGGAATCAGAGAGAAGTTTGATCAATGTGCTATACTCAGTGATATTATTTGTTGATCTACCGATACAAATCCTTGAAAACTTACTAACTCGTCGTTCGGAGCGAAAATGGCCCACGCTGTACAGGATAGATTCTACGTACTACGACTAGCACCATTAGCATATCCAACAAATGGTTCGGAAGGTTCAGACATTTTCCATAAAATGTAAAGTGGATTACTAACGTCAAGAAAACTCTAAAAACAAATTAATATAGTGAATTAAAATCAATAGCATATAAACAATATAATACAAAATATTACTACGCTCATGATTAAGCATAGCAACATTTCAAATACAACCCATTTCTAGGTTGTGCCAACAGAATTCCATCGTAATCAACTAACACGTAGGCACCCTTAGCAAGAACTCTTTTGACAATATAGAGGCCATGCCAGAATGTTTCTAATTTCCCTGTACCTATAACATCAGCTTCTTGATCATAAAGAAGGACCAAGTCGCCCTCTAAGTAGATGCGAGGCTAGACATTTTTGTCATATTGCGCCTTTATATGTCTCTTATGCGCTTCTTTGGCCAATTGGGATTCACAACGCATTTCATCTAGATGGATGAGGTTAAGGAGATGTGCGTATTCTTTTTAGGTGTCAGGTAAAAAGTCTATCGCGAGTTTTAACGATGATATTTCACATTGGATTGGTAAGATAGCTTCCAGACCATACACCAATTGAAAAGGGCTAAATCCGGTTGCATTTCTCACCGAGGTTCGATACGCCCACAAGGAAAAGTACAGGATCAACTACCAGTTCCTTTTACGGACTGTTTGGTCAATTTAGTGTGTCCTAAATTGCTACATTAATTTATCAATTCGAGATTCGTAAGTTGATGAAGTGTGGCGCACTATATGTGCAAGATAACCTATTTCTTATCTTTTTGTCATTTTAGTTTTCTAATGTGAGATGGAAATTCTAAAATAAAAACAAGTATGGTTATGATTGTTCAAGGCAATGATATCCTTTATAATGATTTACCAACTTGAAACTCCAAAAGGAATTTGAAACATAAAATGAAAAAACTTGAAAGGAAATGAAAATGTGTTGCTAACCTAGTAAATCAAAACAATGAACTATTGAGCATGAAAACCAAACTATCCTTGCTGCTGTCTAAACACAAAAGAGACTATGCTTAAAGAAATCCAAGAATTGCAACAAAGTAAATCTAAATCAAATTACATCAATTTATATTCTGATCCCTCGCCATTAGTCCAGCTATGGCTTTCGGAGGTAACCATAAACAACTTGAGAAATCTGATATCTAATTTGCAGAAAAAGAAACTAATATCAAACTACACACTCATACTTCAATCCCTCACCATCAGTCCAGCTGTGGCTTTCGGAGGTAACTGAAAATGACATGAGAAATTTAATATATATAACTTGCAGAAAGTAAACTAATATCAAACTACACACTCATACTTCAATCCCTCACCATCAGTCCAGCTGTGGCTTTCGGAGGTAACTGAAAATGACATGAGCAATTTAATATATCTAACTTGCATAAAGTAAACTAATATCAAACTACACACTCATACTTCAATCCCTCACCATCAGTCCAGCTGTGGCTTTCGGAGGTAACTGAAAATGACATGAGCAATTTAATATATCTAAATCTAACTACTGAAGCAAATGTGCAAGACTGAAATAAACAAAGCAGTACTGGAATTAAACAAAAACTAAGAGAAATAAATTAGCAGCAGAACAATATTGATTCCATGTCATTAGTCAAAAGATATGCAAATACCCGGGCTTCCTATTTGAAATCTGAAACAAGAACACTGATCAGTTAACATAAAACATGAAAGATTATGGACAAAAGTAAAGTGTAAAGCATGAAAGACTATAAACAGAGATGAAGCATAAATACCATGAAAGATGCAATGTATAAACACATGAATGACTTATGGCACAATGAGCATAAAGAAATAAAACAATAACTATACAATAATGCACAAAACCTCAGCGTGTGCAGGGGCCCTCTACACCAGCCTTGGCAACAGCCTTCAAATACAGATTACGCTTGGAAACAGAGTCTTCTTATATATTAAAATGCAGTCATAACAAAGAGGTAATATTACGGCATAGTGGCAACATAATTACATTACAGAGCTATCTGGAGGCTAATGGAGACTAATATAATATGCGTATGCAAACGCATTATTTATAACAAAGGAAATATAACTAATTCCCTAAAGTTTATGCTGATAGAAAACACGTAAACCATTACGTCCAGAGATCTAGGATCATGGCCGCTTTGAGGAGTAAATCTATGAAGAGTGGATGTTGAATTCGGCTTATGGAGCAGTGTATAGGTGTTGATGTGTCTCCCGTAAGTTAGAAACGGTCATGCAAATCCTCACGTGATGAGAAACAGAGTCCTGTCACCGTGGGACTCTACGGTTGACTTCCACTTGGCCACCTTTGACCGCAGCCTCCTTAGGTGATTTTGCTCGAGCCAATAGGATACGATCCATGTCCACATCATTTCTGACTTTCCCATGTGGCTCGTTTTTCCTGAAGACACTTGTAACATATACTTTCACAAAATGGTTGCGGAAATTTGCAGCAGCTGCGGAAAGTGGCAAGATTCCGCAGCTAAATGAGCAAAAATCTAAATCAAACAACATACACAAAATATAGTTAAAAACCATTTTAGATGCTCTGTTGCAATTAATATACAATGATATTGACAACTTGGAAGGTTCTGGTGAATGAAAAAGGTCTAGAATGGTGTATAGGAAAGATGCAGATTTGAGACTCAACACAGACTCCTATCATTCGTTGAAGCATTCGTTTAAGAATTTTACTGATAACCTCAACTTTTCCATTTGATTGTGGATAATAAGGAGTAGAATTATCATGTGAAAATCCTAACTTGGTTGTCAATTTAGACATCATATGGTTGCGAAAATGCTTCCCATGATCTGTAACTATAGCTTGTGGGACCACAAACCATGCAATAACATGGTTGAAGAAAAACATTGCAGCTAATTGTCCTGTGTTGTTGAATGTAGGCATTGCTTCGGCCCATTTGGTAAAATAGTCGACTTCGACAATAATGTAACCATGCCCCCCAGACGAAGGAGGGTTACAGGTCATGAAGTCAATACCCCAATTTGTAAATGGTCTAGCAGAGTCAATAGGATGCATTGGCGTTGGCAGTTTGCAGATTTTACAGTAAAAAATCTGGCATGCATGACAACTTCTGACTACGAGGATACAATCTCGAAAAATAGTAGGCCAAAAGTAACCAGCGCGGAGTATCTTCTACATGGTAGCATATCCAGATAAATGTCCACCACAAGCCCCAGCATGAAAATCATTTAACACTTTTTCGGCCTCCTCATGAGTGAGGCACCTCCTTAAATTGGTATCAACACCACGATGATAAAGTGTATCGCCGACGATAATATAATATTTGTCTTGGTATCGAATACGTCACTGATCAGAGTGAGAGGTATTAGGTCGAAAATTTTGGGTTTGGAGATAAATGATGAAATTTCCATACCAGGGATCAGATGATCCGATCAGAAACAAAGACTCGTCTGAAATAGATGGTTCCAATGTAGTAGCAGTACTATCAAAGGGAAGGTCACAGAGAAGCTCAGCGAAAACTAAAGACTTCTTTGACTTGGATTTGATGAATTCCAAATAAAATTCCTGCAATATGACAATCCATTTTGAATATTTTCCCCCCAGCAATTGACATGATAAGATGTAAGTCATGGGGTTGCATTCTTAAACTATTGTTGTTTTTCGGAGCAGGATATAATGGTGAAATATTTGGACAACTTGTATAGCTGCCAAGGCTAGCTTTTCTATGTACGAGTACTTAACTTCCATATCATTGAGATTACGACTCAAATAATAGATCATATGTTCAATTCCATCTTCTACTTGGAACAAAACCATAGCGATGGTCGTTTCAGCCGCGATGATATATAGGAAATAATAATTTTGATAATTAGGAGGATACATTAATGACACTTGGACAAGATGGTCCTTGACAACATCAAAAGAAGCTTGCGCAACTTGGTCCCAATGGAAGGGAACGCCCTTTTTCAATAATCAAGTAGATAATTTAGCCATTTCGGCATATTTTGGAATGAACCTTCTTAGGAAGTTAGCCTTTCCTTGAAGTTTCTATATCTGAAGTAAGTTTGATGGTGTAGGAAAATCAAGAATGGCCTGTACCTTCAGTGGGTCTATTCGAATTTCTTCTTTTGAGACTACGAATATGAGAAATTGACCATAACCAACACAAAACACACATTTGTGTGGATTGAGGTGTATCTTGTAGTGTCAGCAGCATAAGAAAATAGCTCTCAAATGCATCAGGTGATCAGTCTGATTTCGTGAATGCGCTGGTAAATCATCTAGATATGGTTGAAAAATGTGCTTGATGTTGTTGAAAGCATAATCCATTGCTCTCTGAACAATTGCCCCAACGTTCTTTAAACCAAATGGAATTTTCCTATATATGAATGTGCCCCAGGGACAGATTAATGTTGTCTTATGTTGGTCATCTGGGCAGATATTGATTTGATTGTAACCAGAAAATCCATCCATGAACGAAAAAATATAGCATCCAGCACAATTGTCAATAATCTGGTCGATAAAGGGAGTAGGATAGTTGTCTTTTGGACAAGCTTGATTGACATCCTAATAATCGACACACACTCTAATAGTTCCTTGTTTTTTCATAACAGGAATGATATTGGAAACCCACACAGTTAGTGAAACAGGGTAAATGAAACCAGCATACAAAAGTTTTTCAACTTCTGCATTGATGGCAGAAACTTTCTTTGGATGAACAGGAAAAATTCATCGATGCACCAGTTTGACATCAAGATACATATTAATAGTGTGTTCAACTATAATACTATCTATGCCTGGAATTTCCTCGTAAGACCAAGCAAATACGTCACGAAATTCACGAAAAAGAGAGAAATATGAATCAAGTTCTGATGGAGAACAAGATACATTGACATGAATATTTTCTACAATGCCAGGTTTAGTCGAAATATCGATAGAAATAATTTCTTCGATATTTGATAAATTTCGCTCAAATTCGATTGCATTAATCAAAAAAGAATTCGAAAATAAAGTTTGAATGTATGAGTGATATAGTTCACTAAGATTATTTTCTTCATAATGAGGAAGATGGGAATGATGATGATAATCTTCCCATGGTTCTCCTTCTGACATCATAGCTTCCAAAATATTTTCATCTGTCAAAAATTTTGAGGAAAATGGATCAGATGGAGTACCAAAATCTAATGAACGATCAACCCAAAGACTCGGTGATGCCGATTTCATATTTTCCGCCCAAGCCAAATAGATTGATTTCTATTGTAGCTCAATAGGGCTGAGCGGTAAAACGTCATCCAACTTAGAAATATCAGAATCACCCATACTCTTCCTTAAGCCAGATAGAGTGGAAGAGATCATGTAGAAAGTCTCTATGCTTGTAGTTTCTACTGACGTCGCGGGCAGCGGTAATGCAAAGGTTCCCATAAGAGTGGAATCCTTAAAGAGTCCTACACCAATGTTCTGAATTTCTAGTTGGGGTAAGTGAATATATGGAACACTTCCAGTCACCTGTGAAGTGGAGGAAAAAAAGGATAATTGATTAATGACTGTGATTGTACCTTATGTGGAAAGGAAATCATTATAAAATATGTAGAAACAATGGCAGTCATTTCATATACCCATGGTCTTCCAAGTAAAATATTATAGTCAAGGGGTCCGTCAACAACCTCGACATCAATACTTACTGTTTTTCCCCCTAATTCAATTTGCAGGTTATTAATAATACCTCAAGGTTTATATGTTCTTCCATCAAAAGCCTTCAACGTTGTTGATGATTGTGATAATCGCGGTGAGCCAAGCGATTTCCAACAGTTTAGAGACATAATGCATGTGGATGCTAACTCATCAATAATAGTGTGATGAATAAGGTGATTTAGAATATTTACTTGGATGGAGAATGCCAATTCTGCTGGTAATTGTAGCACATAGCTTGTATGACTAAAGACGACAAGATTAGAATCAGTTGGATCAATTCCACCAATGGCCGACAATAAAGCCTGCTTTTGGGAGGGACAATTTTGTAATACCTCAAGAGAAGACATAACTGAAGGGTATTGAGCCAAATATTCAACTATATTATAATTTTTTGCAGCTCTTGCTCGAGGATTATATGTCAATTTATGAATTACTCCCTTTGGTGGTTTAATCGTCAATTCAGGAATAATATGAGGTGGTACTGATTCATTAGATGGATTTGTTGTCGAGGTAGTAGGTTGATCAGTGGTCGAACTACCATAATCTTTATTCTAGGTCGACACCAAAATATCTTGTGAACATTTTGTGGTGGATAACATTAACACTTGGGAACTAGGAGCTGAATTCGTAGCAACCAAATTTGTGTCCGGATTTGGGAATGGGCCAATTAACACAGCTGATGCATGAGAAGTCTTGATGATTTTTGAGACTTCAGGATGGTGAGGACAATCCCTAACAAAGTGTTCCTCATTATAGATTATACATGGATAACGAGGTTTCCATGGTCCAGACAGTTGATCAGATGATCGTTCCTATGGGTTAGAAGTTTTCTTTTTCTTTGATTTTCCCTTTTTCTTACCTCATGGTTGCTCATCACTTTTTCCGTTGTCAAATGACATAGCATTAATTTTGAAAGTAGGAGCAGGATCAGATGCAGTAGTGTGGTGTGTGTTTGCAATTCCTATCAAGTCGTCTCCGACATGAGGGTCCTTTATTTGAGAAGGAACATTGAAATTAGATCACGACGTATTTGTGATTTTCTCATAGAGCGTGCCAGATTGAGTCTAAATCAAGTCTAAATATTGGGCACGAGCAATAACTTGCTCTTCTGCGACAATGCCACCTTTAGCCACATCCTCAATTATATATGGTAACAGGGACTTAATGAACCATTCAGAAAGAAGCTGATCAGGAACAAATGTCTTAACCATTCATCGACGACGATGCCACTCATGAATATGATCAGAAATGTGAGTAGCATTAGTCTGTTTGAAGTTGGTCAAGAGTTCCGTTCTAGTTTCATATATGATCGGTAACTGGAAATGGGTCAAAACGACAGTAGCTAAGGCAGTAAAATTATCGAAAGAAGCTCTAGGTAATTCAATGTACCATTTAGCTGCCAGACCTGTGAACATACGCTGGAAAAGACATGATCGAACAGAATCATCATTTAGGGAATTTGATGAACACCATAAATGATAATTCATAACATGAGTTGATGGATATTCTCCAGGGTTTCCATTGAATTTAGGAATTTCGGAGGGTAATTTATGAGGTATCACCGGCCACCAAGGAGCATAATTGATAGGATAATTGGTTAACCGGTTTAAATCTAGTAATTCGAAGGTTGCAACAAAAGGAAAATGTATATTAAGGCCAGGTTGAGCATAGCCAGGATAAGATGGAATTGCTTGGGAAATAGGTCTTTGATCACTAGCATATGGAATTTGATGCTAGTAACCCAGATAGGGGTTGTTTTGCATAGAATTATATTGACCAAAACTTGGATATGATACTTGTTGAAATGAAGTTTGAGGGATTTGTGCCTGTGGCTGCCAAGGGTTTTGTCCACCAATGTTATAACCCAAATTATTGTAAGTTGTATTCGGTTAATTTATATAACTAAGTTGCATTTGTGACATCCCATAAAATGGTACACTAGCTTGTGAATAAATGATCCCTAATACAGGTTGTTGTAGATTAACCGAAGGATTTTGAGTCTATGGACCCAAAATTTGATGATATTGAGTTGAAGAAATTTCCTAATAAGGTTAATGTACAATATTTTGATTCTGTGACTACGGTATAGATGTATTAAGAAGTGGTATTGAAGTGGGTGTAACAGGTTGAACCGGTTGATAAGAATGTACAACCGTTTGTGGTTGGATAGGCAGAGTGGACTACCATTGACAAACATTCATGTCAACATTAGTTTGACCAAAATGTGACTGAGTACCATCATATTGGGCGACCAAAGGTTTCCCCCCAGCATAAGGAGGATAATAAGACGAAAAATAATTTTCTCCAAATGCCGGGAGTCTAGTTGATATGGTACTTAAAGAAATTGACCCATAAGTAGTGACTTGATATTGCCTTGATGATGGATGTAATGAATCATGTCGTTTAGTACTAACTATAGGACTACCAGTTAAAACACCAGATGATGACATTGGTAAAGACCATGGTCTCGAAGATGTACCAGAGAAAGTGCCAGATAATGATTTGTAACCTGTTGGGACCAAAGGGCCACCATGAAAATATGACTATGGTGAGGTTGTGAACATCGACGGAGTAGTGAGGGTAGGAGATGACGTAATTGGAACAGTAGACCCAACCGAAGCTGTTGGTTCAGACATGGTTGTATGACCAAATGTATACTCTCCAAAATCAATGGGAGATTGAATGGCAATGGGATCAACAAAAGCATATGGAAACGATTGAGGAAAAGACTAGTACATGTAAAGGTCTCCCCCAAAATGGGTTGGAATTAAAGATGTATCAGGTTGTGGGATTTCTTCAATCGCAATTAAACAAGGAGGAAGAACTTCACCATCGGGCCCAAAACATGGAAAATTTTAGGGGCTAATATTCGCAGGTGGGCTAATTTTCCATGTTTTTACCAAAAAAATGATTCGCCAATTTCCATTTTTTCCAAAAATTATTCGCCCAAATTTTATAGTATAAAATTATTTTAACTTAAAAATCACCAAAAAATTATAGAGGGAAATATAAAATCATTATAAACCTAATTAATTTTATATAAATATCGCCAAACTTTTTATTATTTATATATTAGAAGCTAGTAAGATTCGCCAAGGTTTCTAAACTTTAAGATAATTTTCCATCCTTAAAATTTTCCCTGGACCAAAATATATTTCAGATGGTTGACTGTGTGATATAGGAGTTTCAGTGGCTACAGATATTTGTGGAGTGACCAAGGTAGGAATAGCTTCCGCTTGTTCAGGATTCAGATTTTCTGGCAAAGAAGAGACAGGATTTGGATCAATTGTGATTGAACAACGTCGGGTCTAGGAGGTATGGTCTCAGCGATTGAATGGATTGTGACCAAAGGTATTTGTGAAGGCTCTATTTTAACAACAGTAAATGAACCAGGATGTGTGGAAATAATTTGAGCTAGCTCTGGTTTAAAATATGATGTTTTGCCAGAGGTACGAATTATACTTGATTCAACAGATCATGATCGCCTTCACCTACTAGAAGTAACTTCCGGTGGTAAAGGTGGTTTGAAAGATAATCTACGTGAACGACGGGGGATAGGATTTTTTTCTTCCATGATTACTGATTTATTTTAACCAAAAAACAAATAAACAAAAGAGGGTAATGCTAGGAAAAAGGGTTTACCAAGAAACTGCGAACTGCAGAATACCTCCTGGCGAACCAGGAAGTACGGGCAGGTAATCTCCCTGAATGATGTGTTTGGTGTATCACAATTTCAAGGCAGCTGACTCGGTTCACTATGGATGGATAACATCTAAAAAAATTTCTCCCAAATATACCCGAAGGTACGTGGAGGCCCAAGTCCATATTAGCGTTGTCTAATGTGAAACCGCACAGTGAGATCACCCCTTTATACTTATCGTACTGTAACACTGCCCGATATACTCAAAAGTACGTGGAAGAGCTACGATATAATTACATACATGGAGTGAGGTATCACACTCGAAATGTATCGCAGACAAGTTAACGATCACTGCTATGTTTCACGACGCCAGAACAAGTCTCTAGACTAGAATTTCTAAATGTTATCGTTATGGTTCCAAAGTATTTTTAAGTAAATTGAGATTTATTTTATGTTGATCTTTCTTAACAATTTGCCTTTCAGGTTCACCACGATGATGTATATGAAATTCCTAAAATGCAAGCTAAGAATGATAAACAAACTTTCACTTTCAGCTTTTTCAATGAATAACATAGCTACTAAGGGAAGAGAGCAAATAATTTGTGAGCAAAAAAATCAATGAACAAAAAAAAAATCAATGAATCACAAACTAAATGCAGATTTCCTAATGTTCCTTTTTCAAAAAACACAAAATCCTACATGCAAATGCAAGATTTTCTTTTCAGTTTCCTTAATGTTATGAATGCAGAAAAGAAACTAGGTGCACTAGATCAATAATCAAAATTCTTTTTACTTTCGAGAAACGAAGAATATAAAGAACAATTTCTCTTTTGAAGGAAAAACGAGGATTTCAACAACGATTTCTCCTATCAAGGAAATGAAGATTTTACGACAATCTCCTATTTCGAAAGAAAATGATTCTTAATGCGACCATAAGAATAATTTGAAATCAACTTGTCAATGATAAAGAAATTTTTTTCTAAACAAACATTGAACAAATTTTCAGAACACAGTAGCAAACAAAACTAAAGCAAGTTGAAAAGTCAAATTCAAGGGAATTTGGTCACTTTCAGGAGTCAATGCAGTCTCTAAGGGGAGACAGTGCTATGCAACGTAGGCTTGGAAGGGAGACAGTGCTCTGCAGAGCACTGTGTCCAAACTAATGGTGTGTTGGGCGCTATAGACAAGGAAAAATACTACTGTTTAACTCACTGTATTTGTAAATTAAGCTCTGAAAAAGTCTAATATTTATATGTAACAGCTACTAGGTGGATAAAAAAAGAAAATCAGAGACTAAAACACCTAAAACTAAGAGAAATTCTCCCCAGTGAAGTCGCCAGTTTGTTGGGCTAGAATTGTAATCTACAGATAAATTACGCTTCCCTAGACAGGTGTTAGTCTAGAACAATAGGTGAAAGACTATACTACCATTTCTCCTAACTCAAAATAGATATACAGAGAGGATTGGAGGCTTACTTGTTCAGTCGCTTCCAAATGGCTCCTTCTATCGCTTCTACTACAACTTCAAATTCAAGCAGTTTGTGAGCTAAATGATTCTTACAAGAAAGAACACTGAAACAATAGAAGATGCAATAATATAGATATCTATTCATGCTAGTTAGCTAAATCAGTAAAGAATAAACTACATTCATCAACCAAGATCTTACAATATGGAAAATCAAAGTTAACATAGATTCATGTAGGGAAAAATAAGAAGTACTCTTTATTGATGATAGAAGGAGAGGTTACAACCTAGTGACTGATTTGAAGTGACCTTCTAGCAAAGTTCCCAAGTCTCTTCACAACATAAATCTCTCCAGCAGTAGCTTCACAAACCAAGCTCTCAATTGAAAATTCTCCAGCATTTCTCTACTCAAATTCTTCCTCCTCAAACACTTAGATATGTGTTCAATTTATATATGAACTGTAGGTTGTTTTGCAATCAATAACTTTCCAAAAATAGGCAAGACATGTTTCCATTCATGTAGATGTAAAATGGACATTTGGATCCGAAGCTTGACACATGTGAACTCTTCTAGAAGGCACTGGCCAAGTGGAGATTCTGGAACAATGAGAATTTCGCTCCCAATGTGACCAATGCACCTGTGAATGTCGGGAAGTGCTTTGTAAAGCAGCCTTGTATGGGGCTACTTGCATATGCAACACACTTAGGCCCCTTAGAGCCTGTGTTGGTGAGCTCTCATATACTAAATAATAAGCTTCAAACCATGGAAACCTTTGCTTGATGAAAGTCTTGCTTGATTTGTCTTGTTTCTTGTCTTAGGGCATATAGCAACTGAAATGATAGGGAATGATAGACCCTTTATCATTGGTCCTGGAGATGATGTCGAGTTAATCAGGTCATTGGGAATGGTGCCCAAATTGACCTATAACATAAAGGATGAAACATTTACCCACTTTCCAAGGGGAACATAGAACTAGGGAGTTCTAAGACCTGATGCAAGGATGTCTTTACTTCTGAGCTACCTTGGTGCAAAGTCTCCCTCTCTCTACTCCGGTGGACTAGAGTTTTTGGATGCCCAGCAATTGAGTCCCCTATATCTCAGCTCCGAATCACACACTGTTGGATTTCTTGGGGAAATTTTGGCTAGCTTAACAATGTGTTCTCCTATTTCTCATCTCTTGGTCTCTTTTTATAGGAGAATTCAAACTCTCCTTCCCTCTCTTGGTACATTGATTGATGGTGACCCAAGAGAGGGGGGTGATTCCATTGTGTGCCACATTTATTCCATTGTGTGCTCCTTGAGGTCCTAAGGAGGCTTGGGCAGCTATCCTTAGGTAGCCTGAAGTGTGGGATCAATGTCTTGGAGCATGCGTTGTGGTCCCGGAAAGTGACTTCCGCCGCTCTCAGGACTGAGGGCTTTTTAAGGAAAAACCGCGCAAAGGCACACTTATCAAAGAAAAGTCCGTGCAAAGGAAAAAAAATTGGTTCCTTCAGTGGACAATTTGATTTTCCTCTTCAACCTTAGAAATTTTCAAATACTTCAGATTTTCTAATGTGCCTCAGCCCTGTAGATCCTTCTTCCTGACATTTAATAATGTAATCCTTTCTTGCCTGATTTTACAGTGATAACAACCCTCCCAGACCTCTGAATCTTGAAGGGGGACTTCATTCTGACCCATTTAAGCCTTAACTATGGGCATGTGAGAGAAATTTAGCAACTAAAAATGTATAGTGATAGGCATGCCTTGTAAACGCCACAATGAGGGTCCCAAAAGGTCAATTTTGTATTTTCAGCTCCGAGATTTGTGTCACATTTTTAGCCCCTGAGCCCAGGTAATTACCCAAAACTTCCTGTAAATTTAGGCGAGGATAAATAACATTAAAAAAAATACATGGAATAAATCACATGATCAGGAACTCATCCGACCCCACCCAGCCATGACAGACATTTCATTAAACATGTCACAAACCTTGCATCTATAGTTGTAAACAATAGAATTAAGCACAGGGGTCTAATATTTATCTGAGAATCACTAAGAAGCATTTCTCACTTACATCATAAATTTCAATACAATCTATTTTACCATAGATACTTTGTATATTCATTTATAGGAAAAAACATAAATGGATCCATACATCATCACTGATTAAAAAACATGATTATAACCAACATAATAACATCAGAAATACCATGGGTATAACGTCAATGAAATCCACATAATAGCAAGTACATTTTCGTACCAAATATCAAAGGAATGAGCTTCTCAGTAATGAGTGTAAAATCCATTCAGAGATGGGATGTCCATGTTCCACATGACCATAGATTGGCTGAGCCAAATCTCTCTTCAGCCGATCACCCTCATGCCATATTCCAAGCATGAATGTGGGACTCAATTCGAAAAGCTGACCAGGGCATCTTGTGGCTAAACCAACTCACCCTCATCGATAGAAATCAAGCTTTACCATGATCTACATGATATCACTAGGCCAACACAAGCATGGATATCACCGAATTCTCTTCGCCTAAACCATGATGAATTTTCTTGTCTCCTAGTCTCTCAGGCTTTACCGCAACCCACAGTTTGAATCTGGGGTCACTAGGCCCTAAAATTAGACATACTCTCTAGGATTTATCGAAATCTCAAACCTGAGAATCCTAAGCCTGAAATGGAGAGAAAACCACCACCTCTTAGGCTTTACCACAATCCAAACCCAAATAACTAGGCCTTAAAACTAGGCAACAAGTGAACCAGTTCTCTAATCATTTGGAGATCCACCTCACTGAGCTTTGAATCCATCTGTTAATCCAGCTAAACCAAAACATGAGAACTCCACAACACCATGGCTATCTGGAAATGGCAAGGCTAGGCTGAATACAGTACCATACCTCGAAAAACCCATTCCAAGGCAATAAATAACCACATGCAATACCATGCATGCCAAATATAGCAAGGAAAACATACATGAAAATAAATTCCTGCAAAGAATCCTACTATAGTTTCTTGATTCCTTCTCCTCCTTGCCTGCTTTCTTGTTTTCCCTGCTTTCTTTCCTTTCATCGTTTAATGCCAAAGTGCTCCAAGAAAACTCTGTGTGTCTAAGAGTGAGAGAGAGGGAGAGAAAATAACGTGAGAGCTCCAAAGATGTGAGCAAAATATTTCAAATTAATACTCATAATACTTTTTATTAATAAGGCCTCTACTTTATTCATTTTCCATTATTTTCCTTCATTTTCATCCTCACATGCAACCTGTGACCTTTCATCTCGTAATGGCATCATCCTAATTACCCAGGATGAGGGTGAACATGGATAGGCGTTCCTGTGCCAACATGGAAAATATCTTTCTCCTCCATGGGGTTTGAGGGACTTCTGCTGCGAGTTAAAAATATGTGGATCGTGTCTCCTACTATCTCTCATCACCCCACCTGTTCCATTTACCTAGTTATCTTCTATATATAATTCCTTACCCAACTTATCTTTTCTCCTAATCTACATTATTTTCATAAATAAATGTGCCAAAGATTCCATTTTTCCTTTCCAAATCCTTTGCGTTTTCCTTTGCCAATTTCCTTTAGCCATAATAACTGAAATTAACAATGGATAGGATATTTTTCCCACCATTCAAGTTGGAATACGTGTCCCATAAACGGTGGTTATTATTTTACTTATATTACATGGAATTTTTACCATGGTTGTTACAGAACCCTCCCCCTTGGGGGACACCATCCTCGGTGTTCAGCCAAACATATACCCCAACAAAGCCACTTAAAAGCAAAAATATTACCCATGGATCTCTATACCTTAGCTCATTGTATAAATTACACCAATGGATTCAATCCGATCATGAAATGTACTAAAACAAGATACTGAATCCTTCTATAATATTTGTGGAATATAAATCACGACCGCTCAATCATATGCATGTAAGAGAAAGAAGTAAACCAATTGCACAACACAAGATTTTCCTAGGGAAATAAACTACTTAAAACCCCTCCATATTTATTGTATAATCAACCAAGGAATCATGAAAAAATACAATGCATGTGTTCTCACAAGAACCTCACACAATCTACCAATCGTCTCACACTAATATAGGAAAAATTGGACAAATACATAGTCAATTTCCTACCCACCTTCAGCTTGCCTTGCTCACACAATCCCTAGGAAAAATAGTTCCTATTAAACATGAATTCAAAAATTCCTTGACTGCACAACCCATCATGAGCCTTCCTATGACTTTATAATTGCACCCAGGCAATTTTCTAATAATCCAACACATAGCTATATTCACTTTAACCTATGTCTCAACTGGGTCTTCATCAAAATTGACATGCATGCAGCTATTAATAATGAATCATCAGTTATATGATTGATCAATACTTGTGAATTAATTATAATTTAATTCACTGGACCTCTCAAAAGCTCATCGCTCAGTTAGAACTAGTTAAACTAATTTTAACTTAATTAATTTGAGTTAACTGGTTGCACTCACACCATACTAGTGGTACAACTACAACTGGACCCTGTAAATAATAGAATCACTCTTCATGCCTCACCTTTGACCCTCAACTTGAAATTATTGAGCTAACATAGTCTACCACACTTATTTAACTATTACAAGTTGTTATGAGATAACATTACAATTTATTTTCCAATTTATTTAAAAATTAGATGCCCACATTTAGCACTAATGTGTCAATGAATTCCTCACTCATGTGTGACTGGAATCCCACACTAGTATGTGGTGCATTTTCTTATTGAATTTCAACACTCCCTCTCAACAAGAAAGGAATTATCAGCTACCCCGATCCTACCTCTGTGGTATTCGAATTTTTTCTTCGCTAGAGCCTTCGTCAAGATATCTGCATCCTAATCCTCTGTGGAAATGTACCGCAACAACATAATGCACCTCTGAACACAATATCTGAGATTGTTGTACCGAATGTTAATATTCTTGGACCTATCATCAAATATCGGATTAACCGAGAGTTTTATGTAACTATGGTTATCACAATGTATCAACATTGGATCCATCTGATAACAAAAAAAACCAACAAGTACCTTCCTCATCGAGATGACATCGCATGCAGCCTGACTAGCTTCCATGTACTATGCCTCAGCTAAACTGAATGAAACTGATCTCTACTTCCTATTGTACTAAAAAATTATTGTTGATCCTATGTTGAAGATACCCCCTAATGTTCTCTTCATTTTTGATGTACTAGCTTCCCAATCTGCATCGGTGAAGCCTTGAAGCTTCACTCCCTCTGTCTGTCTGGAAAATAATTGATACTCTGCAGTTCCCCTAATATATATCAACATATGCTTCCTCGCCTTCCAAAAGAGCTTGGTTTTCTTAACCATAGCTTGACTAAGCTGGTTAACTACGTAGCATATGTCTAGTCGTGTGTTCACCAAATACACAAGTGAACCCAAAAGCTACCTATAAATAGTAGCATCCACTACCTCACCTGAAGTAGCATCCTCCTTCCTCCAGTTTCTTGTAAGGGGAGTCTCCATGGGTTTGTTTCCCTCCATGTGGAGCTTCCTTCGAATATCCTTGGCATACTTTCCCTAAGATAAAACTAGCTCCCCATATATTTTCCATATTTCCAAGCCACGAAAATTGTGCAAGAGCCCCATGTCCTTCATCTCAAACTCTCTTGCAAGATCCTCTTTGCAAGAAGTTATGAGTTGTGCAACACCTGCCAGTATAAGATAATCAACATAAAGTAGAATAATCAGAAGCTTACCATCAACCACAATATTATATAGTTTCGCATCCTCTTCACTCATTTTGGAGCCCAACTCGGTGAAATAGTTGTCGATCCTGTTGTACCAAGCACGAGGTGATTGCTTTAGCCCATACAATGCTCTCTTGATTTTTCACACATGCAACTCCCTGTCAAAGGTCTAAAAACCTTATGGATTCTCAATGTACACTTCTTCCTCAATAACTCCATTGAGAAAGGTTGTCTTTATATCCATCTGATGTACATTCCACCCCATATATCATGAAAGTGGAAGATGGATCTCATTGATGAGTACCTTGAAACCGGTGCAAAAGTCTCCTCATAGTCAATCCCCTCCACCTGTGAGAATCCTCGAGAAAAAAAATCTAGCGTTGTATTTCTCCACACTCCCATCTATTGTTGGATTCACCCTGTAGATCCACTTGGATTTAACCACTGACTTCCCCACTAGTCTTGGGACCACTTCCCATGCATTGTTTCTGATAATGGAATCATACTCCTCAAGCATGGCATCAACCCATGTTGGAAGCTACACTTCTTCCTCAAAAGAGGATGGTCCTGTCACAATACACTCGCTCATAAGAGCCATGTATCATAGTATACCTGTATGGGGACCTTGTCTACCTACAATGTGATGTAGGTGCACCTACATTCTCTGTTGCATCTATCATCAATTTTTCAGCCTCTTTGGTTTGTTTCATACCATTTTTGGTGGATGTCTCTGCATGATTGGTTTTTTCAACTCCATGATCCTCCTCTTGTGGCTACTCCACATCCTGAGGTTTATCCTTTGGAACTAAGAGTTCCTCATCTTCATTCAAGTCAAGCTCCCTCTCAAGGGACAATCATGTGGCTTTCTCCTCATGAAATTTAATGTCTCTCCTAACAATTGGCATCTTGTTAGCTGCCGAATACACCCGATGTAGAACTTACAAAAATGGATTCAATTTGATCAGCAATGTACTAAAGCAAGATATTGAATCCTTCTAAACTATTTGTTGAATATAAATCATGATCGCTAATTCACATGTAAGTAAGAGAAACAAGTAAATAAATCGCACAACACAATATTTTCCTAGGGAAAGAAAGTACTCAAAACCCCTCCATATTTATTATATAATCAACCAAGGAATCATGAAATGATACAATGCATGTGTGCTCACAAGAACCTCATACACTACCAATCATCTCACACTGATCTATGCAAAATTGGACAAACACATAGAAAATTTCCTGCCCACCTTCAACGTACCTTGCTCACGCAATCCCTAGGGAAAATAATTCCTAATAAATAGGAATTACAACCTTCCTTGACTGCGCAATCCATCATGAGCCTTACTGCGACTTTATCATTGCACCTGAGAAATTTGCTAATAACACAATTCATAGTTATCTTCCCTTTAACCTCTGTCTCAACTGTCTTCATCAGAATTAACATGCATGCAACTATTAATATTGAATCATCAGTTATCTTATAGATCACTACTTGTGAATAATTCTAATTTAATTTGCTGGACCTCTCACTAGCTCATCACTCAGTTAGAACCAGTTAAATTGATTTTAACTCAATTAATTTGATTTAATTGATTTCACTCGCACCACACTAGTGGTATAACTGCAACTGGACCCTGTAAATAATAGAATCACTCTACATTCCTCACCTTTGACCCTCAACTCGAAATTCTTAAGCTAACTAAGTCTATCACACTTAGTTAACTGTTACAAGTTGTTATCAGATAAGATTACAATTTATTTAAAAATTAGACGCCCACATTTATCACTAATGTGTCACTGAATTCCTCACTCATGTGTGGAATCCCATACTAGTATGTGGTGAATTTTCTTGTTGAATTTCAACACTCCCTCTCAACAGGGGATTATCAACTACCCTGATCCTGCCTCTGTGGTATTTAAATTTTCTATTCGCAAGCGCCTCCATCAAAATATCTACCTCTTGATCTTCCGTGGGAATGTGCTTCAACAACATAATGTGCCTCTGAACACAATCTATGAGATGGTGGTATCAGATGTCAATATCCTTGGACCTATCATGGAATACCGGATTAGCCCACAGTTTTATTACACTATTTTTTTCACAATATATCACTATCAGATCCATCTGATGACTGAACAAACAAACAAGTATCTTCCTCATCTAGATGGCCTCACATGCAGCCTTACTAGTTGCCATGTACTTTTCCTTGGTTGAAATGAATCTTTTCTTCCTGCTGTAACAAAAAACTGCATCTAATCCTATGCTGAAGATGCCCCTTGATTTTCTCTTTTTTCTGATGGAATACCTGCCCAATCTACATTGATGAAGCCTTGAGGCTTCACTCCCTTTGTCTATCTGTACCATAATCCATAATTTTTAGTGCCCCTAAGATATCTCAACACATGCTTCCCCTCCTTCCAAAAGAGCTTGGCAGTCTTAAAAATATCTTGACTAAGTTGCTTAACTCAATATCATATGTCTAGTCATGTGTTCACCAAATACATAAGTGAACCCACAAGCTACTTATAAACAATATAATCCACTACCTCACCTGAAGTAGCATCCTCCTTCCTCCAATTTCGTGCAAGAGGAGTCTCCATGGGTTCGATGCCCTCCATGTCGAACTTCCTCAGAATCTCCTTGGCATACTTGCCGTGAGATACAAATATCACCCCATATCTTTTCCATATTTCCAAGCCAAGGAAATAATGCAAGATCCCCATGTCCTTCATCTCAAACTCTCTTGGAAGATCCTCTTTGCAATAAGTTATAATTTTCTCATCACCTGTCAGTATAAGATCATCAAAATAAAGTAAAATAATCAAAATCTTACCATCAACCACAATATGATATAGGTTAGCACCCGATTCACTATTTTTTAATCCCAACCCGGTGAAATAGTTTCTGATCCTAGTGTACCAAGTAAAAGGTGGTTTCTTCAATAAATACAGTGCTCTCTTGAGTTTGCACACATGTGACTCCCTATCAAAGGTCTCAAAAACTTCTAGCTGCTCAATGTACACTTCTTCCTCATTATATCCATTGAGAAAGGTTGTATTTACATCCATATGATTTATTTTCCACCCCATATGCGCTAAGAGTGCAAGGATGGATCTAATCGATGAGTACCTTTCAATCGGTGCTAAATTCACCTCATTTTCAATCCCCTATACCTATGAGAATCCTCGGGCCACAAATCTAGCCTTGTATTTCTCCACACTCCAATTTGCTTCTTTCTTGACCTTGTAGATCCACCTGGATCAAACCAGTGACTTCCACACTAGTCTTGGAACGACTTCCCATGCACTATTTCTGATAATGGAGTCATACTTCTCAACCATGGCAACAACCCATGTTGTTTGCTACATTGCTTCCTCAAAAGAGGATTTTTCTGTCACAATACACTTGCTCATAAGAGCCATGTATCCAGTATACCTATCTGGGGACCTTTTTTTCTTCACTATGATGTAGGTGCACCTACATTATCTCTCGCATCTAGGATCAATCTGTAAGCCTCTCTAGTGTGCTTCCTACCATTTCTAGTGGATGGCTCTGCATGAGTGGTTTCTACCATTCCATGATCCTCTGCTTGTGGTTTCTCAACATATTGAGATTCATCCTTTAGAACTAAGAGTTTCTCATCTGCATGCAAGTCAAGCTTCCTCTTAAGGGACAATCGCATGGCTTTCTCCTCATCAAATTTAACATCTCTACGAAAAATTTTCATCCTGTTAGCCAACCAATACACCTGATAGTTTTGGGGAGTATCAATGTACCCCAAAAATATCCCAACCTCTGTTGTTGGTTCTAGATTATTCCTAGCATCTTTGGTCACATGGAAATAGACATATGAGCCAAAAAAATTAAAATATGAAACATCTGGTTTCTTACCTCAAAAATCCACCTCTGGTGTACTCATGCCAAGTATCCGATGAGGACTACAGTTCTGCAAAAATACTACTGTGTTGCATGCCTCTACCCAAAGATACAACGGTAGGCCTTGATCATGTAACATAGCTCGTGTTGCTCCCACAATTGTTCTATTCTTTCTTTCTGAAACCCCATTCTATTGTGGCTTATGAGGTGCAATCAATTCTCTCTAAATTCCTTCTTTGGCATATAAGTTATTGAATTCATTAGATATATACTCACCGCCACTGTCTCTCCTTAGAGAGTTCACCTTCTTCCCTGTATCTTTCTCTACAAGTGCTTTGAACTCCCAAAACTTGGAGAACGTATGCTCTTTCTTCTGCAGAAAGAAGATCCAACATGTTCTAGAAAAATGATCAACAAAGATCACATAATACCCATGATTTGTTGTGGAAGTTTTTTAGAATGGTTCACACATGTCTGAGTGAATTGTCTCAAGGATTTCCGCTACTCTGTTCTCCTTCTCATGAAAATTGGATTTAGTATACTTCCCCATGGTACATTCATTGTATGTGTCTATCTATGTAAGATGACCCTTTGGAAGACCTGTATAAATGTATTGCATGATCCTCAAATCACTATGGTGTAGATGGCCCAATCTCCTGTACCATAGCTCACCTATATCCAAGCTCACAACCTCCCCTACTTTACTTCTCAATGTTGTGCAACCATCTATATCAATTTTCTAGAGGTTCTTCACATGAACCCGAATATTCTTTACTTATCCAGTGGCTTTGTGATGAAGGAATGCCTTTCCTTCACTAAAAACCACATCATATCCAAGATCCTCCAACATAGAAACTGAAACTAAATTATTTTTCAAGTCTGGTACATGCATGACATCTTTTAATATGAAAGGTTTACCTAACTATCTCTGGAAAGTAACTGTACCAATCCCAGTAGTGCTATACCTCCCGTCACCCATCTCATTGTGCATCTCAATATCCTTCCCCTCCAAGCTACTAAAGAGTTCTTTGTTTCCCATCACATGCAAAAATGCTCCACTATCCAAGTACCACATGGATTCCATCATAATTGACACTATGCATGTGATGAGAGAGAATTCCAACTAAAACTGTGAGGCCAAAGCTTCACCCTTAGCAGCTCCTAGAGCCTTCTTGCCGTTCTTCTTATTTTGTGGAAATTTTTGGCATAGTGTCCATGGTCATGACAGTGAAAAAATTTCACCTTTGACATGTCACGCTTGTTGCCTTCTTTGCCGGTGTCGTATTTGGAATGGGACTTCTTCCCTTTCACCTTATTTGCATTACCAGCCAAGGCACAATTTTCCTCATCATCAGTCTTGGATGAGGATACATCCCTGGTATTCCGCTGAAACTCTTCTTGTACGAAATCCAACCATAGTCGATCCCAATATGGTAACTTATCTCTCCCATTCACAGAGTCCTAGTAACTATGCCATCCCTTAGGAATGCCTACAAGTGATAGGCTCACCAAGTCATCATCAAATACAGTAATCCCAAAACTTCCAATCTCAACTCCACATTGGGTGAACTTGGTCAAGTATTTCTGGATTGTGTCGCCCTTCTCCATTTTTATTTTTCTAATATTTTCCTTGAGTGCCAATTTTATGTGGTCGTTGCTGCATTGAAATAGATTTGTCAAGGCCTTCCACATAGCATATATACTCTCCTTTCCATGGATACTCGAGACAATATGATATCAAACTCCCTCTATTAGATCCTCCCCGCCTTTGTGACATTCTTCCTCCATGCTTCATGTTGCGCAACATCTGCCTCATTGGGTTCAGGAATATCACTGTCAATGAACTCCTTCAACCCATTATCCTCCAATACTGCCTCCATCCTGTCCCTCCATTAAATATAGTTCTAATTACCCTCGAGTTCATATTCAAGTCTCAAGCCTATGAAAGACATCCTGGTGAGCTTCTAGCTCCAAAGAATGTATGCAGAAATTTGATTATTGTTCAACACAAACTCAATTTCTTCTCTACTATTTTTATTCCTGACAGTCCGATACCATGTAGAAAAACTCTAACACAACTCTGATAACATGTATAAATTATATAGAAGCTCTGATACTATGTAGAAATTACACCAATGGATTCAATCTGATCATGCAATGTACTAAAGAAAGATATTGAATCCTTCTACAATATTTGTGGAATATAAATGACAATCACTCAATCACATGCAAGTAAGAGAAAAAATTAAATCAATCACACAACACAACATTTTCCTGGGAAAGAAACTACTCAAAACCCTCAATATTTATTGTATAATCAACCAAGTAATCATGAAACAATACAATGCATGTGTTCTCACAAGAAATTCATACACTCTACCATTCTTCTCACACTGATCTAGGAAAAATTGGACAAAAACATAGCCAATTTCCTACCCACCTTCAGCCTGCCTTGCTCACGCAATCCCATGGAAAAAATAATTCCTATTAAAAATTAATTCCAACCTTCCTTGACTGCGCAACCCATCATGATCCTTCTTGTGACTTTACAATTATGCCCAAACAATTTTCTAATAATACAACCGATATGTATCTTCACTTTAACCTCTGTATCAATTGGGTCTTCATCAGAATTTAGATGCATGTAGCTATTAATAGTGAATCATCAGTTATATAATTGATCAATACTTGTGAATTAATTCTAATTTAATTCACTGGACCTCTCAGAAGCTCATCACTCAGTTATAAATTGTTAAACTAATTTTAACTCAATTAATTTGAGTTAAATTGTTTCACCCACACCATACTAATGCTACAACTACAACTGGACCATGTAAATAATCGAATCACTCTGAATGCCTCACCTTTGACCCTCAACTCGAAATTATTGAGCTAACTAAGTATATGACACTTAGTTAACTATTACAATTTGTTATGAGATAATATTACAATTTATTTTCCAATTTATTTAAAAATTAGATGCCCACGTTTAGCACTAATGTGTCATTGAATTCGTCACTCATGTGTGAGTGGAATCCCACACTAGTATGTGCTGCATTTTCTCGTTGAATTTCAAAAATTGATAGTTGTGGGGAGTATCGGTGTACCCCACAAATATCCCTACTTCTATTGGTTGTTCTAGCTTCTTCCTAGCATATTTAGTCACATGGCAATAGACAAATGAGCCAAAAATTTCAAAATATGAAACATCTGGTGTCTTACCTGAAAAATTATCCTCTGGTGTATTCATGCCAAGTATCAAATGAGGACTATAGTTCTACAAAAATACCATTGTGTTGCATCCCTCTTCCAATAGATGAAATGGTAGGCCCTAATCATGTAACATAGCTCATGTTTCTCTCACAATTGTTCTTTTCTTTCTTTCTGCAACCTGATTCTCTTGTGGGTTATTAGGTGCAATGAATTCTCTTTGAGTTCCTTATTTGGCACAGAAGTTCTTGAATTCATTAGAGATATACTCACCACCATTATCTCCCCTTGGAGCCTTCACATTCTTGTCTGTATCTCTCTCTACAAGATCTTTAAACTCACAAAAATTGGTGAATGTCTGATCTTTGTTCTGCAGAAAGACGATCCAACACTTTCTAGAAAAATTATCAACAAAAATCACATAATACCTGTGCTTTGTTGTGGAAGCTGTTGAGAATTGTCCACATACGTCTGAGTGAACTCTCTCAAGGATTTCCGCTACTCGATTCTCCTTCTAGTGAAAGGTAGCCTTTGTTTACTTCCCCATGGTACATCCCTTGCATGTGTCGATCTACACAAGAGTACCCTTTGGAAGACCTTGTAGAGTCCCACAATTTTTTTGTTTTGGCACCCTTTTTGCATCCATATTTTCCTTCTTTTCCCATAACTATCAACCTAATAAGGCAGCAATCACATGATTTTTACAAGGTAAAATAATTATGTGTCCTATTTTTCATACTTGTTAATTTTCCCGATTGTTTTGTTAAATATTACATTCAGCTACAGAATTGACACAATTCTGCATATATTCCACAGATCCACAACCACCTTCATTAATAACATGGTTCCGGTGCACCAGCTCAGTAGAGGAGTATATGGATAGATAGAGGATGATACCCTCGCGGATTTCCTCCTATTTATCTAAACCAATTCATCAAGGATATCGCGCAGTTATACGGTCAAATTAAGTAGTTAACATGTAGTAGCGCTCAGGAACAGAGTCCGAGAATGTCATGATTGTGTCTATTTTCTTTCCTAATAGAAAATTTATCGATAGCGATATATTATTTGAGATTTTAAATTGTATAAGGATTATAATAGAGATATAAAGGCTTAGAGATTGCGCATTGTTGAACGCACTCTATAAAACCATAGAAACTTTCTTTATTCGGGGTACACCGTCTTTTATTTCCTGAACATTTTTTTTGAAGACTTTTATATTAATTTGAAGTTCCTCTTTCATGCATTTGATGTGTTGATAGTGTTAAGAAACCTACTGCATTTCAGAGGGACCCTGCAAGCAGATCAAGTCGTTTGCATTTAGTTTTTAATTTATCTCAAATACATTGCTATTTCGTAGTCTGAATTTGGTTAATTCTTTCATTTATGATTTATTTTTAAAGTTAATTTTAATTAGTTCAGTGCTTTTATTATTCTTATTTCATAGATTAATTTATTAAATTCATTCCACCATATTTTATATAGCTTAGTTCATTTCCTTTTCATTTACATTTCAGATTAGAATTTGTAGTAGATAAAAAAAATATTTGTTCTCATAGCATTTCGATTTAAGTTTTCAGTTAGCTCTCAATTTTCATAGGACTACGACTGTATTACATCTAATTCTTTCATAATTTAGAGTTAGTTCATTGTTTGTTGCAACATGAAAATTTGAAAATAAACTTGATAAAAACACAATTATAATTAATCTAATAATTAATTTTGAAGGGATTCATATCACAAGCTATTTTTAACAACTCAATTCAATTGAAATTAACCATAGAAATAATATCTAACATAGAGGATAGATTTCTCTAAAAACATCACTGATCCATAGGAATCTAACACTGATCCATAAATTCAAAAATTAACAAAACTCTTAATTCAATCCTCACTCTAACGATGAAGTCTTCTAGCACATATAATTCACTTTCACTTCATCAATTTACTAAATGCGGTCGATAATTTATGCTTGCAATTTAAGACCATTAAATTGACTAAACATTTTGGCATTGTTGCCAGGGAAGTTTAAATAGAAGTCTTAGAAATAAAACATGATATGCATAGAGAGAGAGAGAGATTCCAAAGGTAGGTTTATAGGATGAGAAAGAAGTTTGATTCCTACATCATCATTCAGTCCACCTCGACCTCAAAGTTCTACACCACCCACTCAAATTCGAATTCCATACGTAGATGGTCCACATAGACTTCCTGAAATCCTAAGATCTGAAATCCAACCTACTTCACCTAATTCATATACTAAATCTTTAATTGATGAATAAAATCCCCCATCTCCAACTACAAGAGTAATTTCCTTATCTTCAAAAGGAGAACAATTTCTAGGAAAATAATTATAAGTCCTTTTTCAGGAAGAAGAATAATAAACTCATTCAAATTATCCATTGATAGAGGAACCAAAAGAAGTATAAAGTCCTGTTGTAGAACCAAATACTTAAATTAGTTATGATCAATCCATCATGGTTGAAGAAGGAGAAGGAGAAGACCACAATCTCAATGGTGAACAACCTAGGATTGGAGGAGGAAGAGGAGGAAATAGAGGAGGTGGAAGAGGTAGAGGTAGAGATAGAGGAGATCCAAAACCTTTTGGATTCCCTATCCACGATGAGGATACAACATATACAATGAAAAATATTTCACCTACTATCCTCCCTAATTTTCATGGAATAAGAAGTGAAGATTGAGAAACATTTCTCTTTGAATTTGAAGTATTATGTAGATAATATGATTATCAACATGATGCTCAAATATTAAAACTATTCTCTTCTACCTTAAAGGATTCAACATTAAAATGATATATGATTTTAGGGACGAATTCTATAGGAACATGGGCAGAAATGAAATATGAATTCTTAGAGAAATATAAGGATTATTGTATGCCTCATAGCATGAAATGTGATTTTTTTAATATGGCGCAAAGGGAAGATGAAGATCTTGAAGATTTTGTTGAAATATTTGTTTATAATATGAAGAAGGAAAAAATGAATAGTCTAGATGAGGAAACTTTGAAATCTCTCCTACTCAAATCCATCATAGATGAGTGGATTGATCTCCTCAATTTAATGGGGAAAGGAGAAATTTCTCAGTTACCATTTAGAGAAATTTTTGAATTATGTGTACATATTTCAAGGGGTAAATCATGAACCGGGAAAAGTCCAACAGATCCTCTCTTATCAAGAATGAATAAATCCGCAACTGAAATAATTAGTAGGGCATAATTAGATACTTTTCTTGATAATCTCAAAACATATATTTTAGGGAGTCTTAGTCAGAAAATTGACACCCTTAAAATACAGAATAAGAAAAAGTTGAAAATATTGCATTATCTATCTTTTCCTAGGTGTAGAAAGAAACATGCTCTGAGAGAATGCCCTTTAGACTTAAAAACCATAAAAACCTGTGTAATATGTACTGAAAATCATGATACTAAATAATTTCCCTCTATATCAGGTTTTGGGGCTGTATATAGTGAATAAAGAATGTCAAATCAGGTAAAACCCTCTTTTCTCTATTGCTAAAAGACCATGGCAAAATCCTCAAAATCAAAATCAAAATTTTAATCCTCAACCATTTGCACAATCTTCACAAGGCAATTGGAATTCACCTATGCCATGCAAGCCTTGGGCTCAACCACAACCTCAATCTTGGAATCAAAGGTGAAAAAATCCATATGGAAGGTATGCTCAATATCAACAATATCCACCACCCTATCAAAATTTCTCACCACAATTGTTTCCTTAGAATAATCAATTACCTCAAGCTCAAGTTCAAAATAAAAATCCACAACTCTCTCTACTATTTTCACAAAAACAAAACCAATCACCCATTCAACCACTTCCGAATCCAAATAATAAACATGTGTTACAACATGGAAGGGTGGAATTCTCAAACTTATATAATAACTTCACTATATCTAAATAATTTTCAATTAAAATCTAGTAGAGTATTAGAAAATAAGAAACCCTCTATTGTTATTCAGGAAACAAAGAAAAATTCTCGAAAAAATAGCAATAAACATGAAGAATAAGAAATTTCTCTTCCGTAGAAAGAAAGTAGTCAAATGGAAAATACTCCCATAATTTCTAATGATACTCGTATTATAGAACAAGCTTCAGTATTTATTACAATACCACCTTTTCCTGAAAGGTTGAAAATTGATAAAGGAGTAGAAAAACAAATCACATTGCCTGATTATGATATGATGGATGAATTGAAAAATATCTGTATAAAAATTCCTTTATTGCAAACTATAAAATAAATACGATTTTTTGCAAAATAAATTAAGGAATTGAGTACTCCAAGAAAAATAAAAGACATAAAAAGGATCCAATTAGTTGGGATAATTGCAGACATCATGATGGGGAAGGAAACAATGCAGAAATATTTAGATCCAGGAAGCCCCATTGTGCAAATTCACATCAATGGAATTGAAATACCAAACATATTGATTGATTTGGGATTAGCCATTAACATAATGAGTAAAAAAATTATGGATAAAATAAACTTCCTAACCTTCAATACACACCAATATTATTACAATTAGCAGATATGTTAGTAATTAAAACTGATGGTGTGTTAGAAGATATTTTTGTATCCCTAGATTATTGGGAATATCATGTTGATTTCCTGGTTTTAACACCCAAGAATAATTTAGGAGGACGTACATTAATTTTAGGAAGACCTTGGTTAGCTACAGTTGATGCTTTTATCAGTTGTAGATCATGAGACATGTTTTTCTCAAATGGCAGTTCAACAAAGAAATTTACATTATATCCGCCTGCAAAAACAACAATAGATATAGAAATTTAAGAATTGATAGATGTTGATAACGATATACAACCTAATTTTACTATTTCACAAACAAGTGAGGAGGACCAAATTTTAAATTCAATAGAAAATAATGAACCCTCCTTATATCATCACAATAGTCAAACTTTTCAAGAACAATGTAGTATCGAATATTTATCATCTAAAAAAATGTCTTTAAATTCTATGGAAAATTTTGGAAATTATTCAATAAAACCTTTCGATAAAAAACATTGAATGTTAATGAAAATCTAGAATAATTACGAAAAAATCAACCGGTAGAGACCTTGCAAAAACACTCTTCTACTTATGCATTGGAGTATACGTATATGAAAGGAATTAATCCCAAATATTGTATGCATCATATCTATATTGAAGAGAATGTTAGACCACTTAGACAACCTCAAAGAAAAATGAACCCAAACTTAAAATAAATTGTTAAGGAAGAGCTACAGAAACTATTGAATGTAAATTTTATCTACCCAATATCAAACAGCTAATGGGTTTCACCCCTAGTAATCATTCGTAAGAAAAATGGAAAATGGAGGGTATGCATCGATTATAGGGAATTGAATAAATCAACATTGAAGGACCACTTTCCACTTCCTTTTATAGATGAAATCGTAGACACATTGGCAGGGGAAAAGTATTTTTAATTTCTGGATGGTTTCAATGGGTATAATCGAATTTAGGTAGCACCTAAAGTTCATGAAAAAACCACATTTACCTGGGCATGGGGAAATTATGCTTACCAAGTACTTCCTTTTGGATTATGCAATGCTCCAACAATATTCCAAAGAGCAGTTATCAAGATTTTCTCTGATCTTATTCATGACTGTGTGGAAGTGTATATGGATGATTCCACATTTTATGCTAATTCTTTTGAAGAAGCACTAGAAAATTTAGAAAAAATTTCTAATAAGATGCAAAGAAGAAAATATTCCATTAAGCAGTGAAAAATGTTTTATGATGTTTAATGAGGGAATTTTTTTAGGTCACCATATTTTAGGAAATGGGATAAAGGTAGACTCATCTAAATTAGAGGTTATTTCCAAATTATCAATGCCAAATTGTCAAAGCGATGTTAGGAGTTTTCTTGGTTTTACTAGGTATTATATAATATTTATAGAAAACATCACAAAAGTATCATCTCAACTCTTCAAATTACATATCAAAGATTGTGAATTCAGTTAGGAATCTAATTGTCAAAATACCTTCAAAACTTTGAAAAAGAAAGTCTCTGAAGCACTTATTTTAAAATGGCCTAATTGGAAATTTCCTTTCCACATATCTATTGATGCTTCAGATACAACCTTAGGGGCCATGTTGGGACAAAAATATATTAGTCCTTATGCCATTTACTATCCATGTAAAACTTTAACTCCAACTAAGGTAAATTATACTGTAACTGAAAAAAAGTTTTTAGCTGTACTGCACACCATTAATAAGTTCAGACATGACATCACTGGCTATGAAACTTTCATTCACACAGACCATTATTCTGTCATATATTTAATGAACAAACCAATCACTAGTGGTAGAATAACCAGATGGATATTACTATTATAAGAGTTTAACATCACCATTCTAGATTGATTGGGAAAACAAAATACAATTGCTGACTTTTTATCTAGAATTCAAAATGATAATAATGATATGCCTGTAGAGGATAAATTTCTAGATGAATATATTTTTGCAGTATCTACTAAATCACCTTGGTATGCAGATATTGCTAATTATTTGGCTATAGGAAAATTACCATCTCATTTTCTTCCCAGAGAAAAGAGAAAAATAATCCAAACAAGTGCTTCGTACTCATGTATCAATGAAGAATTATACAAAACAGGACCATATATCATCATCAGAAAGTGTGTATGAGAAAATGAGATACCAGAGATACTCAAAGCTTGCCATGATGAACCATGTGGAAGTAATTTTTCTGAAAAAAGAACTACTTATAAAATCCTTCTCTTAGGATATCATTGGCTTTCCCTTTTCAAGGATGCCAAAGAATATGTTAAGAGATGTGATAGTTTCCAAAGCATGGGGAAGCCTGTTCTTTCAACTAAAATTCCATGTCAACCTGAGGTACTCATTGAACCCTTTGAGAAATGGGACTTGGATTTTTTTGGTCCAATTAATCCACCTTTTAAAAAAAAATAGGTATATTCTGGTATGTACTGATTATGTTACTAACTGCGTAGAAGCTAAAGAACTTTCTTTTGCTACTGAGAATGTTGTAGTTTCATTTCTTTTTGAGGATATCTTCACTCATTTTGGTGTCCCAAGGGAATTTTTTACAGATTAGTGAACACAGTTCACATCCAGAGTAATACAAAACTGGTGGAAGAATATAAAATCAAGCACTGTAAGTCCACTCCATACCATCCCCAAGCGAATGGGCAAGTTGAATCTACAAACAAGGTGATTGAAGCCATTCTCACCCAGATTGTACACTTTCACAGAAGGGACTAGGCACAAAATCTTTCATAAGATTTCTGGGCCTACAGAACTACATGGATAAGAACTACAGGCCATACTCCCTACCAAATTGTTTATAGAAATAAAGTATTATTTCCAATAGAGTTGCAGATACAGACCTATAAAACAGTAGTCAAGTTGGGACTTGACTTATCGAAAGCACAAGAGAAAAGGATGGGACAACTCAGTGAACTTGATGAAATAAGAAAAGATGCTATCTAGAATACTATATTGGTTCAACAACAAAGAGATATATGGCATGAAAAATACATCAAGAAAAAGATATTTCATCGAGGAAACTGGGCAGTACCCTTTGACTCAAAATTCAAGAATTTCCAAGGGAAGTTTAAAACTCACTGGATTAGACCTTATGAGATCGAAGAATTTTTTCACAACGGAGTAGTAAGAGTCAACACTATTGATGAAGGGAAAATTCCTCTATTCGTAAATGGACATCGACTAAATATCTATCAAAAGTCAATAACAAGAGAGGAATTTGTCAAGATTTTCCAAAACAACTCTGCTTTTAAGTTGGTTGAGAATAATTCTTCTTATCAACCTTAAAAAATTATTTTCCTCTTTCATATATAAAACAAACAAATAAAGAAAGAATAAAAAATAAAAAATAAATGAATGAATAAATAATAATTTTTTTATAAACATGAAAACCAACAGATTGTTGGCATGCTTTATACAGGAAAATTCAAGGTGAAAACCAAAATTATTTTGGCACCTTAATTTTTCTTTTACCCATTTTTTCTAAAAACTTTCATTCTTCTAAGAATCCCTTTCTTAAAAGAATAAGTAAGCTACAAAATTGATGATGTTCTGCAACTTTGACATATTTTTACAGCTTTGACATTTTCTGCAGCCAATTGACAGGAATATTTTATGATCAAATAAAGGAAGAAGTGATTGACTCCTTATGATACAAATCACCCGAAAGATGACAACCAAAGGTTAGAAAGCAGATAAACCAAATGTATCTAGTACTTTATTTTAGCAATAGGGGTAAAAAAATTACATATATGAACTATATGGACATCACATACCGAACAAATCGAAATCATTATTATGAAAGGTGATAGTGTCATGAAAAATCCCTCATAATTCACCATTTTTGTTTCACCATCACAACACGATTCAAAGTCCAGATTAATTGATTTGATTGCCACGTCAATCATAAATATGAATTACTAATGACTAATTTACTCACTTATACCTTCATATCATACTTGCCTTCCCCCTCATTTTTCATCACCATCTGTCATTCTGCTCCGAAGCAAACCCTACCAAGTTCACTGCCCTTTCAAACAAAATAATTTCTGGAGGCGAAACCTCTTCCGACCATGGGTGCGATTGTCCGAACAGAGCCGATAGGGAATAAAATCTTGGAAGGATATATGATAGGTAAGATAATTATTACAGAAATCACATTGGTTGGAATTTATGGAAAAATTAGATGATCTCCACAAATAAGTCACCAAAAATTTTGAAAGGGTTTTTTATGGCATAGAAATGGAAATAGGAGATATCAAATTCATAATGACAGAGTCTGTAATTGCAAAAGCTACCAGATTTCCTCGTATAGGATAAAAATGGTTCAAGAACAAAGGAATCAAAGAGATTACTGGGGGGTTTCTTGAAGAAACCAAGCATGGATATTATTGTCTTTAGGAAAGGCATCCCCAGCTCTACACTAAAAAGTAAGTGGAGGAATTTTCTCTTAATCATCCAAAAATTTGTTACATTTGAATGTCGATTTGGATGTGTGTTTTTCTACCATATAAGACTGTTGATGAATTTTATTGTTGAACATGAGATGAACCTTCCATGTTTCTTGCTGAATAGTCTTAAAAAGATGCCAGGGAATGTTCAAAAGAGAATTCAGTTCATAGAAAACACAATGTATCACCATGGGATAGTTAAAATACTTTTTGAATTCCATATTCAAATTATAGGGGATACATGGGAAGCCTTTTTAATTAGGAATCATTTTAAAAAGGAAAAAAACAAATAGCCAAGTAGTATAAGAACTCAGAAAAAATGGAAGGTTGAGACATCACTAGAAAAGGAGCCACAACGACAACAAGATTTTTCATAGGATGGCATGCCAATTGCATAAATTTTAAAGAAAATAAATACAAAGGATGTTAAAAGAAAGAAAGCCAACAAAAAATAGATATTTCTCCTCAGAAAGAAAAAACTAAGACCCCAAAGACCCCTGTCATAGGACTAAGAAGATGTACCAGGCTAAAAACAGTGAAGGAAGTACCCTCGAAAAATGTAGAACACATTGATTTGGAGGTAGATGAAAACATAGAAAATTATACGAGAGCATCAACACTTGCCTACATTTCACCTACTTGGAGTCTAGGAAAAATCCTAGGTATTGACCTAGTACAACAAGATATTTATGATTACATAGAATCACTGGAGAAAGGAGAAGAAACCAAAAGAAAAATTCAAAATCTAAGTGAAGAGAATGATAATTTTAATGAACCACAAGAACCTCCAGTTCTCGACATCCTCAGAAATGAAATATTCAAACTTGAGACATTGAATAGGTTTAATAAAAGTGAAAATAAATTTTTGAAAGCTGGGAATGAAGTTCAAGTTGCCAAGGGTGATAACCTCCTTCTACATTTGAGTCTATGCTACAAAAAGAACAAGAAATTGAAGGAAGCAAACTGGGCCATGAAGAGAAAAGTCATTAACCTGAAGTACAAAATCATCACGAAGAAACCAAGGATGGAAGTAACAAGAAAGAGGGTGAAACAGATAAATTTGATGTAATGGCAAAAGTGTCTAAGGATATGCAGTGACTGAATAGAGATGACAAAATTTTGTGGTTGTATGAGGACATACAAAACCTTCAGTATGGGGGAATGTAGAGTCCCAGATTTTTTTTGTTTTGACACCCCTTTTGCATCCATATTTTCCTTCTTTTCCCATCACTATCAACCTAATAAGGCAACAATCACATGATTTTGACAAGGAAAAATAATTATGTGTCATATTTTTCATACTTGTTAATACGCCCTATTGTTTTTTTAAATATTAAATTTAGCTACAGGATTGACACAATTTCACAGCTATTCCACAGATCCACATCCACCTTCATTGATAACAGGGTTCTAGTGCGCTAGCTCAACAAAGGAGTATATGGATATATAGAGGATAATCTCCTCGTAGATTTCCTTCTATTTATTTGAGCCAATTCGTCAAGGGGATCACGCAGTTATACGGTCAAAGGAAGCAGTCAACACATAGTAGCACTCAGGAACAATGTCCGAGAATGTCACGATTGTGTTGATTTGCTTTCCTAATAGAAAATCAACAGACAATGATATCTTGTTTGAGTTTTTAAATTTTATAAGGATTCTAATAGAGATCTATAGGCTTAGAGCTCGCATATTTTTGAATGCACTCTATAAAACCATAGAAACTATGTGTATTCAGGGCGCGCCATCTAATATTTCCTGAAAATTTTGTTTGAAGACTTTTATGTTAATTTGAAGTTCCTCTTTCGTGCATTTTATGTGTTGATAGTGTTAAGAAACCTACATCATTGCGGAGGTCCCCTCCAAGGAAATCATGACATTTTCTTTCATTTTTTAATTTATCTCAAATTCGTTGTTATTTCATAGTCCGAATCTGGTTAATGATTTGATTTATGCTACATTTTTAAAGTTTAGTTTAATTAGTTCGGTGCTTTTATTATTATTATTTCGTAGATTAATTTCTTAAATTCCTTATGCCATATATTATATAGCTTAGTTTGTTTCCTTTTCATTTACATTCCAGATTATTATTTTCAATAGATAAAAAAAAAATTTGTTCTCATAGCATTTCAATTTAAGTTTTTAGTTAGATCTCACTTTTCATAAGGCTAGGACTGTATCACATATCATGCTTTCATAATTTAGAGTTATTTCACTGTTGTGGAAGGATAAAAATCCCAAAATAAAATTGATAAAAACACATAAATAATTAATCTAATCATTTCCTTTGAAAGGATTCATCTCACAAACTATTTTAACAACTTAATTCAATTGAAATTAACCATATAAATAATATCTAACATAGATGATATATTTCTTTAAGAACATCACTGATCCACAGGAATTTAAAACTGATCCATAAATTTAAAACTGAACAAAAATATTAAGTCAATCCTCACTCTAACGACGAATACTTCTAGCATATATAGTGCACTTTTACTTCATTAGTTTACTGACTGCGACCGATAATTTATGCTTGCTATTTAAGAACATTAAATTGACTAAACATACCTATAGAAATATGTTGCATTATCCTCAAAGCACTTTGGTGTATATGACCCAATATCCTATTCCATAACTCACCTGTATCTCAGCTCACCACCTCCACTTCTCTACTGCTCAATGTTGTGCATCCATCTATATAAAGTTTATAGAGGTTTTTCACAAAAACCCCAATCTTCTTTACATTTCATGTGGCTTTTTGATGAAGGAATTCATTTCCTTCACTGAAAACCATATCATATCCAAGATCTTCCAACGCAACAACTAAAGCTAAATTCTTTTTCAATCCTAGAACATGCATCACATATTTTAATATGAAAGGTTTACCTTACTGTCTCTGGAAAGTAACTGTACCAATCCTGGTAGCGCTATACCTTCCATCATCACCCATCTTGATGTGCATCTGGAGATCCTTCTCCTCCAAGATACTAAAGAGTTATTTGATTCCCATCATGTGGAAATATTCTCCACTATCCAAGTACCACACAGATCCCATCATATTTGACACCATGCATGGGATGAGAGAGAAGTCCAACTCAAAATATGGGTCCAAAGCTTCACCCGCTACAGATCCCAGATCCTTCTTGTTGTTCTTCCTCTTTTGTGGACAATTTGTGGCATATTTTCCATGATTATGGCAGTGAAAATACTTCACCTTTGACATGTCATGCTTGTTACCTTCTTTGTCAGTGTCAGATTTGGAATAGGACTTCTTCCCCTTCCCCTTCTTTGCTTACCTTCCAAGGAAAAAATTTCCTCATCATCAGTCTTGGATGAGGATTTATCCCTGGTATTTTGCCGAAACTCTTCTTGTACCAAATTTGAACATAGTCGCTCCCAATCTGGTAACTTCTCCCTCTCATTCACAGAGTCCTGGTAACTATGCCAACTCTTGGGAAGGCCTAGAAATTCTAGGCTCACCAATTCATCATCAACTGTAGTAATCCCAACACTTCCAAGCTCATCTTGACATTGAGTGAACTTGGTCAAGTATTTTTGGATTGTGTCTCCCTTCTCCATTTTGATTTTTTTTGAGCTTTTCCTTGAGTGCCAATTTTATGTGGTCACTGTTGCTTTGAAATAGATTTTTCAAGGTGTTAGGTCCCTATATTAATAGTATAGTCCCTTATTGTTGTTAGTGTAACCCCCTTATTGTTATTATTGTACCCCTGTAACCCCCATATTGTTATTATTGTGCCCTTAAATTATTATTGTTAGGTCGGCTAGGATTACATTGTGGCCCCATGGACTCCTATTTGAATCATCTAAGAATTTTTCATTCATTTAATATATTGGAGGTTGCCCCCTTGAAGTGGCTTATTTTTAAGGCATTTATATCTCTTTTCTTCTATTTTTGGATTTGGTTTCCTCATCATTAGTATTAGATGAGGATTTATTCTTGGTATTCTACCGAAACTCTTCTTGTACCAAATCTGACCATAGTTGCTCCCAATCTGGTAACTTCTCCCTCCCATTCACAAAGTCCTTGTAACTATGCCAGCTCTTGGGAAGGCCTAGAAATTCTAGGCTCACAAATTCATGATCAACTAAAATCCCAACACTTCCAAGCTCATCTTGAAATTGAGTGAACTTGGTCAAGTATTTCTGGATTGTGTCTCACTTCTCCATTTTGATTTTTTTGAGCTTCTCCTTGAGTGCCAATTTTCTGTGGTCACTTTTGCTTTGAAATAGGTCTGTCAAGGCCTTCCACATATCATATGGAGTTTCCTTGCCATGGAGACTCAAGATAATATGATCTTGAACTCTCTCTAATAAGTTCCTCCTCACCTTTTCGACATTCTTCCTCCATGCTTCATGTTGTGCAACATCTATTTGATTGGGTTCAGGAATATCAGTGTTAATGAAATCCTTCCACCCATTATCCTCCAATATTGCCTCCATCATGTTCTTCCATGCAATATAGTTTTAATTTCCCTCGAGTGCATATTTGGGTCTCAAGCCATTGAAAGACATCCTGGTAAGTTGTTAGCTCCAAAGAATGTATCTATATATGTGAATATTGTTCAACGCAAACTCAATTTATTCTCCATTATTTTGATTCCTAGTGCTATGATACCTTGTATAAATTACACCAATGGATTCAACATGATCATGCAATATATTAAAAAAAGATACTGAATCCTTCTACAATATTTATAGAGTATAAATCACAATAAGTCAATCACATGCATGTAAGGGAAAGAAGTAAATCAATCACACAACACAATATTTTACTAGGGAAAGAAACTGCTCAAAACCCCTCCATATTTATTGTATAATCAACCAAGGAATCATGAAACAATACAATGCATGTTTTGTCACAAGAAACTCATACACTCTACCAATCATCTCACACTGATCTAGGCAAAATTGGACCAATACATAGCCAATTTCCTGCCCTCCTTCAGCCTGCCTTGCTCAAGCAATCCATAGGAAAAATAATTCCTATTAAATAGTAATTCGAACCTTGCTTGATTTCACAATCCATCATGGGCATCCTGTGGCTTTATAATTGCACTCGGGAAATTTGCTAATAATACAATGCATGCTTTACTTACTTTTAACCTTTGTCTCAACTGGGTCATCATCAGAATTGAAATGGATACAATAACTAATAGTGAATCATCACTTACTTCGTAGATCGCTATTTGTGAATTAAATATATTTTAATTCACTTGACATTCCACTAGCTCATCACTCAGTTAGAACTAGTTAAAATGATTTAGATTCAATTAATTTGAGTTAACTGATTGCACCCACACTACACAAGTGCTACAACTATAACTGGGCTCTGTAAATAATATAATCACTCTACATGCCTCACCTTTGACCCTCAACTCAAAATTCTTGAGCTAACTAAGTCTATCACACTTAGTTAACTATTACAAGTTGTTATGAGATAAGGTTACAATTCATTGTCCAAACTATCTAAAAAAAAAATTCCCACATTTAGCATTATTGTGTCACTGAATTCCTCACTCATGTGTGACTGGAATCCCACACTAGTATGTGGTGCATTTTCTTGTTGAATTTCAAAAGTTGCAGTATTTACAATTAATAACCTGCTCAAAAGAAAAAAACCATCATGAAAATCATTCTGTGTACTGGATCTTTATAAAACATCTCATTACTTTATTTAAAATAGTATACACATATACACATTTGTTCAACCATCAAATAAAATGATACGATACCCATATCAGCAACAATGGAATCCAAAGACTCACACCTCCACCCTAAAAGTAGTACCAGGATTCACTTCCTTGACATGAAGTCCATAATCCACTGTCATATCGAAAGTTGCATCTAATGTCTAGCACTACAACCCTGCCCTACTCTACCATCAGTGAATAATTACCAGCTCATTGTTTCAGTGTACACTTCCAATGTGCATCTGATTCTATCTAGAAATGATAATTACCAAAAAAAATGCATCCCTGACCTTCCCTTCTCTTCTACACAGTCCCTTGGGAAATCTGGTCATCCCCTTTCATGCAGTCACCCACCTTCCAAGTTCCCAAGAATCCCCTATCCTATGTGATCCATCCCTTCGTAAGTCTTCCTCGCATCGGAAGATATAAAAACCATGGCATATACCTATCTCAAAACCATCATATCAGTCATAACATGATCATGGAAATCAATGGAGACAATTGGGTACTGGTGTCCCACAATCACACTGCACCTGAAGTGCTTTACCAGCATATTGTTGCCTATTTCAATTCCTTTTTTGTCGTTGCTAATGATTGCAATCAATTTCAACCACCTGTTGTACGGTACAACAACCCTCCCCATTTCAAAATTTTAGAATAAATTTCATTTAGAAATAGGTCCCCTTTCTTTTTAAGATAGGAATAAAAGACTTTGAGGAAATCCGATCATTTTGAATAAAACAACAAAAGGTTCATTGTTTACAAAAGCATATATTGCATATCGCATATCACAAGTGTATGTAAACAAATTCAACATTGAAATTTTCCAATTCGATGAAATATAAAGTCTTTTATCACATCAACATAGAACATAAAAGTATTCATATTGAATAAGTCTGATGTGATAAAGTAATCGCAATCGCAAATCGGAGGAATCTTAAAGTTTCACAATTGCTTTTCAAAACTCCGATGCGATGCGATTTATCGCAAATTTCATTTGGGAGAAGCAATGTTACATGTACCTGTTTTATAAAATTTGATGCAATGTAACCCATCGCAAATCGCAAATCACAAAACGAAAAGAAAACCCCTCATTCAGTCAATTACAAAACTCCGATGCCATGCAATTTATCACAATCCCATTTCGAAGGAACAACATCATATTCATTCATTCTATAAAATCCCAATGCGATGGACCCCACCATCATCGCAATCGCAAATCGGAGGATATCATTTACAACTTATTTCCTTTGGAAAGAGCCGATGCGATACACCATCATCGCAATCACAAATCGGTGGAGAACATGAGATGTTATTTGTTGTCCCTTTTCAAAATCCTTGATGCGATGGATGCTTAGTCTTTATTTTATCTCTATTTTACACTGCACATGTATTATTTATTCATCGCAATCAGAAAATTCAAAAGCGAAGTTTTATATTCACATTTGAAATTGTTGATCTCCAATTGTACGTTCATTATTAATTAGAAAATCAAATGAATTATGATGATTGATTCTAATTTGAATGCGTGAGTGTGAATATCATAGAGAGCATTTAAGTTTAAACACGGAGTTAATAAATTGAAATCATTGAATAAATATTTTCATATACTTTTCTCCTTACTTCATTTTTACCACGTCTGAAAGTTTTTCTCATTTGCAGAACCATAGAGCTTCCAACCCTCGTGTTCGCCGAGCTAGCGAAACAATACCAAACAAGAAAATGTCTAAGAGATCTAAGAAAGCAAAGGCCACTACTGTTACCATAGTACCAAAAGAGAAACCAACCAAAATTAAGCTGGTTACAGATACATCATGCCAGGGTCTTGGAAAAATTTCTTGGGAAGATGTATATAAGTTGATTGAAATAGAAAACCCTAAGGTCACTGAAGTGAAGGTGACAGTACCAGATGAAGAAGACTCATATTATGATTCTGAGACTCCTCTCAGAGCGCTTTCAAATTCATTCCTTCATAGAATTTCAGCACGGGCAAATATTTTTCCCTATTATGATGTAATTCGGTGGGTGATAGACAATATCACCATCACAAATAGGACATTTGTTTCAACTTTGGAAACAACATTTGGTTCTTTTAGAGAAGAGGATATAAAAGCAATGTACCATCTCCCAGACCCTCAGAAAATCTATAACAAGGCCTTAATTAAGTATTTCACTGCAAGCAATGAGACTCAGTCAGAACCAATTAGGGAATGGAGAAGAGCTCTAGAGAAACATAAAAATGAAGCATCAGGTACGTACTCCGTGGAGTCTTTTGCATCCCCATATTGTTATGCTGTTGCAATGATGTGTAGGCTTTTCAGAAATGATAATTCTGCAAGATTTTCAATACAAATGGTACCCTTGATTCATTCTGCTATGAATTATGAGATCATGGACTGGTCAGTTATCCTTTCAAATAAAATAGCTAATAGAATCCTAGAATATAGAAAGGACAAAGATACCGGAAATACGACCCCGTTTCATTTCTATGTCTACATCTTAGATGCGCTATGTTTCAATTCAGAATTTCCCATTCTGGGTTGGAAATGGACCCCTCAAAACCCTGTCCCTATACATATCTACCATAAGTACTTTTGGAAGGTCCATTTTAAAAATCACGTCTATAGAATTTGTCACGGCTTTATGATTCCAGTCTATTAGACCATTTTTGACCAATTTCCTCCCCGAATTTCTGAAAAAGAAAAGAATGATATATCCCTAATTAGCGATTGGTTTGGAGAAGAGAAATTTACTTATATCAGAGTTTTTGGAAGCATTTTGGAACCACATATCTTACCTCTATATGTTCCCGACAAATTGTTAGCCCAAGAAATTTCTTACCAGTTAACAGAAGGAGGGATGTCAAGATGTCTAAAGAACAACAAGAAATTGATGTGGCCTACTTTTCCCTTCCATTGTGGAAATTATACTCTTAATTATTTAAAACATGCTGAAAAAGAAGTCATTAAAATAAGAGATCTTAAGTTTGCAACAGTCCCAGGCAGGCAGTATGACCCAAGAAAAGTAACATTTGATTTCACAACTTTGGTTCAAATCGCTAGGTTTGAGAATGAGCCCGATGAATTCGATGATTTATTTGTTTCTATTGATAAATTTTCCCAAGTTTATTACATGGCTAAATCCAAGTTTCAGAAAGAGGATATGAATAAATTCATGCAGTTTAGAAGTCAGAGACTACTGAAAGCTCCTCTTGACCAGTTAAGAATTCCTTTGCAAGAGTCTGAAAATATAGAAATAGAATAGAAGAAAAAATAAGATGAAACTAATAAAGTAGGAAAAGAAGTGTCTACCAGCAGAGTCAATGTACAGACTGAGAAGGAAAGCACAGGAACCAAGCCTGATGTACAGAAGAAGAACACTGGCAGCAAAACTGATGTAAATACTGAGAAATGAAATACAACTAGAAAACTTGATGTTCAGACAGAAAAATAAAGTACAAGCATCAAAGCTAATGTACAGACTGGAAAATAAGATATTGATAATAAACCAGATAATCAACTTGAAAGAGAAAAGACCACAGATAAAGTGGTGGATTCTGCTGAAGTTATTGTTACTTCCCATTTGCTAAGTCAATATGAACAATTCGCTCAGCAAATAGGGTCACAAAATAATCCTCAAGTTGACATTCTGAGAGATCAAGATATGGAGATTATTCCTGAGCATCCTACATAAGAAATTGTGTTGAAAATAGAAGAAATTTCTCCTCTAGATATCTTTTATAGTCGTAAGCAGAGGGTTTTTGTCAGGAAACAGAGGAAGAGAAGAAGAACAGATCAATAGCCACTTTCAACATCACAAGTTGAATTTATGAACATTGTCTGTAAGAATACTGAGGTGAATCCTTCAGAGGATCTCACTATTTGTCACAATATGCAGGTGCCTATAGTGTAGCCACTATAGACAAAGCTTCTGAAGTAACCCAAATGATGACACAAAAGGACTTACAGATAGCTATGCTGGAGGAACAAGCAACAGAAAATCAGCAAAAAATAACGCAGTTGGAGCAGCAGTTGCAAGACGAAGGGCTCAGATCTAAATAGTTGGAAGAGCAACTTGGCATTGAAAAGAAAAAGCTTGATCAACTAACTTTGAAAAAGAAATAGCAGTTAACTCAAGAAGTGAAAAAATTACAGACCCTACTGCAAAATGAGAAAACTGCTAAAGTTGAGCAAGAAAAAATATTCCAAGCAATATTGGACAAATTTAAGGATTATCCCAAACTTGACCAATTTAAAACTGAAGCTCTTGAAACAAATAAACTACTTTCTCAGCAGTTGAATGAACTCTGTCAAAATATGGCACAAGTTGAGCCCTTATGTGAAATAACATCATCTATTATAGATGAAGCAGTTAGCCTCAGATTTGAATTTAACGATTTAGATGAGAAACTTCTAAATTTCTTTCATGGAAAGACTCGAAGCAAGGAAGGAATGCAAACCTTCCCAAGAATGAGGAAAGGCACAAAGAAATTCTGTTTGCTGAATGGGAAAAACAGTTGATCAAAGGAGAAAGAGCCACATCAAGAGCCAAAAATATGATGAATAATATAACACAGTTGGTTTATCATAGCTTATATGCCACCAATTTAATTTCAAATTGTATTCCAGGTAAATTACCAAAGGTAAAAGAGACTAATAGCAGGTGGAAACAAGAACTAGTCAACAAAAATCAGCAAATCAGCAAACTGCAAGGAATTTCATGGGATATCATGTGGACATATCTAATCAAGCCACACAGTCAGCAAATGGAAATTAAATTCCTTTCCAATGCCATTAATTGCATCATTCCAGAGTTTTCTGATGCCACGTATACTGGTCAGTTCCATTTAACGCTAAGTCATCTAGCAGAGGTCAAAGATATGCTCAAAATCTACCATCTCGGCACATTGAATGCAGGAGAAAATCAATGAAAATGTTTCATTTTAATATCACAAGTCTGTTTCCAGATTTTCAATGATAGATTGTAGCAATAGTTTTAGTTATTTTGTTTTATTAATTTCCTATTTAAACCCCTTCCGTGCATTTGAGAAGGGGTCCTGAGTTTGTAATATTTTGGCTTGGATGTTACATTTTTGTACTCCATCGACAATTTATTTTTATAAAGGATCACATCCTATGGTTTATGGTGAATTATCTCTTAGAATTGAATTTTTGTACCTTGGAGTTTGTTTTACATTGAAGCGTTGGATTTGGATATTGAATTGCATCAGGAAAAATATCAAGATGAATTTGGTATTTCTATCAATTTACTGTTATTTTTCTTGTGTTACGAGATATTCTCTTTGAATTTGCTATCATTTATATGTACTTGCTTTACAAATATTTCTTTATACATATCATTTTTGAATGTGTAGAAATATTCATCTATCATAGTATATGCAAATGATATATATAATTATGAATGCAATTTGTTATTATAACTCTGTTTAATTTCTTAAATAGAGTTATCATTATTTAATACTTCATATTTCAATTAAATTATAAAACATTTTCATGGTTATTAATTTGATTGAAACAATTTTTAAGTTGTATTCATATTGAATACCCGGGTTAATTTTAGAATTATTTGTAAATTATAGATTAAATTAAATAGATTAGTTCAGTCATTTATTTCCATCATCCATTCACACAATCATTCCATTACCAATCCATTTGTTATTAGGAAACTGGTCCTATAAATCCAGACGGAGCCACCACACCAAATGGAAAAGGAGTTATCCTAAGGTCCTGACCGGGTGGTTTTCCCCCAATGTTTGAAGCAGCGATTTTCGAGGCTTCAACATTTTTGGCACTAGAAGGAGGGCCTAAGCTATGAATGGAAAGTAAATCTCAATCCACGGGCCATTCTAAGAGAAATTCACCCTCATCACCCTCTTCAATTTCTTCTACATCTCAAATCCCCAGGGAAGAAATTGATAAGAATATTCAAATACCCACTACCAAAGTCTCAAACCAATCAGACAATCAACCTCCTGAATCCCCTGAAGTACAAGATTTAATTAAAAAATTACAAGGGTTCTCATTATCTTTAGAAGAGTCTGAATTATTTGAAGGTAGTGTAACTTCACAATTTGTTTCTTCCAAACCTCTTACTAGGTTATAGAGTGAAAAACTTGGTATTCCTCCAAAGGAATTTCATTTACATAGTAGAGTTAAAACGAGAAAAACCCCATCAGAATCAGAGAGTGATATTAGTTTTTCATCGCAAATTCAATCATCTGTTTCCCAAACCTCAACTCAGAAAAGTGCAGTTGTCTCAACATCAGCTATTCAAACATCAGCTGCCCAAACATCATCTGTTCCAATATCATTTGCTTAGACAATACCTGTCCAAACTCCTGTTGTCTCTTCTACTCTTTCAATAGTTATCACAACAATGGCACAGAGGCCATGGGCTAGTCCAGGAGTCGTTTCGATGGCTGCAACCTTATATGATTTACCAGATCATCCTGAAAAATGGCTGCCAAAATTTATTCTTGACCTTAACATACAAGCTGAAGAACATATCAATAACTTTATTCTTGCTATAAACTTGAACGGAGTTGAAAATGAGGATGTTGTAGTCAGGTTATTCCCTTATACTTTGTAAGGGGCAGCAAGATCCTGGTATTTTTCATTATCTTCAGGATCTATTACAAGTTGGGATATTTTTCAAGAACATTTCTTAACTAAATTTGGAGATGATAGATCAATAGCTACCCTAATCAATGATCTCTCCAATTTGAAGACAGAACCCAAAGAACCCATTAAATATTTTAATTCCTGGTTTAATAAACTCTTGAATAAAATCCCTACAACATCAAAGCCCAGTGAGAAGGTCCGAAGTGAATGGTATATAACATCTTTGCCTTCAAATATAGCAATTTTTGTTGATAGAGCTGCTAAACCTGCTTTGGATAAGAAAAATTATATTGAGGAAAGAAAATCCAAAAAGGTTAGCTTTAAGGATGATTCAAAAAAGAAAACACTGAAATATCCATATTATATGGAAGGCTTACAAAAAGTTTTCAAAACTATGTCTAATGAGATAGTTGAGATTAAGAAGCAAGTGGGAGAAACTTCTACCAAAAGGCCATTCAGAAACTTCAAAAGAACACAAGCTGAATCTAAACCTCCCAATTCAATATCCAATGCAGAGTCAGAGGAAGAAGAAGAAGAATATACTCCTCCAGTATCAGATGAAGAAGAAGAAAGAGAGGAAACAACTGAATTACATGGGATGTGGGATTTCATTCTCCCTAACTCGGATAATGAAATAGAACAAGAAGCCATGCCAGTAATTACAAGGAGTAAATCTACAGTGGAGCCTATTCAATCTATTCCTAAGAAGAAAAGTACAACTCTGACTACCAAAGACAAATATCTTGTAAATAAAGCTTCTCCTTTACCCACTCAAAATCAGCCATCATCTTCTAATCCTCCTCCAACAACATCTAAAACTTTGGTGGTATCAAATGCTATGGATTATAACATTGTTGAAGACATGAAGAAGACCAGAGCGAACATTTCCGTACATGAACTCAACAAGCTTAAACATCAACAGAAGCTATTATTGAAAGAATTAAATGCAACACCCATCACTCCTCTACCAAATGGTGCAGTTGCCAAAGCAACTAAAGGAATAGGTAAGCCACCAGATAAAGTAGATGCCACTGATACTATTCTTATTGGAGAAAGATCAAATTCTTAGACACCTCCTTTTATTTTGACTTATGAAATCTACAACAAGAATTTGCATAATTTCTTAATAGATTCAGGAGAATCATCTAATATAATGCCTACTTCAGTCTGTGCAAAATTGAATATTGAACCACAAAATTCTGCAGTTCACATTGTTCAATTGGATCGCTCTAAAGTCCAAGTTGTGGGAGAAATCAATTCAGTTACTATTCGATTAGCTTCTGATCCTAGGATAGTCCAAAGAATTGATATTCTAATTGTAGATATTCCTAAATTCTATGGATTAGTCTTAAGCAGGGATTGGTCTGCAAAGCTTAATGGTTATATTGCCACTGATTATTCACATATGTGGCTTCCCTACAAAGGGAAACCAAATCAAATCAAATTTGAGTGAGAAAAACACATGATGCATATTGTAACAGAATTTGAACAAGGAAATGAACCTGTAGCTTTTAATAACAATATCCTCGAAGGTTATTCTATTGAATCATTCCTTGGGAATTTCACAGCACCACAATCACCCTTTTCTGTAAATACTTTTATTTCGCAAATTGAAAATTTTTCACAATCTCATTCTTCTAGAATTATTAATGTTTCTGATCAACCTGTAGATAAAACTTTTAGATAAGTCTTTATTTTGGTCATTATATTTCGATGGATCAAAATCTAGCGATGGTGCAGGAGCAGGATGCATTTTAATTGATCCAGATGGAGTGAAAACTATGATGTCATGTAGACTAGAATTTGAGTGCACAAACAATCATGCAGAATATGAATCCTTGATCCAAGGGATTTATAAAGAAATAGGGTTAAATGTCAAATACTTGAAAGTATATGGTGATTCATAAAGTGTCATAAGACAAGTAAGGAATACTATCCATTGTCTTTCAGGACATCTCAAACATTATCAAAACCTTGTACAAGACCTTACCACTCAATTTTTAGCATTTAATATCTCTTCTATTCCTAGAAATCAAAATACATTAGCTGATTTGTTAGCTAATGTTGCATCCAAACTCCTCCCTGTTGAAGATTACAGTCCTGATATGTTTTCAGTAGAATTAATATTTAGACCATATGTACCTGATAATATCACAAACTAGAGAGTATTCTATCATGATGAAGATATCTTGAATTTCTTGACTTTAGAGAAATCCTATGATGAACAAATAATTGATGAAAATGATCATGATCTTCAAAATAACTCAAAAGGCAATGAAAATCCTATTCCCAAATCCATTGTTAAACTTGAGGATCTATATGATATAAAAGACAGATTCAAGAAAGTTACTAATGCTAAACTTCAAAGTTCCACTTTGAAGTTTGAATTAGTAAATCTTGGCTCTGAGTCTAAACCTCAAAATTTTAATTTAGGACTCGAGTTAACTCTAGAGGAAAGAACTGCTTTCATCAAAATTCTGAGTAGGTATAAAAATGTTTTTTCTTGGAATTATGAGGACTTGAAAACTTATGATACTTCTGTTATTCAACATACAATTCCAATGCTCTCTGATGTGAAACCTGTTCAATAGAAGTTAAGAAAAATTCATCCAAATATGGAAAGTCAAATCAAGGCAGAACTCAATAAGCCTTTAAAAGCCAAAATCATTTTTCCTGTAAGGCATTTTAATTGGGTTTCCAACATGGTACCTGTCAGGAAGAAGAATGGAGATATTAGAATCTGCATTGATTTTAGAAATTTAAACAAGGCATGTCAGAAAGATAACTTCCCATTACCAGCGATGGAACAAATACTTCAAAAGGTAGCTGTTTTTGAACTCATGTCCTTTCTTGATGGTTTTTTAGGCTATAATAAAATATTAGTACATCCAGATGATAGGCTGAAAACTACTTTCAGAACCAAATGGGGAACCTATTCTTACCAAAAGATGCCTTTCGGTCTGATAAATGCAGGAGCTACTTTCCAGAGAGCCATGGATATAGCATTTAAGGGTCTAATTAACAGATCAGTTGTTATCTATCTTGATGACATAACAGTATTTTCAAAGAAAAGAGGCAATCATCTACATGATTTGAAACAGATATTTAAAAGATGTATAATATTTGGTATTTCTTTAAACCCAAAGAAATCATTATTTGTTCCCAACGAAGGAAAATTCTTAGGGTTTTTTGTGTCAAAAGATGGTATATATATCGACCCTGACAGAGTGAAAGAAATTTTTGATATTTCTTTACCTCATAACAAAAAATCCATGCAATCATTTCTTGGGCAAATCAATTTTGAAAAAATATTCATTCCTGATTTTTCTCAAATTGTTTTACCTATGCAGAATATGATTAAGAAAAATTCAGTATTCAAATGGGGGTATAAAGAGATGGAAGCCTTTAATGCAATCAAACAAGCCATCATTAATGCACCTGCGTTGAATACTCCTGATTTTTCTAAAAAATTTATTTTGTATACCTTAGCTACTGAAACATCCTATGCTGTTGTTTTAACACAGCTTAATGATCAACAAATAGAAGCACCAATTTCTTTCTTTAGCTAAAATTTGCAAGGAGCTGAGCTTAATTATTCTGACGTATAAAAACAAGCCTTTGCTGTGTTTAAATCAATCAAACATTTTATACCTTTTCTCCTAAAGACACATACAAAAATTATTGTCCCATTCTCTGTAGTGAGACAATTGTTAATTTAAAAAGAAGTAGGAGAAAAAAGAGCTAATTGGGTAACAACTTTGCAAGAGTATGATTTTGATATTAAGCCAACCAAGATTGTTAGAGGACAAGGCCTTTGAAAATTGTTAGCAGGAGCTCACAACATACCAGAACATCAAAATCAAGCTAATATCGTTCAAGCAAATCAGATAAGTGTTATAGATTCTGAATCTCAATATGCTGATCTGATCGTCTACTTGAAAAATGGGTATGCTCCTTCTAATCTCAGCCATAAGAACAAACGTGCTCTAAGATTAAAAGCTAAACATTATGAGATCATTGATGATGCGTTATTCAAAATAAATTATGATTCAATTCTATTAAGATGCCTTGAAAAGAATGAAGCAAAAAAGGTATTGCAGGAATTACATGATCGACCAGCAGGTGGACATTTTGGAGGTGATACCACAACTCACAAAATAATCCATGCTGGATATTATTGACCTACCCTTTTCAAAGATATAGATGATTATGTAAGGAAGTGCGATATTTTTCGAACTACTAATGGAAGACAAAGGAAACCAACTTTTCCTTTGCAACCAGTAAACATTGAGCAAACCATTTGAGCAATGGGGGCTTGATATTATTGGAGAAATAGTACCACACTCTTCCAAACAACACAGATACATCCTTACAGCAACAAATTACTTCACAAAGTGGGTAGAAGCAATTCCTTTGAAGGTAGCCAATTCTGATGCAATCATTGAATTCATTGATTAATTCATCATTACCAGGTTTGGTGTACCTAATGCTCTTGTCTTTGAAAATGCATCTTATTTTTCTAGAAATAGTATTATGGAATTTTCAATCAAAAGAGGTTTCAAATTGAAATATTCAGAAAATTATTATCCACAAGGTAATGGTTTAGCTGAATCTACTAATAAAAATATCATCAAAATCATTAAAAAGACCATTGATTAGAATCAAAAGAATTGGCACAAGTCTTTAATTTTTGCACTATGGGTTGATCTTATTACTCATAAAGCCTCAATAGGAACTTCACCTTTCAATATAGTTTATGGAAAAGAATTTGTGATACCATGAAATCTAGTTCTCCCATCATTGGCCCTAGTTCAATTTATTGAAGAGAATCCTTCATCATCTATTCAGTTGAGATTTGATCAAATTCTTAAATTAGAAGAAGATAGAGAGAAAGCAAAAAAATTTCATGAGAAACACCAATATCTTGTAAAATATTCTTTTGATTCAAGTTCCACTGGATCCAAAACTTTGCAAATTGATCTTGTTCTAAAATGGGACAAATCACATGAAGATAAAGGTAAGCATACCAAATTTCAAAAGATATGGCTTGGACCATTTCAGATTGCTGAAAAGATAGGCTCATATACATTCATACTACAAGATTTAATAGGAAAGAGAGAATCTCTTCTTGTAAATGGGCTTTTCTTGAAGAAATTATTTTCTTAAGGAGGTAACCCCTTCTTAACTTGTACATATTCCTTTCTGCAAATTTGTTTATTTTTGTAAATAAGGTTGTTAATAGTCTTTAATTGACTTTTTAATATTTTAAAATATCTTTGAGAAAATATTATAAATACTTATTTTATATAAATAAGAATTTTTATAGAAATGATTATAGTTTTGGATAGTTTAAAATAAAATTGTTAAACTTTGAAAATTTGTTCAAAACATTTGCATGATCTTTTGAAACCTTGAGAAAAATGTAAATCATTATAATTTTATTAAGAAGAGGAAGTTTATCCATAAAAATAAAATACTTTTCCAAGCTTTGGCATTCAAAAAAATCTGAAAATTGTCATCCATTGATTCTTAAGGATAAAATCATTTCACCCCATCCATTAAGGTTGCGATTTTTTAGAATGTAATTCTAAGAAATTATATGTCAAAATTAAGAGTTAAGAGGTCTCATCACGAGCCTTATTACCATGATCATAAGAAGTAATAAAACTGACATTACCAACACTGCATACCAAAATAGGGTAATGGATTATAATTATAAGACAGGGGTCTCATCACGATCTAGCTTGTTCAGTTTAATTGCAACTAGTGAGTGGCATTGTTATCAACTAGATACCAAACTAGAACAATGGCTTTTAAATTAAAATAAAAAGAAGAAAAAAACATAAGATACAATGTCTTATGAATTTATCTTTTAAAGAATCATGATCTTAGATGGATGGGAAAATGAATGGTTTATGGTTAAAAGGTAACCCTGTTGAGACTATGAATGTTTGTGGGCAACAGAGGCAATACCTATGATAATAGAGTAAAACACAAAAGCTAAAATTGGAGGAGCCCCCTACTTTATTATTATCAACCAATCAAGGCTTGAGAAAACCCATAAATGTTTTTATTTTTGAGGAATTAGAAAGAAATTGTAAGTGATTTTTATGATTTTTTAGAGATAGACTTTATTTAAAATTTCTCTAAGATAGTTTTCATTATCTCTAAAAATTTTTACTTACTAGAAATATAGTATTCATTTTATTTTTTCAGAGATAACTGTTTCTTCCAGTGAATCGCCAATTTTTGTACGGTACAACAACCCTCCTCATTTCAAAATTTTAGAATAAATTTCATTTATAAATAGGTCCCCTTTATTTTTAAGATAGGAATAAAAGACTTTGAGGAAATCCGATCATTTTGAATAAAACAATAAAAGGTTCATTGTTTACAAAAGCATATATCGCACATCGCATATCACAAGTGTATGTAAACAAATGCAACATTGAAATTTTCCGATCCGATGAAATATAAAGTCTTTTATCGCATCAACATAGAACATAAAATTATTCATATTGAATAAGTCCGATGTGATAAAGTAATCGCAATTGCAAATCGGAGGAATCTTAAAGTTTCACAATTGCTTTGCAAAACTCTGATGCAATGCGATTTATTGCAAATCGCATTTTGGAGAAGAAATGTTACATGTACATGTTTTATAAAATCCGATGCGATGTAACCCATCGCAAATCTAAAATCGCAAAACGAAAATAAAAACCCTCATTCAGTCAATTACAAAACTCCGATGCAATGGACCCCACCATCATCGCAATCACAAATCGGCGGATATCATTTACAACTTATTTCCTTTGGAAAGAGCTGATGCGATACACCATCATCGCAATCACAAATCGACGGAGATAATGAGATGTTATTTGTTGTCCCTTTTGAAAACCCCCGATGCGATGGATACTTAGTCTTTATTTTATCACTATTTTACACTGTGCATGTATTATTTATTCATTGCAATCGGAAAATTAAAAAGGGAAGTTTTATATTCACATTTAAAATTGCCGATCTCTGATTGTAAGTTCATTATTAATTAGAAAATAAAATTAATTATGATGACTGATTCTAATTTGAATGCGTGAGTGTCACTCTCATACAGAGCATTGAAGTTTAAACACAGAGTTAATAAATTGAAATCATTGAAAAAATATTTTCATATACTCCTCTCCTTACTTCATTTTTACCGCGTCTGAAAGTTTTTCTCATTTGCAGAACCATAGAGCCTCCAACCCTCTTGTTCGTCGAGCTAGCGAAACAATATCATACGAGAAAATGTCTAAGAGATCTAAGAAAGAAAAGGCCACTGCTGTTACCATGGTACCAAAAGAGAAACCAGCCAAAATTAAGCTAGTTACAGATACATCATGCCAGGGTCTTGGAAAAAATTCTTGGGAAGATGTATATAACTTGATTGAAAGATAAAACCCTAAGGTCACTGAAGTGAAGGAGACAGTACTAGATGAAGAAGACTCAGATTCTAATTCTGAGACTTCTCTCAAAGTGCTTGCAAATTCATTCCTTCACAGATTGCAACACGGGAAAATATTTTTCCCTATTATGATGTAATTCCGTGGGTGATAGAAAATATCACCATCATAAATAGGACATTTGTTTCAGCTTCGGGAACAACATTTGGGTCTTTCAGAGCAGAGGATATAAAAGAAATGTACCATCTCTCAGACCCTTAGAAAATCTATAAGAAGGCCTTCATTAAGGATTTCGCTGCAAGCAATGAGACTCCGCCAGAAGCAATTAGGGAATGGAAAAGAGCTCCAGAGAAACATAAAAATGAAGCATCAGGTATGTACTTCATGGAGTCTCTTGCATCCCCATATTGTGATGTTGTTGCAATGATGTGTAGGCTTTTCAAAAATGATAATTCTGCAATATTTTCTATGCAAATGGTACCCTTGATTCATTCTGTTGTGAATTTTGAGATCATGGACTAGTAAGTTATCCTTTCAGATAAAATAGCTAATAGAATCCTGGAATGTAGAAAGGACAAAGATATTGGAAATATGACCCCGTTTCATTTATGTGCCTACATCTTAGATGCCCTGTGTTTCAATTCAGAATTTCCCATTCTGGGTTGGAAATGTACCCCTCAAAACCCTATCCCTATACATATCTACCATAAGTACTTGTGGAAGGTCCATTTTAAAAATCACGTCTATAGAATTTTTCACGGCTTTATGATTCCAATCTATTGGACCATTTTTGACCAATTTCCTCCCTGACTTTCTGAAAAAGCAAAGAATGATATAACCCTAATTGGCATCTGGTTTGGAGAAGATAAATTTACTTATATCATAGTTTTTGGAAGCATTGTGGAACCACATATCTTACCTCTATATGTTCTCGACAAATTGTTAGCCCAAGAAATTTCTTACCAGTTAACAGAAGGAGGGATGTCAAGATGTCTAAAGAACAGTAATAAATTGATGTGGCCTACTTTTCCCTTCCATTGTGGAATTTATACTCTTAATGATTTCAAACATGCTGAAAAATAAGTCATTAAAATAAGAGATCTTAAGTTTGAAACAGTCCCAAGCAGGCAGTGTGACCCAAGAAAAGTAGCATTTGATTTCACAACTTTGGTTCAAATCGCTAGGTTTGAGGATGAGCCCGATGAATTCGATGATTTATTTGTTTCTATTTATAAATTTTCCCAAGTTTATGACATGGCTAAATCCAAGTTTCAAAAAGAGGATATGAATAAATTCATGCAGTTTAGAAGTCAGAGACTACTGAAAGCTCCTCTTGACCAGTTAAGAATTCCTTTGCAAGAGTTTGAAAATATAGAAACGAAACAGAAGAAAAAGGAAGATGCAACTAATAAAGCAGGAAAATAAGTGTCTACTAGTAGAGTCAATGTACAGACTAAGAAGGAAAGCACAGGAACCAAGCCTGATGTAAAAAAGAAGAACACTGGCAGCAAAACTGATGTAAATACTCAGAAAGGAAATACAACTAGCAAACTTGATGTTTAGACAGAAAAATAAAGTACAAGCAGCAAAGCTAATGTAGAGACTGGAAAAGAGGATATTGTTGATAAACCAGATAATCAACTTGAAAGAGAAAAGACCACAGAGAAAGTGGTGGATTCTGCTGAAGTTATTGTTACTTCCCATTTGCTAAGTCAATATGAACAATTCGATCAGCAAATAGGGTCACAAAATAATCCTCAAGTTGACATTCTGAGAGATCAAGATATGGATATTATTCCTGAGCATTCTACAGGAGAAATTGTGTTGAAAATAGAATAAATTCCTCCTCTAGATATCTTTTATAGTCCTAAGCATAGGGTTGTTGTTAGGAAACAGAGGAAGAGAAGAAGAACAGATCAAGATTCACTTTCAACATCACAAGTTGAATTTATGAACATTGTCTGGAAGAATACTAAGGTGAATCCTTCAGAGGATCTCATCAAATTGTCACAATATGCAGGTGCCTATAGTGCAGCCACTATATACAAAGCTTCTGAAGTCACCCAAATGATGAAACAAAAGGACTTACAGATAGCTATGCTGGAGGAACAAGCAACAGAAAATCAACGAAAAATAATGCAATTGGAGCAGCAGTTGCAAGAAGACGGGCTCAGAGCTAAACCGTTGGAAGAGCAACTTGGCATTGAAAAGAAAAAGCTTGATCAAAAAAATTTGAATAAGCTACAGCAGTTAACTCAAGAAGTGACAAAATTACAAACCCTACTGCAAAATGAGAAAACTGCTAAAGTTGAGCAAGAAAAAATATTCCAAGCAAGATTGGACAAATTTAAGGATTATCCCAAACTTGACCAATTTAAAACTGAAGTTCTTGAAAAAAATAAACTATTTTCTTAGCAGTTGAATGAACTTTGTCAAAATATGGCACAAGCTGAGCCCTTATGTGAAATAACATCATCTCTTATAGATGAATCAGTTAGCCTCAGATTTGAATTTGACGATGCAGATGAGAAATTTTCTGAATTTCTTTCATGGCAAGACTCGGAGCAAGGAAGGAATGCAAACCTTCCAGGATTGAGGGAAGTCACAAAGAAATTCTGTTTGCTGAATGGGAAAAACAGTTGATCAAAGGAGAAAGAGCCACATCAAGAGCCAAAACTACGATGAATAATATAACACAGTTGGTTAATGATAGCTTATATGCCACCAATTTAATTTCAGATTGTATTCCAGGTAAATTACCAAAGGTAAAAGAGACTGATACCAGGTGGAAACAAGAATTAGTCAACAAAAATCAGCAAATCAGCAAACTGCAAGGAATTTCATGGGATATCATGTGGACATATCTAATCAAGCCACACAGTCAGCAACTAGCAATTAAATTCCTTTCCAATGCCATTAATTGCATCATTCCAGGGTTTTCTGATGCCACGTATACCAGTCAGTTGCAGTCAAGGCTAAGTCATCCATCAAAGGTCAAAGATATGCTCAAAATCTGCCATCTCAGCACATTGAATGCGGGAGAAAATCAATGAATTTGTTTCATTTTAATATCGCAAGTATGTTTCCGGATTTCCGATGATAGATCGTAGCAATAATTATAGTTATTTTCTTTTATTAATTTCCTATTTAAACCCCTTCCATGCATTTGAGAAGGGGTCCTGAGTTTTAATATTTTGGCTTGGATGTTACATTTTTGTACTCCATCGACTATTTTATTTTTATAAAGGATCACATCCTGTGGTTTATGGCGAATTATCTCTAATAATTGCATTTCTGTACCTTGGATTTTGTTTTACATTGAAGCACTGGATCTGGATATTGAATTGCATCAGGAAAAATATTTGTTGAAACCTTAGTTGAACTAAGAAGGGGGGTGAATCAGTTTAGTGCATTCATGGTTTTGTAGGACTTTATTTTACACTTATTTACATCCTCATTTCATGATCAAATTAATGTATAGTGAAACAACAATATTAATAAGTGAGCAACAGGTATTAAGTAGATTAAATATAGAGTATCAATACATAATCATCATGCATATAGACACTGAGTATAAGTGGAAACCCATAAGGGGGAAAACCACATCTTATTATTGTTTTGATGCAAAGGCAAGCTCCAACTCCCTCTCACCACTGATTTTCTATAGGCTCCAACCTACAGGAGGCTACTACCTCAATTCTGCAAGCTACAACTTGCAAGGAGGCTCTAACTCCCATCTATTTTTTGTAGGCTACAACCTACAAGAGGCTCCTACCTCAGCCAGCTACAACTGACATCTATCAAGCTAAAAATTGATATGGAAGCACCAAATTCCTCACATTACAATAAAATCATATGCTAATTTACCTGGATATCAGCTATGTTTTCCTCTTTCTTCACGGCTATCCTCCATCTTTCATATTTGCCTTATATCAACTCTGGATCTTCACAGCTTCTCTATTTGCTCCTTCTTCCCCTTACGCTTCTCAGACCCCTTTCCCCATTCTCTCACCTCTTTATGCGTATCTATGTAACATCATTTATATAGATTACCTTATGATTGTTTGTATTCCACAAGGAATTCGAGGTGAATAGGTATGACTCTTTTCCTTCCACCTTCTCGTTTTCTTGTCTAGCACATTCAGAGAAATATAAAAATATGTACACATTTCAATATTACAGTGGGATATTTATTTTCCTACAGAGACTTGCCTTTGCATCACATATGATAGAAATAATTTTAAATCATTTACATTCACATTTACAGTTACATAAATCAACTTCACTCAGCCCTTTTTCAGCCCTTGGCTTGCTGTGTGTTTGTTTTTTTGGCTGCTGTCACTGTCTTTTTCAGTTTTTGTTGTTGTATTGTGATTGTTCTGTGTAATCACCTTTTGCCCGATTCAACTCATATGCTCGTGTCCACTGTGATTAGCCTTCACCTGCTCCTTTGCTCTGTGTTAGGTTGCTTACCCGAGTCTCCTTCTGTTGCCTTCATATTTTTGTCTATACACCTGAGTCTTTTACCTGCACTTAGTCTTTTCTTCATAAAACAGGTGTATCCACATGAACATCCACCTTTCAAATCTGACGGTCATCGCACTCCGCTTCATTTAACTTTCCCAATTCGACAGTTGACATTCCATCGCACTTTCGCAATCAAAATCACAACCTTCAGTGGTATGATGTGCCTTTGGCCACTGACTTATGCCGATGAGATGAGCGAACGGTCCCACCAGGTAGTACCTCAGCATTTCAATGTTATATTTTATATTATTACGCTTTACGCAAAGTTTAAACCCTCTCTTGGTGATATAATAATAGACCCTTTTAACACAATAATTAACCTTTCGGGCCCACTTGTCGAACTCTTTCTATCCGCCGATGCGATGAAATAACTCTGATGCGAATATTTCTTGACCGATGTAATAATCCGATGCGATGAACCGCCTGCGATGATTCCGATGCGATGAATCCAATGCGATGATCACTGATCGGACGGTTGCGATTAAATTGCACCATTGCAATCACAATGCTCAACGTCTCGTCTCCTCAACACTTATGCTTGTCGATGCAATAAGAGATTGCTGATACGATGAGATCTCCATCGTCGATAAGATCTTCGCCGTCGATCTTCAACACTTCCGCTTTAAGCCTTAACATTAAGACTCTGCCTTTCGTGTGATGTGACCACCATTAGATCTTCACCGATCTTGATTTGACGAATATCGCATTCACAATATACCTGTTGTTTAACATTTCCAAATTTCCATGCACTTTTCCCATGAGATCACTGTTGGATCTTCGCTGCATCAAATCGGATGGCTATTGCATTATTTCGACCCCTGACCTTTAATTTTCAAAAATTACGCGATATAGGCGGTTTTAGTATTGTGATGTGTTGTAATATGATATGATCGCGTTCCAAATGGAATAAACCGCTCATGGCCTGAAAGTTGTGCGAAACTAGTGGTATGGTTTCCCAAAAGCCACTTTCCTTACGGGCCCCACTATAATTACCTTTGTTTGTTTAACTAGACCTTAGGTATAGTGTTAACACCTTTGGAAATTTTTTGGCAATACATCGCTTTAATAAACTCTTTTGTACCCATGTGACAACCTTCGAAACATTATAATAAATCACTCAAACCAAAGTTAATTACAATACGAACTCATATCATCACATCACAAATACAAACACTTGCCTAATCCTTTTATGTTTCGCCGATTACGATATGCAATCGCATCACAATATTGGCACTCGCAACTTCACATCGCTTCTTCATTACTCTATCCACCGATTGTGATGTGCGCTATTCTCTCCTCCACTGCCTCTCTGCTTCTTTGTTGCCTCTGCTTCAAGTCACTACCTCTGTTTGCTACCCTTGCTGCCTCGGCTTCTATTCACTACCTCTGCTTTATCCGTTGCCTCTGTTCCTTGTCTACCTTGCTTCCTTTGCTGCCTTTGCTACCTCTATTTTTTGTATAATGCTGCTCCTTGCTTCTCTTTTGCTACCTCTATTGCCTCTTCTTCTTTCTCTGCTTCATTTTTTTCCTCTAATGTCTCTGTTGCCTCTCTACCTTGGTTGTTGTTCTTCCTTTGTGCTCCTTTGTCTTGATGATAATTCAGGTGCTAATCCTTTCTTCTCATTTGCCATCAATGACAATATTTCCAACAGTCTCCCCCTTTGGCATTGATGGAAATACTTTAATACACTTATTTTGCTTGCTTCTCCTCCCCCTTTGACATCAATTGCAAAGGGTTTCTCATTTCCTAGCGTGTTTTCCAAATCTTGTCCATTATACTCTGATCTTGCGGACCTGTTCCATGCATTTCTCACTTTCTCTGGCTCTTTTATGACAATATTTTTTGACCGATCTCCCCCTAGAATGATGCTTTCTTTTCTGATCTCCCCCTGGAATGATGCTTTCTTTTCATGTCAGAGAGTAACATCTGTAGGCACTACCCCTAGTTTGTCTCTTAGATATTCAAATGGTTCTTTAGCAAGAGGTTTTGTGAATATGTCTCCTATTTGTTCCTTTGTTGGTACATATTCCAACTTCACTACTTTCTGTGCTAGTTGTTCTTTGAGGAAATGGTACTTAATTGGGATGTGCTTTGTTTTTGAATGAAGTACAGGATTTTTTGATATACTTATTTCACTTGTACTGTCACATTTGATAGAAATAGGTTCATTAATGCTTACCTTCATGTCTTGGAGAGTTTGTTTCATCCACATTACTTGTGTGCAACATGCTGCTGCTGCTATGTATTCTACTTCTGCTGTAGATAGAGAGATAGAAGTTTGCTTCTTGCTTAGCCAAGCCACCAAACTTTTTCCCAAAGAGAATGCACCTCCACTTGTTCTTTTCCTGTCATCCACATAGCTGGCCCAATCTACATCTGTATATGTTGTCAAAGTGAAGCTTTTTCTTTTTGGATGCCATAGCCCATAATGTGCAGTTCCTTGTAGATATCTGAATATTCTCTTGATTGCTAGTAAGTGATTTTGTTTTGGTGCTGCTTGATATCTTGCCACAAGTCCTACTGCCAACATAATGTCTAGTCTAGAAGCTGTTAGGTATAGCAGACTTCCTATCATGGATCTATAAATTTTTTGATCTACATCTATTGATCCATCATTAGCACATAGTTTGCATCCAGTGATCATGGGAGTTGACACAAGTTTGCAGTCTTCCATTTGGAACCTTTTCAACATCTCTCTTAAGTATTTTTCTTGTGAGATGAATGTTCCTGTGTTCTTTTGTTGAATTTGAAGTCCTAAATAGAAGGTGAGCTCTCCAATCATTGACATCTCAAACTCTGATTTCATTTCTTCAGCAAATCCTTTTGCTAACTCATCTTTTTTGCTTCCAAACATGATGTCATCTACATACACTACTACAATTAAGAGTTCATTTTCACTAGCCTTTATGTACAAATTGTTGTCTACTCCTCCTTTCTTGAACCCTTGTTTTTGCAAGTATTTGTCCAGCCTTGAATACCATGCACGAGGAGCTTGTTTCAAACCATATAAGGCTTTCTTTAATATGCACACATAGTCATGTTTATCTGTTAATGAGAATCCTTCAGGTTGTTCCATGTAGACTTCTTCCTCTAGATCTCCATTCAGGAAGACAGACTTCACATCCATTTGATATGCCTTGAAAACATGATAACATGCAAAGGCCAAAAACATTCTAATTGCTTCCATTTTGGCTATAGGGGCAAAGGTTTCATCATAATCAACACCTTCGATTTGGGAGTATCCCTTGAATACAAGTCTGGCTTTATTTCTGATTACATGTCCTTGTTCATTCATATTATTCTTGAATATCCATTTTGAGCCAATGACATTTTTCCCCATGGGTCTTGGTATTAACTCCCTTGTAGTGTTCTTCTTAATCTGGTCTAGTTCTTCATTCATAGCATTCACCCAATATTTGCCTTTGTTGGCTTCTTCAAACTTCTTTGGCTGTATTTGTGATAACATAGCTAGGTATACTTCTTCTGTCTGTTAAGCTAACTGTCTTCTAGTCTGGACTCCAACACTCTTGTCCCCAATGATTTGATCTTCTAGATGATTCTTTTGAGTGTTTCTTGAGGGACCTCTTGAGTTTAGTTCAGTATCTTCTATTGTATTGCTCAGTTCATCATTATCTTGGTTCTCATATTCAAGATCATTTGGAGGATTGTTGCATCTTGTGCTTCTTGTTCTATTTGGTAGATCTTCATCAAATCTTACATCAATTCTTTCCACAATTTTGTTTAGTGTTTTGTTGTAGCACCTGTAACCCTTAGTCTTGGATGCATATCCTAAAAATATTCCTTCATCTACTCTTGCATCAAACTTTCCCAGATTTTCATCATTATTTTTTACGAAACACTTGCTTCCAAAGACTCTAAAGTGCTTGATTGATGTTGGTTTACCATGCCATAATTCGTAAGGAGTCTTGTCACAATTTGGTCTCAAATGAGCTTTGTTAAGAATGTGAACAACTGTGTGTACTGCTTCTGCCTAGAAGGTTTGGGGAATGTTACTTTCTTGCATCATTGCTCTGGAAATCTGTTATACTGACCTGTTTTGTCTCTCTGCCACTCCATTCTGTTAAGGTGTACCTGCAATTGTAAATTGTTGTTTTATCCCATGCTCATTGCATAGGCTTATAAAATCATAGTATGTGAATTCACCTCCTCTATCTGATCTGATGTACCTTAGCTTGCATCCTGATTGATTTTCTGCCAATTCCTTGAATATATTGAATTTCTCAAGTGCTTCAGATTTATATTTGAGAAATGCTACCCATTTCATTCTAGAAAAATAATCTATTATCAGCATGAAATAAGATTCTCCACTTGGTGCTTTAGTTCTTGAAGGTCCACACAGGTCCATGTGAACAAGCTGAAGAGGTCTACTTGTAGATAGTTTCTCTTTGGTCTTGAAAGATGTGCAGGTCTGCTTGCCTAGTTGGTAGGATTTACATATGGTATTTGAAGGCTTCTTTATGACTAGCATATCTCTGACTGCATTCTTCTTGCTCAGAATTATGATGTGGTCAAAGTTTAGGTGTCCCAATATTCTATTCCATAACCATGATTCATCAAGTTTTCTTAGGTGACATGCTTTGTCCTCTTCTTTCACTATATAGACATTAATTTCTATTCGAACACCTTTGATCAAGGACTTTCCAGTGGTGCTTGATCTTACTTCACAATCTTGGGCTGTAAAAATGACTTCACAGCCTTTATCACACATTTGACTGACACTTAGCAGATTTTCTTTCAGCCCATCCACAAATAGTACATCTTGGGCCTTTCCTCTTCCATTATCCAAACTGACTGAGCCTTTTCCTTTGATTTTCCCTGCTTTATCATTGCCGAATGTTGCATTCCCATATTTCTTTTCATCAAAGGTTACAAACTTTCTTCGATCTCCAGTCATGTGCTTTGAGCATCCACTGTCCAAATACCATTGGTTTTTCTGATCTTGAGCTATTAGAGCCAGGTCACACTTACTCAAATTATTTTTCCACTACAGGCAGCTATTTGTTTGGCACCTTTTCTGAGAAGATGGACCACATTATTTGAGAGGACATTGGGAAGACATATGTCCGATTTTATGGCATACAAAGCATTTGATCACATTTTTAACAAGATTATGAGTACGAGTGAACTCTCCATAATTCATAAATATCCTTTAGGTTTTGAACATCAGTCTTTGTCCATATGTTCTACACTCCTTGGCTTTATGGCTGAAATCCTTACAGTAAAAACAATACCCATAAAAACAATTAGCGTACCTGATGAAGGGTTGTCTTCTCCATTTGTTTGCTTGAGGTAGTCTTTTCACTTTTTGCATCCTTTGCTGGTTGGAATCAATTCTCCTTTTATGACAGTATGCAACAATATGTCCCAGTTTGTGGCAGGCATAACAAGTGACATTTTTCATAGGGGGAAATAATCTCCTTTGATATCTTCCAAATTTGATATATTCAGGAGTATATGAGCCTTTTTCAGTTGACTGTTTATTTATTTTGTTCTTTGTCATTTGAGGTTCCTTCTTGTTTCTGTTTACTTCATTGCAGGCTTCTACTTCTATAGGAACCATCTGAGCTGCTTCATTATCCTTAATAACTTTTACAAAAATGATATTCCTATTATCCTTTTCTTTGACTTTACTTGTTTCTCCTTCATAGCCTATCCCAGTTTTTATCAGAGGAGATCTTTGAGCATCTAGTATTTTATTCAACTTATCAGAGCTTGTCATTTGAGGAGTGTTTATTGACAATTTCCTTTAGGTGTTTTCTAATTTCTTCCTCAAGCATACTACTTCTTCTTCCAATTTCTCTTGCTTCTGAATTTTATCCTCAATTTGCTTAAGTAGAGTGTCTTCTACCTTCTTGGCTTCTTCAAGCTCTACTTTCAACTGAATGAGTTCTTCAGAATTTTGTTCTTCTCTTACATATTTGAGGAGAATGTCTTTCTGTTTTTTGCACTTTAGTTTAAGTCTGTCCATTTCTTCCAGGGCACTTCTTATCTCCCCCTCAAGATCAACTTCACCTTCTTCCTCATCTTCTATAAGGAATCCTTCAAGCTCTTCCTTGGCCATCAATACAAATTCAGAGTTTCCTTCTTCATTTGACGTTTCATCTGAGTTTTCAAATGCACTGCTATCTTTCTGAGCATAAAATGATTTTCTCCTGTATCTATTCCCTTTCTGCTAGTTCTTTGATATGGTTTTCTCTGTTTCTTGAGTCTGATTCTTTGTCTTCTTATGAAGACACTTAGATGTGTAGTGTCCAACTCTTCCATAGTTAAAGCATTTAAAGGAAATTTTACCTTTATACTTACCCGATCCTCTATCCAATTTTCTGACAAATTTGGCCTCTTCTTCATCAGAGCAAGAGCATATATCTTCTTTTCTTCTTTGTTCTTCTCTGTCTTAAAGGCTGCCTCCCTTAAATTTTACTTTCTTTGTGGAAATCTCATCTCATAGGCTGTTAAGTTTCCAAATAATTGGTTCATGGTTAGAGTTTCCCAATCAGCTGTTTCTTCTATGGCAGAAACCTTGGGGTTAAAGCTGGATGGTAAAGATCTTAGAATCCTTAGAACAATTACACATTCTTTCATGGTTTCTCCTAGAGCTTTCATGTTATTCACAATTTCTGCAACCCTTAAGAAGAAGCTGGCAATGTCTTCATCATCATTAATTTTTATATTTTCAAACTGAGCTCTATAGACTTGCAGTTTGGCTATCTTCACCTTTTTGTCTCCCTCATGGATGCTTTCTAATGTATCCCATATTTATTTGTCAGTCTTGTTGTGCATTACTTTGATAAATTCTGCCTCACACAGTCCACTTAAGAGAGTATTCATGGCTTTTGCATTAGCTACAAAATCTAGTTTGGCATCTTTCTCTGAGTCAGACTCCTTTGGGGCATATCCCAATTCCACAGCAGCCCAAAATTCTATTCCTAGAGACATTATGTATGTCCTCATTATTATTTTCCAGAAGGCATAATTTGTACCGGTGAATAGAGGGGCTTTATTTGTTGAGCATCATTCTAGACTAGCCATCTTGGGGACCTAAGATCTCCTTCCAGTTGTTAAACTGATATAGAAGGAACCCGCTTTGATACCAATTATTGAACACTTAGTTAAATTGAGGAGGGGGGGGGGTGAATCAGTTTCGTGCATTCATGGTTTTGTAGGACTTTATTTTACACTTATTTACATCTTCATTTCATGATCAAATTAATGTATAGTGAAACAACAATCTTAATAAGTGAGCAGCAGGTATTAAGAAGATTAAATACAGAGTATCAACACATAATCATCATGCATATAGACATCGAGTATAAGTGGAAACCCATAAAAACCACATCTTATTATTGTTGTTATGCAAAGGCAAGCTCCAACTCCCTCTCACCACTAATTTTCTGTAGGCTCCAGCCTACAGGAGGCTACTACCTCAATTCTACAAGCTACAACTTGCAAGGAAGCTCCAACTCCCATCTATTTTCTGTAGGCTACAACCTCCAGGAGGCTCCTACCTCAGCCAACCATCTATAAAGCTACAACTTGATATGGAAGCACCAAATTCCTCACAATACAATAAAATCATATGCTGATTTACCTGGATATCAGCTCTGTTTTCATCTTTCTTCACTGTTGTCCTCCAGCTTTCATATCTTCATTATATCATCTCTGGATCTTCACAGCTTCTCTATCTGATCCTTCTTCTCCTTACACTTCTCAGACCCATTTCTCCATTCTCTCACCTCTTTATGCATATCTATGTAGCATCATTTATAGAGATTACCTTATAAATATTTGTATTCCATAGGGAATTCGAGGTGAATAGGTATGACTCTTTGCCTTCCACCTTCTCGTTTTCTTGTCTAGAAAATTCGGAAAAATATAACAATATGTATACATTTCAATATTATAGTGGGGTATTTCCTTGCCTACATAAATCAACTTCACTCAGCCCTTTTTCGATCCTTGGCTTGCTGTGTGCCTGTATTTTCGACTGATGTCACTGTCTTTTTCAGTTTCTGCTGTTGTATTGTGATTGTTCTGCATACTCACCTTTTGCCCGATTCAACTCATCTACTCGTGTCCACTGCAATTAGCCTTCACCTGCTCCTTTGCTCTGTGTTAGGTCACTTACCTGAGTCTCCTTCTGTTGCCTTCATATTTTTGTTTATACACCTGAGTATTTTTCCTGGACTTAGTATTTTCTTCGTAAAATGGGCGTATCCACATGCACATCCACCTTTCATATCTAACGGTCATCACACTCTGCTTCATTTAACTTTCCCAATTCGACGGTTGACATTCCATTGCACTGTCGCAATCACAATTGCAACCTTTAGTGGTCTGATGTGCCCTTGGCCACTAATTTCTGCCGATGTTATGAGCAAAGGGTCCCACCAGGCAGTACCTCGGCATTTCAACGTTATATGTTATATTATTACGCTTTACGCAAAGTTTAAACCCTCTCTCAACGATATAATAATAGACCATTTTAACACAATAATTAACCTTTCGGGCCCACTTGTCGAACTCTTTCTATCCGTCGATGCAATGAAATAACTCTAATGTGAAGATTTCTTGACCAATACGATAATCCGATGCGATGAACCGCCTGCAATGTCTTCCGATTGCGATTACACACTTTGCAATGATTCTGATGCAATGAATCCAATGCGATGATCGCTGATCAGACGGTTGCGATTAAATCGCACCATCACAATCGCAATGATCAATGTCTCGTCTCCTCAACACTTCTACTTGCTGATGCAATAAGAGATCGCCAATGCGATGAGATCTCCACCGTCGATAAGATCTCCGCCGTCGATCTTCAACACTTTCTCTTTAAGCCTTAACATTAAGACTCCGCCTTTCGTATGATGTGACCACCGTTAGATCTTCATCGATCTTGATCCGAAGGATATCACATTCAAAATATACCTGTTGTTTAACATTTCCAAACGTCCATGCACTTTTCCCATGCGATCACCATTGGATCTTCATCGCATCAAATCGAACGGCTATTGCGTTATTTCGACCCCTGACCTTTAATTTTAAAAAATTACGTGATATAGGTGGTTTTGGTATTGTGACGTGTTGTAATATCATACGATCGCATTCCAAATGGAATAAACCACTCATGGCCCAAAATCTATGCGAAACTAGTGGTATGTTTCCCAAAATCCACTTTCCTTACGGGCCCCACTTTAATTACCTTTGTTTGTTTAACTGGACATTAGGTATAGCGTTCACACCTTTGGAAATGTTTTGGCAATACATCGCTTTAATAAACTCTTTTGTACCCATGTGAAAACCTTCAAAACATTATAATAAATAACTCAAACCAAAGTTAATTACAATGCGAACTCATTTCATCGCATCGCAAATACAAACACTTGTCTATTCCTTTTATGTTTTGGCAATTGTGATATGTGATCGCATCGCAATATCGGAAATTGCAACTTCGCATCGCTTCTTCATTACTCTACCCGCCGATTGTGATGTGTGCTATTCTCTCCTCCGCTACCTCTCTACTTCTTTGTTTCCTCTGCTTCAGTTCACTGCCTCTGTTTGCTGCCCTCTCTTCCTCGTCTTCTATTCGCTGCCTCTGCTTTATCCGCTACCTATGTTCCTTGTCTGCCTTGCTACCTTTGTTTCCTTTGCTGCCTTTGTTTTTTGTCTAATGCTGCTCCTTGCTTCTCTTTTTCTATCTCTGTTGCCTCTGCTTCTTTCTCTACTTCATTTGTTTCCTCTGATGTGTCTGCTGCCTCTCTACCTTGGTTGTTGTTGTTCCTTTGTGCTCCTTTGTCTTGATGATAATTCAGGTGCTACTCCTTTCTTCTCCTTTGCCATCATTGACAATATTTCCAACAATATCAAGATGAATCTGGTATTTCTATCAATTTACTGTTATTTTTCTTGTGTTACGAGATATTCTCTTTGAATTTTCTATCATTTATATGTACTTGCTTTATAAATATTTCTTTATACATATCATTTTTGAATGTGTAGTAATATTCATCTATCATAGTATATGCAAATGATATATATAATTATGAATGCAATGTGTTATTATAACTCTGTTTAATTTCTTAAACAGAGTTATCATTATTTAATACTACATATTTCAATTAAATTATAATACATTTTCATGGTTATTAATTTGATTGAAATAACTTTTAAGTTGTATTCATATTGAATACCCAAGGTAATTTTAGAATTATTTGTAAATTATATATTAAATTAAATAGATTAGTTCAGTCATTTATTTCCATCATCCATTCACACAATCATTCCATTACCAATCCATTTGTTATTAGGAAACTGGTCCTATAAATCTAGTCGGAGCCACCACACCAAACGGAAAAGGAGTTGTCCTAAGGTCCCGACCGGGTGGTTTTCCCCCAATGTTTGAAGTAGCGATTTTCGAGGCTTCAACACCACCCATCTGGAAATTTTCGTGCTTCATGTACCAAGCATATAATTTCCATTAGACTAAAAAAAATTTGAAATGAATGCAAATCATACCTCATTGGTAGCTCGCGAATAAGGTACAATTTCAATTATGTTCAATAGCTGTCACAACAATTCAAACTTAGTTTTTTGATCAAATCATCATGTATAAACATATTGCATCTGATTAACTAGAAATATAACCATCATAGGTAAAAATCATGAATCACATGCATAATAAAAATAAAATAAAATATCAATACTTATCCTTTATTGGTCCTTACTTATGATTTTTTTCATTCTGCACACACAACGAATCAGTTTCCACACCCGTCAAACACCCAGTGCCTTCTTCTCAACCATGCGCACATACACATAATGTGCATCACACACATGCAACCATACATGACATACAACATCATTCCATACATGCACTCACATCTGTTGTACAATGCAACATAATACATACACCTACATACATTGTACAACACAACACAATACATACACCTACATACAGTGTACAACACAACACAATACATAAACTTACATCTAGTGTACAAAACAACACATATACCTACACTCAGTGTACAATACAATGCAGTGCATATATATATATATATATATAACACAATGAATACACATGTCACAATAACACGACTACACCACAAAAATACATAATATCACATCCTGTAACACAACATGTACGACATGCACACAATACCACATGTGTACCAGTACCCTATGCACAACATGTACCTAGTACCACTTGTACACAAAACTACCTGCACAACATGTCTACAACATCACATGTACATGACACCACGTACACAACTCCAAATGTAGACCACACCACTTGTACAATGTGTACACAATAACACATGTACACAATACCACATGTACACCACACCACCTACATACAACACCATATGTACAATATGTACACAACAACACATGCATGCATCACCACATGTACAATCTTGCACGCAACACCATATGTATATATCACTACATATACAACATGCACATATCACCATATGTACACAACATCACATATCCAATCATGCGCACAGTACGGTATGTACACAACACTGCATATCCAACATGTACATAACACCATCTATACCTAGCACTGCATATGAAATATACACACAACACCATATATACAACATGAATACAACATCATAGGTGAAATCCCTGAATATACAACATGTGAAACATATACACAAAAATAGTATTGCACATCCATAGACAAAACACTGACCCCACAAGAAACCTTTCTTCTAGTGTCTTTCCACTATCCATATCATGTCGCAGATCACACTAATTTCACTTCCCTGATGTACCCCTCAACATTAATTTTCCATAACATAAACATAGGCATAGTACAATTATATAACATTAAATCATATCCACATGATACTTACCTCATAGATCCGTCAATGCTACTTTTCCACTTGATTCCTCATAGCGAGGAACTCTTGATGCCATTCACCTACATAAGAAATCATTCCTCCACAAGAATGATCCTTGAAAATCCTGTCATACAGTGACATAGGTGCATACATAAATACATATATATAATCATTAGCATAAAAAAAATCATGATCCTATCACACAACGACATACATACACACATATATACATATAAACACTATCATTAAACAATCATGGTCCATGACAACCCCGTCAGACATGACATACATACATGTATACATATATAAACACCAACATAATCATGATCACAACACAATTGTGATATCATAAGGTATAGGTTAAGAGAACTTCCTTTATTTGTGCACAACATGCATAACGTTGAAAACAATAGTTTCGAACATAACCAAGGAATCTAACACCTCAGATCCACTTTATTTACCTTTCTAGTTACCTTTCTCATTTATGTACTAACAATGTCCATTTACCAAAATGGACCCAACCATTCCAACCGACTATCATAGTCTTACCTTCAACTATTCTTACTCATGCACCGAGCTTCACCCGTGTCTTACATTACCCGTTGGGGTTTCATTCCACTCTTCCCAAGCTCCATTAATTTTCCTCCTTCCCGAATAATTCCCAGACTCTCAAACAAAAGGAAAGAACATTAAAAAACAAGAGGAAGACCATGAAAAACCACAAGAAATATGACACCACAAAAAAGTGGCAAGGCCTTGCACCAGACATAAACAAATTTGAAAATTGAGCGCAAACAAATCATAAAAGACCAAAATCACAAAACTAGAAACAAACACCATGACTCAAATTCAATGGTTCCCAAGGAATGCTAAACACGAGCCTTGTCCAATATTTCATGGCAGTGTCCTTTGGAATGCATTACTATGCATCATACTCCAATAAACACGTAATTGTTAGTGCATAAAAAAACATAACAACAAGCTAGTTACCTTACCTTGTTGTGTCAATCATGCTGCGTTGTAACTAAACACACACATGTAAGCCATATGTATCAAAAATAAGACAACATACATATCAATTTGAAATCAACATTTACTAAGGTGAACAACCATGTCATAATCCACGATCAACTCACATTCATCGGCCATAGTACATAATGCTACAACTATCACCTACTTACACTCAAGTACATATATATTGTCTCAATGCATACATGTTATAACAACCATCTTAAAACAATATCATTAATTCATGCAATCTTATAGAAACATGCGCTTAATAATAAATTCAACATTAAATAGATGAAATAGTAGAAGCCAACACTCATACACCAACTAGATGAAATAGTCAAACATTCAAGTACAAAGTAGATTCCATAGGAAAGCTTATACCTTAAGGTATCTGAGGGGAGGTTATCCTGTCTACAAAATCAATCTAGATTAGCACGGTATAACTTCAAGACATATCAACCCAATCATAAATAAGGTCATGATATCCATAAAAATATCTAGATAACATGTTCACAACCTAAACTCATAAAAAATTTCCATTCATGCATACAATCACATATGCACACTTATTCTAGACATAATACAACACAATATCATAATTAGGTCGAATCATGTTAGAATTTCATAACCCTAACCATCAAGTCACTAGCATGTAACAAAAACAAGTTATATATCATGCTCATCAACAACATGAAACCTAATCATAAAGCTAACTATCATACAACAACAACAAGTTAACCCATAACATGTTAATCAACAGGATATAAGTTATCTAACATAAAACAACAATAGCTTCATACCACCATAGGTTGCTATCATTCATGACTATCTGACACATGCACATATAGCCACACTCATCAACTAACATCTATAATGTATGTAACCATAACATCAATAGAATGAAAGGAATAATCATAACCATAATTCATATAACTACACTGATCAACTAGTATTTATCACATATGTAACCATAATAATAGAATTACACACATATAAGTAACCCTAATACTTACAACAATCGTGAATCACATACTTGCATGCCAAACAACCAAACTTGTATGAGGACATGCTCTTGCCTCGAGAGCCAATGTTGCAAATTCACTTTAATATTTTTCATCTCCTACTCTATCTCAACAAAAACATTAGCATCATAACATACCAATATCATCATGATGACCTAATTTCATATAATAACCTTATGCTCAACAACCTTGGACCATATGCACCCACTTGACATCTATAACCAATCCTAGACAACCAATGCATGTTAAACATATGACATCACACAAGCAAGCATACACGGATAACACCAAAGCATGACCAATATGTAACCCTAGCATAACCAATAAATTCATGTACAATATGTAAGCCAACGCACATGAAAAATACACAAGCATGAGAAACACACAATCAATCATACACTCATGAAAACATGTTGACAACAACACCATAAACACTTACATGGCGACACCATTGCCACCATCGCCAACAAAACACGAATGCAACACACACATATAGACCAAAAATTTATTAAACACATACGAAACCAACATAAATGCATGATCAACGCACTGCCCGTCTAGTCTCACGGTTCAAACATGCTATGATACCACTCTGTAACACCCTCTTCCCACATCTACCTAAGTAACCAGAAAACTGGGGTAAACATGTGATGACATGCTACTAATATGATATTCAATATCCTAGATGACATTAAGGAAGTGAGAATCGATGGAAAACATGATAAACACACCTTAGACTACATTAACAACACCTCTAGGATGTAAACCACCCTCCCACACCCTGAAACTTGTAGGGGGACTAAATTCTGACCCATTTAGGTCTTATACGTGGGAATGTAAGTGTAAGGTAGCAGATATCAACCTATAGCCTTGGGAATACCTTGAAAATGCCACAGCTAGGGCCCCAAAAGGATAATTATGTGCCCATCGCTTTGGGATTTATGCCACGTTTTTAGTGCCTAAGCCCAGGTCACTGCCAAGAACTTTCTATAACCTTAGGAGATGATAAATACCATTAAAAAAAATACATGGAAGCAATCACATCATTAGGAACTCATCCAACCCCACCCCAGCCATGACAGGTATTTCGTCAAACATGTCACAACCCTTGCATCTATATGAATAAATGATATAATTAAACATAAGGGTCTCATACTTATCTAATAATTGCTAATAAGAATTTCTACCTTACATAATAAGTTGCAATACAATCTATTTGACCATGGAAAGATTGTATATTAATTTACAGGCAAAATCATAGATGGAGCCATACATCATCATTGATAAAATGCATTCTTATAACAACATAATAACAATAGAAATACCATGTGTATAACATAAATGAATTCCACATAATAACTAGTACATTTTCATATCAAATACCAAAGGAATCAACTTCTCATTAATGAGTTTAAAAACCAACTAGAGATGGGACTTCCACATTCCACCCATCCATATATTGAATGATCCAAATATCTCTTCATTCAATCACCATTGTGCCATATTCCAATCATAAATATGGGACTCAAACCGAAAAACTAGCCAGGGCATCCCGAGGCTAAAACAACTCACCCTCATTAATAGAAATCAGGCTTTACCGTGATCTACACTTGATCACTAAGCCAACACAAGCATGGATATCACCGTATTATCTCTGCCTAAAAAATGAGGAAATTTTATGTCTCCTAGTCTCTCAGGCTTTATTGCAACCCAAAATCTTAATTAGGGGTCACTAGGCCCTAAACTAAGACACACACTCCAAACTTTACCGCAATCCAAAACTAGGGATTCCTAGATCTGAAATGGATAGAGAACCACCACCTCTCAAGCTTTACCGCAATCCAAACCTGGATTACTAGGCCCTAAACCAAGGAAACAAGTGAACCGGATCTATAATCATTCGTATAATAACCTCACTGAACTTTGAATCCATCCAGTAATCCAACTAAACCAAAGCATGAAAAATCCACAACAACATGGCCATCTGGAAATGGCAAGGCTAGGTTGAATACACTATCACACCTGGCAAAACGCATGCCAATACTACAAAGAACCACATGTAATACAATGCATGCCAAATATAGCAAGGAAATAATACATTCAAATCAGTACCTAGAAATAATCCTACTATATTTACTTTATTCCTTCTCCCCCTTAATTGCTTCCTTATTTTTCCTGCTTTCTTTCCTTTCTTGGTACAATGCCAAAGTGCTCCAAGAAAACTCCAAGTGTCGAAGAGTGAGAGAGAGAGAGAGAGAATAATGAGAGAGCTCCAAAAATGTGAGAAAAATCTTTCCAACTGATCCTCAGAAGCCTTTTTATCAATGAGGCATATATTTTCTTCATTTTCCATTATTTTCCTTTATTTTCCTCCTCACATGCAACATGTGACCTTTCATCTCCCTTTTCTCCTAATTTTCATTATTTTCATAAATAAATGTGCCCAAAATTCCATTTTTCCTTTCCAAATCCTTTTCCTTTTCCAATTTCCTTTAGCCATAATGTAGAAATATATAACATATGCATGTATACATCTAGATTCTCTTGATCTAAAAATATTTATCTTCTTGCTAAATACCAAATCCTTCCACTATTAATATTTTGCGTAAATTTAAAAACTCAATTGCAAACACATGAAGCAATAAAAACAATCGCACATAACACATTTGTTTAACGGGAAAGCCTGAAGCTAAAAATCCCAACTATCATATATTATGTAACATGGATATCATGTAACAATCTCATACAAAGCTTAGTACATCAAGATCTTAGTACAATACAATCGTCACACACTATCATGAAGAAATCTACAAATCCATGCACTGATTTCTTGCCAACTAACAGTCTGCCTCCACTGCGCAATCCCTACTGAAGAAGACCTCTGAATGAATTCGAATTGGCCTCGCCTTGACTGTGCAATCCTCATTGGCAACTCCAATGTGTGTGTGATGCAATCAATGCATCACTATAGTGACAACAGATAGTCCATCTCACCCTTTCACCTATCTCTCCATTGGGTCTCCACTGGAACTGACATGGACTATAGTTAACTGATGTATTTGTTCAGTTGATTAGTGAGTTACTATTTGTGAATTAATTAAATAATTAATTCACTCCACTCTCACTAGTGTATCATTTCGTTAGACTAGATACAACTAGCTCAACTGATTTTAACTCCAATAACTGAGTTAAACTGAATAACAACTCCATGAACTACTCTTCCAACTCTGACATAACTTTTCCACTTCAGTTCTAACTAAGTCCTCCATGCATGAACCACCAGTAAACCCTAGGAATTACATAATTCCTTCAGCCCACTGATTTGCCAAAAATTTTCACTGGAATAAAGTGCTCTAAGAGAATAAGTTGTTGTTTATTGTTGGATTATTATTAAGAGCTAATAATAACCGACGTGCATCTATTTTTAGATTGACGATCTATAAATAGACTTCGTCCAATATTCTAAAAATATAACTTCATATATTTTTCCAACTTGACCAACCATCCACAAATAAGATCCTACAACTTCTGAAATATGATCACCATGTCTAAAAATAGACTTACACCTAAAAATAGCCTGCAGGCCCACTTAGTGAAGGTGACTGATTTTCACTAAGCTTCATCATCTTTTTGAATCTCAACACTCCCTCTCAACAAGATAGGGATTATCCTTCACATCGATCCTGCCTCTATGGTATTCGAATTTTCTCCTGGTGAACCCCTTCGTCAGAATATCTGCATCCTAATCTTCCATAGGAATGTACTGAAGAAAAATGATCTTCCGCTACACACAATCTCTGATATGATGATACCGGATATCAATATGTTTAGATCTATCATGAAACACATGATTAATTGAGAGTTTAATGCAACTCTAATTATCACAATGTATCACTGTAGGATCTAAATGTGATTCAAACAAACCGACTAGGATCTTCCTCATCTAGATAGCCTCACATGCAGCTTGACTTGCTGCCCTGTGTTCTCCTTCCTCTGAACTGAGTGCCACGAATATTTGTTTCCTCCTGTACCAAGAAACTGTCGTAGATCCAATATTGAAAACCCCCCTAATGTGCTCTTTCTGTCCGTTGGGCTGCCTGCCCAATCTACATCCGTGAAGCCATGCAACTTCACCTCATCCATCTGTCTGTACCATAAGCCATACTTAGATGTGCCCCTAAGATACCTCAGGACATGTTTGCTTGCCTTCCAAAAGAGATTGGTAGGCTTAACCATCGCTCGTGAAATTTGGTTCACCGCATAGCATATTTCTGGTCTTGTATTAACTAAATACATAAGCGAAACCACCAACTGTCGATAAATAGTGGCATCCACTACCTCTACTGATGTAGCATCCTCTTTCCTCCAATTTCCTGGAAGACGAGTGTAGATGGGCTTGCATCCTTGCATGTGAAACTTCTCCAGTATCTCCTGGGCATACTTGCCTTGAGACACAAACATTTCACCTTCTCGCTGCCATATTTCCAATCCAAGGAAATAATGAAGGAGGCCCAAATCCTTCATCTCAAACTCCTTTGCAAGATCTGCCTTGCATGATTGTATCAACTTCTCATCACCCATTAGTATTAAATCATCAACATAAAGAACAATGATTAAAAGCTTACCCTTCACCACAATTTGGTATAGGTTTGCATCCGCCTCACTATTGGTGAAACCAAGTTCGATGAAGTATTTGTCGATCCGAGTGTACCAAGCATGTGGTGCTTGTTTCAACCCATATAGGGCTCTTTTGAGTCTGTACACATGCAACTCGTTGTTGAAGATTTCGAATCCTTCAGCCTGCTTAATGTACACTTCTTCATCTATGATCCCGTTAAGGAACATAGTCTTCACATCCATCTGATGAATGTGCCAACCCATCTACGCTGAGAGAGCAAGGATGGTCCTTATGGAAGAATATCGTGCGACAGGTGCAAAGGTTTCTTCATAATCAATCCCCTCGATCTATGAGAAGCCCCGAGCAGCAAATATTGCCTGATACTTCTCGATGCTCCCATCAATAGCTTTCTTTACCTTGTAGATCCATCTTGATCCTACAACTGATTTACCCGCCGGCCTTAGAAAAATATCCCAAGCATTGTTTCTAATAATGGATTCATACTCCTCCACCATGGCATCTGCCCATGTGGGCTCCTGCACTGCTTCCTCGAAAGAAGATGGCTCTGTCACGACACACTTGCTCATAAGAGCCATGTATCTAGTAAATCGGTTGGGTGACTGTCTCTGTTTGCGCTGTGATGTAGGGACTCCTAAATTCTGTGCCGCATCAAGCTTCAGACTCTCAGCTTCTATGGTACGCTTTCTACCTATTCTGAAGTTTGGTTCTGCATGAGTGGACTCCTCCACTCCATGAATCTCCTCCTATGGCTGATCCACATCTAGAGGCTCATCTTTGGGAACAAGTAGCTCCTCCTTTTCATGCAAGTGTAGCTTCATCTCAAGCAACAACTTCATGGCTTTCACCTCATTGAATTTTATATCCTGTCGCACCACAGTCATCCAACTGTCTAAAAAATACACATGATAATTATGGGGTGTTTCTGTGTACCCCACAAATATCCCAACTTCTGCAGTCGGCTCCAGCTTCTCCCTGGAGTCCTTTGTCAGATGAATGTAAATAGATGAGCCAAAAATATTCAAATGGGAAATATCAGGATTCTTACCAGTAAAATATTCTTCAGGTGTACTCATGCCAAGCACTCTATGAGGACAACGGTTTTGCACATAAACCACAATGTTGCATGCTTCCGCCCACAAGTGCATCGGTAGGCCCTGGTCATGCAACATATCTCGTGCAACACCCACGATCATTCTGTTCTTCCTCTCCACGACCCCATTCTGTTATGGGTTATGAGGCGCTATGAGTTCTCTTCGAGTTCCTTCTTTGCTACAGAAGTCTTTAAATTCACCCAAGATATATTCACCACCATTATTGCTTTGTAGAGCCTTCACTTGCTTCCCCAACTCCTTCTCCACCAATTCTTTAAACTCACAGAACTTTGAGAACTTTCGCTCTTCTTCTGCATGAATAATATCTAACATCTACGAGAATATTCATCAACAAAAATAACATAATACCTATGTTTTTCTGTTGAAGCAACCGAGAAAGGTCCACACACGTCTGTGTGAATTCTCTCTAGTATCACCAAAGCATGGTTCTCCTTCTCATGAAAGGTGGTCTTCACAAACTTACCCATAGTACATCCCTTGCACTGATATGACTGCACAAGAGTACCCTTGGGAAGTCAAATAGAAATCTGCTGCAAAATCTTCAAAGCGCCATGGTGAAGATGGCTCAATATCCTGTGCTGTAATTCGCCCTCATCCCGGCTCACCACTTCTTCTGCTTTCCCCATCATTGCAGTGCAACCATCTACCTCCAGCTTGTAGATATTATTAACTCGAATACCTATCCTCTTGGTTTGAACCATTGTTTTATGTCGTAGGAAATCTTTTCCATCGCTAAAAACAACGTCATAACCTCTGTCTTCCAACATTGTGACCGAGACCAAGTTCTTCTTCATACTTGGAACATGCATAACATATTTCAACATAAATGGATTACCTGACTCCCTCTCAAAGGTAATGGTCCTAATCTCGGTCACACTGTATCGACCATCATCGCCCATCTCTGTATGCATTTGGAGATCCTTCTCCTCCAAGTCACTAAACAACACCTTATCTCCCGTCATATGGAAAGACGCACCACTATCAAGATACCACACTGATCCCATTGCACTTGAAACCAAGCATGTGATCAAAGAGAAGTAAAGCTCAAATTACGAGGCTAAGTCCTCACCTCTTGCAGCTCCAGAAGCCTTCTTGTTCTTCTTCTTCTGTGGGCAGTTAGTGGCGAAATTCCCATGTTCATGACAATGAAAACACTTCACCTTGGACAAATCGTGCTTCTTTCTTTTAGCCTCTGATTTTGAAGGTAATTTCTTCCCCTTCCCTTTCCTTTCTTTGGTAGCCAAAGAAAAATTCTCTTCATCTTCATTCTTCGATGAAGAGCCATCCCTAGTACTTCGCCTTATCTCCTCCTGCACAAGATCCGACCAAAGTCACTCCCAACCTTGCAGTTTCTCCCGTCCATTGACAGGGTCTTCGTAGCTATGCCAACTCTTCGGAAGCCCAAGTAGAGCCAAGCTCACCAAGTCATCATCATTAACAGTAATCCCCACACTTCCCAGTTCATCCCTATAGTGGACAAATTTCGTGAGATATTTTGGAATACTGCCGCCCTTCTCCATTTTTATTTTTTTGAGCTTATCTTTCAGCGCCAACTTCCTTTGGTCGTTGATGCTTTGGAAAAAATCTTTCAAAGCCTTCCACATTGCAAATGGAGTGGATTTCCTGTGAAGGCTTGACACAATATGGTCCTTCACACCTTCCAACAAAATTCTTCTTGTCTTTTCTACCTTCTTTTGCCATGCGTCAAGTAATACAGCATCACTAGAACCAATCTTAGGAACATCGCTATCAATGAACTCCTTCAGTCCATTATCTTCCAGCACCACCTCCATCCTATCCTTCCAGGCTATTTAATTCGAGCTTCCCTCAAGGGCATACTCCAATCGCAACCCATTGAAAGACATTTCAATGCATACTCAACAGTCGCACTAAGAAATTTCTGCAGCAAATTCGAATTGTCCACCAGCACAAACTCAACAATTCTTCACAATTCCAATCTTAAAGAATTGACACTGCTTTGATACCATGTATAAATTATATAACATATGCATGTATATATCCATATTCTCCTGATCTAACAATATTTATCTTCTTTCTAAATACAAAATCCTTCCACTGTTAATATTTTGCGGAAATTTAAAAACTCAATTGCAAACACATGAAGCAATAAAAACAATCGCACATAACACAGTTTTTTAACGGGAAAGCCTGAAGCTAAAAACCCCAAATATCATATATTATGTATCATGGAGATCATGTAAAAATCTCATACAAAGCTTACTACATCAAGCTCTCGGTACAATACAATCGTCACACACTATCATGAAGAAATATGCAAATACATGCACTGATTTCTTGCCACCTGACAGCCTGCCTCCACTGCGCAATCCCTGCAGAAGAATACCTCTAAATGAATTCGAATTTGCCTTACCTTGACTACGCAATCCTCATTGGCAACTCCAATGTGTGTGTGATGCAATCAATGCATCACTATAGTCACAACGGATAGTCCATCTCACCCTTTCACCTATCTCTCCACTGGGTCTCCACTGGAATTGACATGCACTATAGTTAACTGTTGTATTTCTTTAGTTGATTAGTGAGTTAGTATTTGTGAATTAATTAACTAATTAATTCACTCCACTCTCACTAGTGTATCATTTAGTTAGACTAGATACAACTAGCTCAACTGATTTTAACTCCAATAACTGAGTTAAACTGAATAACAACTCCATGAACTACTCTTACAACTATGTCATAGCTTTGCCACTTTAGTTCTAACTGAGTCCTCCATGCATGAACCATTAGTAAACCCTAGGAATTGCATAATTCCTTCAGCCCACTGATTTTCCAAATCTGTTCACTGAAATAAAGTGCTCCAAGAGAATAAGTTGTTGTTTATTGTTGGATTATTATTAAGAGCTAATAATAACCGACATACATCTATTTTTAGATTGACGATCTATGAATAGACTTCGCCCAATATTATAAAAATACAATTTCATATATTTTTCCAACTTGACCAACCATCCACAAATAGCATCTTGCAACTTCTGAAATATTATCACCATGTCTAAAAATAGACTTACACCTAGAAACAACCTGCGGGCCCACTTAGTGAAGGTGACTGATTTTCACTAAGCTTCATCATCTTGTTGAATCTCAACACATAATAATAGAAATGAACACCCGTTAGGATGTTTTTTCCACCATTCAACTTGGAATATGTTTCCCATCAACCATGGTTATTAATTTTAATTTTATTACATGGAATTTTCACCAAGGCTATTACAAAGGCCATGTCACTCTAGCTAACTACAATCCAAGTGATCATGCTGATGTGGAAAATATAATTTTATCCATTTGACTAAGGCACTAGCCAAATGAATCCTTTTCATGCTATAATTTCAACACCAAGTACAATGACCCACTTACATTGATATTCAATGAATGTCCTTACAGATTATACATAATTCATATTTTCAATGAAACTAGATTACTTGAATGTTGTTTCCAAGTGATGAACAAAATGAAAAATTGTACCTCTATTCTTATGATCAGTTGATACCCTCAATATGTCCTCAATAGGTGCTACGGTTGTATCCTTCAAAATTTATGTACAATATGTACCTCTCATGTGGTGATGTCTTCAATTTGTGGGTTACATGCAGCTGATCCTAGACATGATTTGATGCTTGTGCCTCTAGTAATACCACAACTCAACAAACTCCCAAACAAAAATGCTTCAAAAAAAATAATTTTCATGAACCAAACAAGACTTATCATACATATCTATCAATGTTGGTAAAATTCAAACCCTTGGACTTTGTGATTTTTTCTTCTGCTTTAGTTTTCAAATTTGAGAAAGCTAAGTATATTTATGGGCCAAGATTATCAAGTCAGTTCAAACTTTAAGCCTCGGAAAAAACACACAACCATGCATTTAAAAATTCAATATGATTCACCAAATTAGACTTCCATACCACAATATTTCTAGTAGTCGAAAGGTTATAAACCAAAGAACCATAAACAAAAGGAATAAACTATAGTTTTTATACAACGTTAATGTTTCCCTTCAAATATGCATAAAAAATAAGTCATAATCATTACTCTAACTACTCAAAAGTGCCTCAAGTCTGTGGTTATTAAGCCTTAGGTCTACAGGCATGAGGTTATGAAGCCAATATCAAAATCCATATATATGAATTAATATAGAATAAGACTTCTCAGATCATGCTCATAATTTTTCCCTAACAAAGGATCAAAAATGATAGATTGAGTGAAACCCTTAGGCACATATCGCTGCTTCATATTTGTGAACTTCTCAACAAAAGAATTAATTCTTCAATAATATGTGAACTTCCTACAAAATGAGCTTAAAAACTGAGTGAATTCCATTAAAGACAAGCATACCCTATAAACCTTTTTTACATAACCTCATCATCACATATTCAATGCTCCACAACATCTCACGTCATTTTAGAGAGATCAACAAATTTTCTTGTATTTTGGAGGGAAAAATATTTTTGTATTTATACACGTAGAAATGCCTTTTTGGAGGGGTAGGACAACTTCATATGGAGGGAAAAAATGAATTTCAAATTTCAAATAGTTGAAGCCAAAAAACTTTATGAAATGAGCTCTACTAGTAAGGATTAGAGGGAAGCATTTTAAATTTGGCATTTCATAACATTTCCCTTTGAAATCAACATTGATTAAGAAGCCATAACCCACAATCACTTTACCATAAAATATTTAAATTGACTCCTCAATGATTTCCTACAACATCATCTCCTTTTATGGACTTCACCCACAATAAGGGGGTTTTATTTTTTATCAAGCATATCTCCCAAACCATGAGGATCCTCGTGATGTGCCAAATATCATCAAAATTACCCTAACAAGGAGAATCCAATAAAGGTGAAATTTTCCATAAAGACCTTAATTATACTCGTCATAATTCTCATCAAAGGTGGGGAATATTTTGGTGTTTCTTGGGTTGACATCAATGAAAACCAAATTTCAAAATTTTCCTCATTTCTCATTGATGGCAATACATGTACTCCCCTTTCGATCACTACTCCTCCTAATTCCATGCCTTTGATCTTCCTGACCTCTTTTCTCTCCCCCTTTAACATCAATGGAAAAGGGTGAATCCCCCTGACATGATACCTACTTATTTGTTCTTGTAACATGATTTTGCTCCCCTTATATGCTTATATGGATAGAATGTATGTCAATCTGAACTTGGTATAATCCCAAGGCTCCATCTAAGATACTCAAAAGTATCACACGATAGAGGTTTAGTGAAGATATCAACTGTTTTTTCCATTGTTCCAATGTATTCCACCTTTATTTTCTTTTCTGCAACCTATTCTTGTACAAAATGGTATTTGATATGGATATTATTTTTTTTCGAATGCCTGATAGTATTCTTGGAGATACTTATGGCATTATTATTTTAATTTAACATCAGAATGTTCTCATCGAACTTCACCTGTAGATCATGAAAATTTTGTTTCATCCACATGACCTGAGTACATCATGTCATTGTTGTTATGTATTCGTATTTTCTTGTGGATAAGGATACTGAATACTGCTTCTTTCTAAACCATGATACAAAACAACCACGTAATTAGAAGTATGCTCTACTAGTTCTTTTACGATCATCAAAATTTCTTTCCCAATCCACATATGTATAAGTTGTGATAGCTATATCATTTCCTTTTGGATACATTAGCCCAAAGTCTATTTCTCCTTTGAGGTATTCAAAGATACTTTTCACTGCAACAACATGTGATTGTCTTGGTGCTACTTGGAAATGTGCTACCTATCCAACTATCTACATCACATCTGGTCTCAAGGCTAACACATACAAGAGGGTGCCAATAATTGATCTATACATTATTTGGTATGCATCCTTGGATATATCATTCTTTCTTAAATTACAACTAGTCACCATCGAAGTGCTAACTAGTTTACAATCCTCCATCTCAAACCTCTTCAAAATTTCTTTAATGTACTTTGTTTGACAAATGAATATGGCATCTTCTTCCTAAGATATCTGAAGTTCCAAGAAGAAATTCAATTCACCAAGTAGGGAAATTTCAAATTCACTTTGCATGTCATTAGAAAACTTCTTAATTAGTTTGTCATCATCAATCCCAAAGGTGAAATCTTCCACATACACTTCAATGACAGTCAAGTTATCTTGTTCAACCTTTATATACAATATTTTCTCAACACTTCCTCTTTAGAATCCTTATTTATGAAAATACTTTTCAAAGCAAGCATACCAAGCTATAAGAGCTTGCTTGAGACTATACATAGCCTTCTTTAACTTGCAAGCACAATCCTTCTTTTCAATAAGCAGAAATCCTTTAGGTTGTTCTATGTAGACTTCTTTCTCCAATTTGTAATTCATAAAGGCTGAATTAATTTCCGTCTCATACACTTTAATGATTATCGAACAAGAATAGGCCAAGAACATCCTAATCTCTTCCATCATGGAAAAAAGACAAAAATTCTCTTCAAATTCTATTCCTTCAACTTGTGCATATCATTTATAGACCAATCATTATTTTTTCTTGGTTACCTGTCCTTATTCATTTAGATTTTTCCTGAAAACCCATTTTGTACCAATGAAATTTTCATCATTCAGTCTTAGGACTAATTCCCATGTGTCATTATTTTCAATTTAATCCAGTTATTATTCCATGTATTTGATCCAATGCTCATCATGGCTAGCTTCTTCAAAGTTGCTAGGCTCAAACATGGATAATAAAGCAAGATGACCTTGTTCTAGATTACTTCTTCTCATTCCTATTCCTGCATTGATGTCCCCAATTATTTGATCTGAGGGATAATTATTTTGATAGATATTTTAGGATTATTGGAAGGTGCATGTTGATTATCCTCTGCCTCGCTGTGATTGATATTTGTTTCTTTATTTTATTATTCTTCCTCCTGGAATTCCTCTTTGATGATTTCTAGTTTTGCTTCTATTGTCTCTTTTTCACTTGAAGATGAGCTTCCTTGCTTGGCCTTTTTTCCATGAACATCATCAAATGTCACATTGATGCTTTCAACTATCTAGTTGAGTCTCAGATTATAGCGTTTTTATGCTTTAATTTTGTGTGAGTACCAAATAAATATGCATTTTTCAACTTGAGAGTCAAATTTTCCAATTTTCTTTTCCTCCCATTATAAGTAGAATTTTATCTTAAAGACTTTAAACTTCTTGACATTTTCTAGTCATAGTTACTTCAATGCATCCCTCTATTCAAAATATTCCTTTTTGTCTCCATTACGTGAACCCAAAATATGTCACTTAATTTTGAATCATTCAACACAGTTCTAGACATTTATTCTATTGTTATATTCTTCCTTTCGAAGACCCCATTTTGTTGTCGTGTTTTGGTTGTTGAGAACTATATATTTATTCCATGTTCCTCAGTGTGGCGGTTCCTCATAAAAGTGTTGGAATTATTTAGATGTTAATTACCCTCCATTATCTGATCTCAAACAATTTATTTTCAAATTAGTTTGATTCTCAACCATTTCCTTGTAGATTTTGAAGCATTCAAATGATTCATACTTCTTCTTCAGAAAAATGGTTTCTATTATCTTGATATAATCATCAATAATTAGCATGAAGTAATGTTCACCATCCCATCCTTTAGTTCTCATCAGTCCACAGAAATCGGTATGTACCAAAACTAATGGTCTTGTCATGGAGTGTTCTTTGTCCTTCAATTAAAGTCTTATTGGTTTTAATTTCCTACTTTGTTTACATGATATGCTACTTGGTTTTGAAATATGCGAAATTTATCTCACAACTTCCTTTTTATTGATTCTGACAAGGTTTTCAAATTGCATATGCCCCATCCTTTTGTTCCAAAGACAAAATTTCAACCTCCTTTTCTAAGAAAAAACATTTGTTTTTAATATCGTCCAACGTTTATATCATTTGGATTCTTGGTTGTAGTTTCCACTAGCTTGCGAGATTATGCATTACTTATTTCACATTTCTTTGAACAAAATAACAATGTGTGTACTTCATTACACATTTGACTAATGCTTAGCAGACTATGATTCATATTTCATATGAGTAGCCCATTTTTTTTTGCATCACCCTTACCTCATAAGTTATCTATTCGTTTTCCTGTAACATTTGTAGAACCATCATTCCCAAATGAGACAGTTCTATCAATTCCTTCCTATAGAGATATATTTTTCTTTTAATCCCTAGTCATGCATGTTGAGAAACCATTGTCAACATATCATATTCTCTTCTTGATTTGAGATTTTAGAGTGAGAGTGAAACTTCCATTTTTCATCTTCCAGACCTTTGGAGGAGGAATTTTATTTTTTTGTGATTCTCTTGGAGGAGTGGTTAACCTGAAATATTTAGCTACTTGTAAAAAAATATTTCATTTATAGCATTCTATTTCATTACTCAAGTATTTGAACCTATTATAATTTTGTTTGTCATCTTCTTGAGAGTTTTTGGGGTAATTATTCCTCGCATAACTTCAAGAGCTTATTTTGTTCCTAGCATAATCTTTGTAGTTTATAGCTTTATGTCCAAAATTATTGCAAGAATAATAAACACCAAGAAAGATTCTTTGATACATGAGAGGGGGAGATATTTGTGATGTTATTCTCCAAAGGCCTTATTCTTCAAATTTCCTCAATGTGGGATAATAATTTTATGTCTCTTGGAACTTCTATTTTTTTGGGAATATTTCTTCCTTCTTGATGGAAACCTTAATAATTTATGCATAAGTTTTATGTTCATCTTTGTTTTCGGACGTTCAGGAACTTGAGCCTTTCAAAAAAAATTGTTTGTAAACTAATGGTATCTTGTCATTACATGTCCTTAGAGTTTTGTTGATTTCATCCAATACTTTGAAGTTGTTTGCAAGGTTCTGCTCAACATTCCTTTTCTATGCTTCCTTCTATAAAGAGACTATCTCTGCTTCTAAATCTTCCATTTCCTTGCCTCTTTATTTGAGTTCTCTTTTAAGTGATTCTTCAATTTTCTGGTTTCTTCCAACTATACCTTAATATTGATGATATTGTTTTATAATTCTTCGATATTCTTATTGAATATTTTTGAATGATATTTTATATATCTTAGCTCAACTTCCAATGTTTTTACATTTCTTTTTTAAACCTTGAGATTCTTTAAAGCATTGATAAGCTCTCTTTCAAGATTAACCTCACCTTCTTCTTCTTTATCATCTTCTTCATCTTTAGTAGATTCCTTCTTTTTGTTCCTTGCCATAAATAACACTCTTCTTATGTCATTTTATTTGTCGCTATCACTCTCTTCTTTAGATGAGGAGATATCTTCTTTTGAATAAAATATTTTCTTAAAGCCTTTCTTTCTACCTCGCTTGTTATATCATCTTTAATTTTTCTTTTCTTTCTTGGGAGCTTCTTTTCCATCATCATTATTTGATTTCCTTGCATGAGGACACTTAAAGATTAAATGACCAAACTTAACACAATTGAAACATATTAAGGGGATATTATCTTTTTATTTCTTGTTCCTTTTTCAACTTTCTAATAAAGTTATCTATCTATTGCAGTAAATGATGCTTGGATTTGATTGTGGTTTATTTTTCTCAGTCTTCTTGGATGTTGTGAAGGTTGCTTCTCTACTGAATGTGCCCTTTTTTTATGTTATCATTTCAAAAATTTTAAGCATTCTATGCAACTCATCCATGCTAACCTTTTATAAATTTGATATTTCGTCTAGCACAAAATCCTTGGCATCAAACCTCACTGGAAGTGATCTCAGTTTTTTTCGAACAATCACATTGTTTTCAATTGGTTCTTTGAAGAATTGAATGGAATTTACCAATTCATTAACCCATAGAAAATAAGGTAGAATATTTTCATCTCCATTTGTTGAAATGGCACCCAAAGGAGGCTTCTGATTTAATTTTCCCTTAATTAAATTGGAAGAGAAATTGTAATTTCATCTCATGACAACTTGTATTAGTTAACTAAGTTAGAATGCTTGAGATATATTAGGAAATTCGAGTTCAGGGTCAGACAGTAGGCATGTAGACTTCTCCCATGATTTAAGGGGGTCTAGTTACACTTATTTGTGAGTTGTAATTAGTCAACTCAATAAATTGAGTTAAAATCAGTTTAACTAATTCTAATTGTGTGACAAGCTAGTGAGAGGTCAATTGAATTAAATCTTATTTAATTCATAAGTAGTGATCAATCATTTAACTGATAATTCACTATAAATAGTTGTTGTGTGTCAGTTCTAAGGAAGGCCTAGTTGAGACTGAGGTTAAAGGGAAGATAACCATCAGTTATATAATTTGAAAATTGTACAGGTCAATTATAGAGTGATGTGGAGACCATGTAAGAATTGCACAATCAATTAGAAGGATTTTCCTATTTAATAGGGATTTAATTCCTCCAAGAATGCATGAAAAAGGTAGGCTAAGTAGAGGTTGAGATTTGACTAAGTAATTCGTTGATTTTTCCTAGATCAAAATGAGATAGTTGGCAGAATGCACAGATTTATCTGAGAAAAGAATTTTTTTTCATGATCTTGACTTTATACAATATATATATATTGCTAGGTTTTATGAAGTGTGATTTCCCGAGATACATCTTGTGTTCTGCAATTGATTTTATATTTCTCTTACTTGTTATGTGATTGTTTCTTGTTTCCAAAGATTGTAGAAGGATCCATTATATTGTTTTAGTGCATTAAAAGATCTATTTGAATCCCATTTTTATATTTTCTACATGGTATCAGAGTGCCAGGAATCACAATAAGAAGCGAATAACATGGTTTTTTTTTATCAGGTTCGAATATGTAGATTTATTCTTCAGGATCCAACAATAGATCAAGATGTTTTTCAATGGCTTGAGACTCGAATATGCACTTGAGGGAAATTTGAATTATATGGAATGGCAGGACAGGATGGAGGCAGTGCTTGAGGAAAAAATACTGAATACTTTCATAGATATTGTTGTCCCGCAGTTGGAAACAACAGATGCTCAACTTCTTGATGCATGGAAGAAGAATGCAGCAAAGGTGAGGAGGATCTTGTTAGAGAGAGTTCGATACCATATTGTCTCAAGTATCCACAGCAGGGCGACTCCATATGAATGTGGAAAGCCTTATTAGATATGTATCAAAATAGAAGTGACCACAGAAAGTTGGTGTTGAAAGATAAGCCTAGGAAGATCAAAATGGAGAAGGGCAACAGGATCCAAAAATATTTGACAAATTTCACTCAGTGTCGAGATGGGCTTGGAAGCATTCAGATCACTATTGGCTTATATTATTTGGTGAGCCTAACTCTTCTAGGCCTTCCCAAGAGCTGGCATAGCTATGTGGACTCTGTGAATCGGAGGGAGAATATGTCGGATTGGAAGTGACTATGGTCTGATCTGGCATATTAAGAAATTCGACAGAGCACCATATATGGAAATTCATCAAATATTGATGATGAGGAGAACTATGACTTGGTTGGAAAGGCATAGAAAGGAAAAGGGAAGGTGTCCCATTCCAAATTTGAGACTGGAAAGGAATCCAAGAAGCGAGACTTGCCAAAGGTAAAATGTTCAACTTTCATTAGCATGGAAACTATGCCACAAATTGTCCAAAAAAGAACAATAAGAAGGCCTCAAGTGGAGCAGCAGGCAAAACATTGGCTTCACAGTTTGAGTTGGAATCCACCCTCATCGCATGCATGGTTTTATCACTGATGTGTTCTATGTGGTACTTGGATAGTGGAGCTTCATTCCATCTGACCGACAACAAAGAATTCTTTAGTAACTTGGAGGAGAAGGATCTACAAATGCACATTGAGATGGTTGATGACAGGAGGTATAGTGATACCAGTGTAGATATAGTTACCTTTCAGAGGGAGTTATGTAATCCACTCACATTAAAATATTTCATGTATATTTATGGATTAAAGAATAATTTGGTTTATGTTTCTATGTTTGAAGATCATGGCTATGATGTGATATTCAGTGAAGGAAAGGAGTTCCTTTATTACAAAGCCATGAGATAGGTGAAAAATATTGGGGTTGAGAAAAGAATATTTATAAAATAGATGTAGAGGGCTGCACAACACTACACAGTAAAGTAGAGAAGGTGCAGATCTGAGACATTTGTGAGTTATGTTAGAGGAGGTTGGGTCATATACACCACAATGCTTTCAAGATCATGAAACATATTTCTACAGGACTTCCAAAGGGCGCACTTGCACAGAGAGACACATGCAAAGGGTGTACATTGGGGAATTATACCAAGGCCACATTTCATTATAAGGAAATCTGAGCCAAGGTGATCCTTGAGGGAGTTCACTAAGATATGTGTGGACCGTTATCGATATCTTCCACATCAAAGCATGGGTATTATGTGATTTTTTTTTATTATTTTTAAAGAAATTATTGGAATTTCTTCATGCAAAAGAAAGATCAGGTGTTCTCCAGGTTTCGTGAGTTCAAAAAAATTATCGAGAAAGATATAGGTAAGAAGGTGAAGGCTCCAAAGAGCGAAAATGGTGGAGAATACATCTCTAATGAGTTCAATAACTTTTGTTCCTCAAAAGGAATATGAAGATAATTGATTGCACCTCACAACCCACAATAGAATGAAGTTGCAGAAAGAAAGAACAAAACTATTGTGGGAGCATCACAAGCTATGTTGCATGATCAGGGTCTACCATTGCATTTTTGGGTTGAAGCATGCAATAAAACAATATTCATGTAGAACATAAGTCCTCATCGGATACTTGGGATTAGTACACCAGAGGAGGATTTTTCATGTAAGAGATCGAATGTGTTGTATTTTATAATTTTTGGTTCATTTGTTTATTGCGATGTGACCAAAGATGCTAGGAAGAAGCTAGAGCCAACAACAGAGTTGGGGATATTTTTGGGGTACACTAATACACCTCCCAACTATCGGGTGTACTTGTTAGCACACGATGAAAGTGGTTAGAAGATATTTGAAATTTGATGAAGAAAAAACCATGTGATTTTCCCTTGAGAGGGAGATCAAGTTGCATGAATTTGAGGAGTCTTAGCTCCAAAGGATCAACCTCAGGATGTGGAGAAACCACACAGAGAGGAACAGATAGTGGTAGAAACCACTCATGAAGAGCCATCTACCATAGATGGAAAGAAGTGCACTATATAGGATGAAATATTATTGATGGATGCGAGAGATAATGTGGGAGCACCCACATCACAGCACAGGCAGAGAAGGTCCCCAAAAGAGTACACTAGATACATGTCTCTTATGAGCAAAGGTATTGAGAGAGAACCATCATATTTCCTGGAAGCAATGAAACAACGAGTGTGGGTTGATGCCATGGTTGAGAAGTATGACTCCATCATCACAAACAGTTCATGGGAATTTGTCCCAAGACCAGTGGCGAAGTCAGTTGTAGGATCGAGGTGGGTCTAAAAGGTAAAGAAGGAAGCATATGGGAGTGTGGAGAAACACAAGGATATATTTTTGGCCATAGGGTTCTCTTAGGTATAGGGTATTAAATATGATGATACTTTTGCACCAGTTTTAAGGTATTGATCTATTATATCCATCCTTTCACTCTCCACACAGATGGGATGGTAGAAACATCAAATGGGTGTAAAGACAACCTTTCTCAATGGAGGTATTGAGGAAGAAGTGTACATTGAGTAGCTGGAAGGTTTTTAGACCTTAGACATGGATTCATATGTGTGTAGACCTAAGAGAGAACTGTATGAGATTAAGAAAGCACCTTGTGCTTGGTACACTAGGATTGACAACTATTTCACTGGGTTGGGCTTCACCAAGAGTGAAATGGATGCGAACATATATCATATTTTGGTTTTTGGCAAGCTTTTGACTATTTTAATTTATGTCAATGATCTGATACTAACAGGTGATGAGCAGCTCATAAATTCTTGAAAATATGATCTTGGAGGAGAATTTGAGATGAAGAAAATAGGGCTATTGCAATACTTCCTTGGATTGGAAATATTGCAAAGAGACGGGGAGTTATTTGTATCTCAAGGAAAGTATGCCAAGGCGATTATGAGGAAGTTACACATGGAGGGAAACAAACCCATGGAGATTCATGTAGCAGAAACTGGAGGAAAGAGGATGCTACTTCAGGCAAAACAATGGATGTTATTTCTTACAGGAAGCTTGTGGGTTCACTCATATATTTGGTGAACACACGACCCGACATATGCTACGTAGTTAACCATTTGATCCAATCTATGGTTAAAACTACGAATATATTTTCGAAGGCAAGCAATAATGTGTTGAGATATCTCAGGGGCACTACAAAGTATGGATTATGGTACAAAAAGATAGAGGGAGTGAAGTTTCAAGGCTTCACCGCTGCATATTGGGCAGGGAGGCCATTCAACAGGAAGATCACATCAAGAGGAATCTTCAACATAGGATTGGCAACAGTTTCTTGGTACAACAGGAAACAGACATCAGTTACACTCAGTTCAAAAGAGGTAGAGTACATGGCAGTCAGTAAGGCAGCATGTGAGGCCATCTGGATTAGGAAGCTACTTGTTGATTTTTTTGGTTGTTATATGGATTCGATGGTGATACACTATGATAACCAAAATTGCATCAAAATCTCAATTAATCACTATTCCATGATAGGTCCAAGCATATTGATATCCAATATCACCATCTCAGAGATTATCTTCAGAGGCAGATTGTGTCATTAGATTACATTCCCATGGAGGAGAAGGATGTGAAAATATGATGAAGGCAATGGCAAGAAGAAAATTTGAATTCCACATAGACAGGATCGGGGTAGAAGGTAATCCCTTTCTTGTTGAGAGGTAGCGTTTAAATGGCACCCAAATGAGGCTTCTAATTTAATTTTCCCTTAATTAAATTAAAAGAGAAATTGTAATTTTATCTCATGATAACTTATATTAGTTAACTACCTGCCAGATGCGGGTGATAGAATTGACACACTTGAAAATCACATCCCACATTCCTTGGAAAATAGAGATCTCCTACGCAGAGCCTCATCTACTGCGGATCCTTATACAGTTAGTCATTTGCATGAGACTCACAGAATCAGAAATGATGACGAGGGGACGGGAACTATGTCACCATGTCCTAAGCATCACCTCACATCTATCACCATTAATGACCATCATGATTAAACTGTATTTCATCCATCTCCCTTCCCTTGATCCTGATCAGGTTCTCAATAATAGCACGCAGATGTGTGCGAAGTCTACTCATTTCTATCCTCATCGCACTCATCCTCACCCCTTTAAAAAGATGAGCTCTCAACCCCTTTCAATACTCAGTCTGCTATCTTGGGCTTTCGCATCCCTAACTCTGCCCTGACTTCTCCCTGAATCCAAAAGGTTGCAAAGCTCTACTCTTAGCATAGCGTTGTGCAGTCTCCTTTGGGATGTCACACCCCCTCCTGTGCATCTACCCCCTAGATACTCCTCCCCCCTAAGCATATGTGCTTCTCGCCCTTTTGTGCTACCTTTCTTCCTGAATTGCTCCCCCTTTCCTCGGTGCACAATGGCTCCTATAATTCATCAACAAACTACCTAAGGAGGACAGAGAGGGGCTCTCCCTGGACGTTATCATTGTGGTGAGGATAATCGCCTCAAGTCGATGGAAGGCTCCTCTTCCAGCTCTTTTGCGTGTTAGAGTCTCGATCCTGAGAAGCATGAAAAAACCTTCGGGCATGCTGCACAGAGAGGAATATGCAGTCCGATGAAGTCCACCACCTCTCCCCATACGCACCCCCAGCACCACAAAACTAACCAACTGCTAGTTCTGGAGAAGGAAGATAAGGACATGGAAATCTGGGTTATTGACTCTGATGGCATCTGGACGTGTGTACCCAATGGAGTAGTTCCGAACTCCCCCTTACTCTCTGCACCGGTCTGCAATCCTAGGCATATAGTGGTTGATGCGAAGGAAGCTTCTGCTCAGGCTCTTACTTTCCCCATTGAGGAGGAAGCCCCCAACAGTGATGATGAAGATGAAAATTGAAGCCTACACAGCTACATAGTTCTCTTATGTTTTTTTTCATGTTCGCCATCAATGTCTTTCTTCTACTGTTTACTTTTTGTTTCTTAGATATATCAGCGCTACTGCGCATAATGTAGTTCTCCTTTTTAAGTTTTTTCTGGGCTGGTTTCCTCCCCCAAGGCAGCCCACAAACTGTGTAACAAAGGCTAGGATTGGCTAAGTGTAGCTTGCCAACCCAGCCTGTTGCATATGTAACTTTATGTTTTCAAATTAATAGAATAGCCCAACTTAACAAAAAAAAAAATTATATTAGTTAACTAAGTCATAATGACACAGTTAGCTTAGAAAAATTCTAGTTGAGGGTTAGATAGTAGGGATGTATAGTTCTCTGATGATTTAAGGGGGTATAGCTACACTTAATTCTGAGTTGTAATTACTTAACTCAATAAATTGAGTTAAAATCAGTTTAACTAGTTATAACTTGGTGATGAGATAGTGAGAGGTCAATTGAATTAAATATGATTTAATTCACAAGTAGTGATAATCAAGTAACTGTGCTATGAATAGTTGTTGCATGGCAGTTCTAATAAATTCCAAGTTGAGACGAAGGTTAAAGGGATGATAACTATCAGTTGTATAATTATAAAATTGTAAAGGTTAGTTATAGAGTCATGTGGAGGCAAAGGACTCATTGCAAAATCAATTAGAAAGATTTCCTATTTAATAGGGATTTAATTCCTCCAAGAATGCGTGAGCAAGGCATACTGAGTAGAGGCTAAGAATGGACTGAGTAATTGGCTGATTTTTGCTAGATCAGAGTGAGACAGTTGGCAGAGTACAAAAATTTCTCTGAGAGAGAAAAGCATTGTATTGTTTCATGATCTTGAATTTTTAAAATATACAGATAAAATGGTTTTATGCAGTATTATTTTCCCAAATATATCTTGTGTTATGTGATTGATTGTCTCTTTCTCTTAATTATTATGTGATTGTGCGATTGTGTTTTATTTCCGCAAATTGTAGAAGGATTTTGTATCTTGTTTTAGTATATTACAAGATCAATTTGAATCCCATTGTTATAAGTTTCTACACCATTCACTTTTAGCTGCTCAAATTTTCCTCTGAAGTTTTGAAGCTTCTCATCCTTGACCTCTTGGTCCCTTTCATATATGTTTTGGAGCTCTTCTCAAACTTCTTTCTCTGATTTTCATTGCATTAATATGTTGATTCTTTTAAAACATTAAAAATAATACTCGCAACTTTAGCATTACTATCATAAATATTTTTACTTGCATCATCTATTGGAGGTGATGAAGGTTCTGTGTATCTATACTTTACATATTTCCATACATCATATCCTTTTGCTTGTACTTATGCTTTCATCCTTCCACTCCAAAGCATATAGTTTTTTCCATTATAGACTGGAACTTCGAGCTTTTCACACTCCATAATTTTCCTTCTAATGGTCGAACTGTTTGTGAAGAAATTTTATTTGATACCATTTGTTCGAAATACTGAGAGGGGGGGGGGGGGGGTGAATCATTATTTCACTTAAAATTAGTTTATTATTAAATTTTAGATCATGAATAGTATAAAAATAAGCATCAATACACTCAAATATTAGTACACAACAAAGTTGAGGTGGAAACATTTCCAGGAGAAAAACCATCAAACGATTCTCTAATATAGTTTATGAGTATATAATTCTTTATCCACCACTAAAAAGGAAGCCCCATATCCCTAGTACTATATAAAAGCACTAAATTTATCAATAAGCTCTAACTCCTGAAAGGATGAAACTACACCTTGATTTACTAGATTCAACTGGAAGGATACTCCAATGCCCTGGTTTTATCAGCTACAACTGATAGGATTCTCCAAGACCTTGTAAGATCCAACTTTCCCTAGCACCACCCTACCACTCTGAAGTATTTTCAGGCTACAACCTAAAGGATACGTCACTCTCCTTCCTTGCACCACCCAACCACCCTCAGATAGAAAAAGGAATAAGAAAAATTATGGGCTCTTGGACCAGGGACACTGAACCACTTACAATGATATTAAATGAATATCGTTGCTGATTATATACATACTTCATATTATCAACGAAACTAGACTACTTCAATATTGTTTTCAAGTAATGAAAAAACTAAAAAAATGTACCTTTATCCTTCTAATCAGTTGATACCATGACTATGTTCTCAATAGGTGTTATTGTTGTATCCTTCAAAATGTTGATACAATATGTACCTATAATGTGGTGTTGTCTTCAACTTGTACGTGCCACGTAGAAAAACTTGAAGATGATCTCATGCTTCTACCTATGATAATACCACAACTCAAGGGAATCCCAAACACAAATGCTTCAATATAGATAATTTTCATGAACCAAATAAGACTTATCAAACTAATTTGTCAATGTTGTTCAACTTCAAACCCTTGGAATCTATCAAGTTTGTATGTAGTTTAGTCTTTAAATTTTAGAAAACTAAGTATATTTACGAGCCAAGGTTATCAACTCAGTTCAAAATTCAAGCCTCAGAAAAAACTCACAACCATGTAGTTAAACTTTCAATATGCCTCACCGGCTTAGATTTCCAAACCACAAGAGTTATAGCAATCAAAATGTTGTAGATCAAAGCACCATAAACAAAAGGAATAAAGAAATGATTTTATACAACATTATGTATTCCCTTCAGATCTTTGTTAATGAGGTGTCATAAGCAATACTCAAACTCCTCAAAAATCCCTAAGGTCTACAGTGGTTTTATATGCCTTAACCAAGTTCAAGCTACTCCACTAATTTAGATACAAGACTTAAATAAATTCAGTGATACCTCATATTTGTATCATTTAATCCAATAGTATGCATGCAACAAATAATTCATGGTGGTATCCAATTTGGTAAGCTAAACCCCAATCGAAAATCATCAGAATTTGACCTGATTTTCAAAGAGTGCACAAATGTACAATGTCGTAGAGATGAGGTTATTAAGCCACTATCAAAATCCTTAGGTATTCATTAATACAGAATTGAACTACTCATACCATGCTCATACTTTTTCCCTAGAAGATGGCTGCAGGTGACAAATGGAGCGAAAACCTTGGGCACATATCACCGCTTTACATTTTTGGAATTCTTAATAAAATAATTAACCATTCAACATTATGTGAACCACATGAAAATTGATCTTAAAAATCTAGTGAATCCCATTAAATACAAACATACCCCATAATCCTTTACTGCATAGCCTCCTCATTACATCTTTAATGTTCCACAAGGCCACACTTCATTTCAAAGAGATCAACAAATTTTCTTGTCTTTTGGATGGAAAATATTCTTATATATATAGATGTCGAAATTCCCTTTGGGAGGGGTAGACCGACTTCACATGGAGGGAAAAATGAAATTTTAAATTTTAAATCATTGGATCCAAAAAATTTTATGAAATGAGGCCAAATTTTAAGGGTTGGAGGGAAGCATTTTAATATCAATATTTCAAAACATTTACCTTTGAAATCAACTTTGAGTAAGAATCCAAAACCCAAAATCACTTGACCACAAAATATTTAAATTGACTCTTCAATGAGGGCCTCTCACATCATCTCATTTTGGGGACTTCAACCACAAGAAGGGGGCTTCATTTTTTATCAAACATATCTACCAAACCATGACGACCTTCATGATGTGCCACATACCGTCAAAATCAGGATGACGAGGAAAATACAATAAGGGTGAGCTTGACCATAAAGATCTTAATTTTACTTGTCGTATGTGTCATCAAGGGCATAGCATATTTTGGTGCTTTCTTGGTTTGACATCAATAACAGCCACATTTCAACAAATAAATTTCTTTCTTTTAGGATGTTTACCATAAATAATTACTAGCACAAAAAAATCAATAAAAAGTTGAATTATTATTATCATTAAGAAAAAAAGTATTTAAAAAAGTATTTATCATAATAATTGGATTTAAGGTTAAGTAGATAAAAATAAATAATCAAAATCTATTTTAATCCTTTAAGCATTTTATTTTATGTATCTAAAAAGAACAAAATAAATTTCAGAAATAAAATATTACAATATTATAATTTTAAAAATAATGTAATCTAATTAATAAAAATTTTATAACAGTAAAAGAAAACAAATATTAGTTATTCAACATTGGAAGAATATTCGATTAAATATACTTGATAGATTAATAATCAAAAGGAAACTATATTAGTAAAATAAATCATATTCTTTCATATGATAAATACTAAAATGGTTAAAGAATAATATGTCACTATAAATTTATCACAATTTGATATTTATTTAGTTGATTTAAAATGTATCAAATAGATCATATTCTTTCATATGATAAATACTAAAATGCTTAAAGAATAATATGTCACTATGAATTTGTCACAATTTGATATTTATTTAATTGATTCATACTTGTAAGGCCCTCACAGATGCATGCCTAAGTCACCATGAGATGAGGTTGTTGGGAAAAATACTGAGAGGGGGGGGGGTGGTGAATCAGTGTTTTGAGCTTACTAAAAATATTTTAAATTTTTCTTTACAGAATTCCATGCGTGGCTTTGATGAACCCAACTCACGTATACACGCGTATATAAGAAAATAACCTAGTGTATATTGATATGATTTTGCAGATTAGAAAAACTTTTTAGGAACAATATTTAACTCTGTTTACCAGTCATGCATCTGTTAGATAATCAGTAAATATGTGCAGTAACAACAATATAGATCATCACACAATAGAAACACACATGAACACCAATATTTAAGGTGGAAACCAAATTCAGGAGAAAACCACCGCTGCTGTCATCTCTGTCTTCAATATTTATTATATGGAAAACTATTTACAATATTGTACTAATGCAGACTCGTATCAGTATGTAGGCATCTACCTGCATAAGGCTACAACCTTCTCTCATTTTCCAGTTGCTACTGGAAGGGAGCTACAACCCCCTAATCTCGTTTACCAGCCACTACTAGAAGGGATCTTCAACCCCCTGATCCTAACACCAGCTTCTACTGGTAGGAAGCTTCTACTTCCACATTGAAGGCTTCAACCCTCAGAACCACTGCAAACCACATTTCATCAATTTTTGTACTGGATCAAACAACATTAACACAACTCTTCATAAACATCAACAACCATAAACTTTACCCAATACTTCAATCAGAACAGTGAGACCACTATAACCAGAACTTAGAAATAACTCAAACTTCAGAATAAATATGCAGATACAAACTCGACCCTGAACATTCATTAAGTTAAAGTGAATACACTACATCACTTCACTGAACCCACGTGTATACACGTTTTCCTTCATATAGCTCTGTGAATACTGTTTTTCAGAATGTAATGAGTCTCAAATCCATATATGAGGCTTTCAGTCAGATATCTTTAGAAATGCAGAACCCTTCATCAGTTAGTCACCATCAACCATGTTTATTTTCTCATTGATTAGATTTTTACATAATCAACTTAGCAGCATATACAGTATTCAAAAAACCTAGATCTACAAGAAGACTTCATTGACAGACAGTAAACAAATAACGGAATAACGAAAAAAACCTTGCAATAAACTTCAAAAAACCTTAACTGCCATACATGCCCTTTCTGAAGTAAACCCATGTATATACGCACTTTTATTGAGACGAAATAGCGTATATATCTATAAATATAAACTTTACAAAATCAACCAGATCCATAAAACTTACTCAGATTTATTTACTTGACATCAACAAACTTGCGCCAGGTCATAGATCTAATTCATCTCTTCAATCGATCACACAAGAGCATAGTCATTTCAGATCTAGAGATCCTGAACCATCATTGTAACCATGGGTGCATCATAGATTCATATCTATCAAATAAAAACAGAGCTCATCCCATGCAGATACACCTCAGAGAAATTTATTCAACCACAACCCTTACTCAAGCACACCTTGCACTGTGATATTCTTCTACTTATATAGATTTAGCCTTTACCAATACCATGAGTCAAAATCACACAATTGCTGATGGTATTCTTGGACGGAATCAAATAGACAATACAATGTTCAATACTGTGGGAAAATACCATGGTAATGCCCCTTGGTATTATAATTTTAGAGCAAAAAAGGCATACACAACTTGGATCATTCTTATCCGCATGTATACACAACTTCTCGTCATAAAAAATACGTATATACTTATCCTGAATGTATACGCGGGATGCCTTCATAAAAGTAGCATATACATTGCATCCATACTTGGGTTGCCTTCATCAAACCTGTGTATACATTGTGACATATTATATTTATCATTTATCTGGCACTTACTAGAATTCCTTTCTCTATCACATCTTAACTGATCTGTAGATACATCAATTTTACATCTTTAAAAAATAGGTTGCTATCAAAAGGCAACTCATCAAGAGGTTTCCATTACAGCATCATCAAGTAGGTTGCCATCAAGCACAACATATTGCATCATTTCCAACAACCCCCCCCTTTGGACTTTATGGCAACCATGATGGTGTTTGATCACCACAACAGATATATACATTAATCATAACCATTATTCCACCATTATTCAAACACCAATATACTCTCCCACTTTGACAACAAGGGAAAAAGGCATATCAACACCAAAACAAGGTTTGTCTTCCCTTGTAGAAAGAAGAGCTCTGTAGATCTAATGTGCACTAAAATTACCATGCTCCCCTTGAGTTCATCTTGAATCTTCAGACAGATTTTTCAATTAAGTACATGACTTTCTAACTCAACCTAGCATGACCTTTCCTATCACCAGGGACTCATACTTCCATCAATGATCCAACAAGGTGGAATTACATATTTGACTCAACTACCCAACCAAGTGGGTTTAAAAATTTGAACAAGGCCTTACATGACTGAATATAACAATTATACATCATAGGTCTCAACATGACCTTTTCATCAAATTACAGATATGAATTTTTATAACCAAGACCAAAGAATCTCAAACATGATATCATAACACAACAACCAATCAGAATGCCAACAATGCATCCTTTTCCACAAGACAAGTGCTCCCCCTTAGCTTGTGCATCCTGAACACCTTCAACAAGCAAATTATCAAAGCATCTTCATCAAGGAGAAAAATATCAAAGAATGATACAACAACAACAGAGATTACCCAAAAACACCACATTGTTCGGAAACGTTGACCCAAATAATTTTTGTCAGCAAAACCCATACGTGGTTTTATGCACAGAAACTCACGTATATACACGATTTGCCTTTATGAATCCCGTGTACCAAATTTAATCTTCTGAAATCAAGCAGATCTGATCTGAGAGGCAGAGAAAACTCCTAGCTTTTGTCTGAGATATTTGAATGCTTTCCTGGGAAGAGGTTTAGTAAATATATCAGCAACTTGTTCTTTGGAGGGAACATACTCCAATTTAACCTTTTTTTCAAGCACTTGTTCACGTAAGAAGTGATACTTGATAGGAATGTGATTGGTCTTGGAATGTATAATAACATTCTTTGAGATACTAATGGAACTTGTATTATCACACAAAATGGAGATGGGAGGTGAACATTTGATTTGAATGTCTTGTAAAGTCTGCATCATCCAAAGTAGTTGTGTGCAACATGATGCGGCAGCCACATATTCTGCTTCTGCTGTAGATAAGGCAATAGAATTTTTTTTCTTGCTGAACCAAGATACTAATCGGGGCCCCATATAGAATGCACCACCACTATTTTTTTTCGATCATCAACATTTCCAGCCCAATACGCATCTGTGTAAGCATGAAGAGTGAGATCAGAATTCTTTGGATACCATAGACCAAAGTCTTGAGTCCCTTGTAGATATTTGAATATTATTTTTACAGCCTGAAGGTGTGACTCTTTTGGATTAGCTTGGAATCGTCCAACAATCCCAACTACATGCATAATGTCAGGTCTTGTCTCGGTTAGATAAAGCAGACTTCCAATCATGGATCTGTATTCTGGTTGATTCACCGTGGGAGAATCATCATGAGAACTAAAGTTACACCCAGTTACCATTAGTGTACTTATAGGTTTGTAGTCTTCCATCCCATACTTCTTCAAAATTTGCTTAAGATATTTTGCTTGAGATAAAAATATGCCATCGGTTTCTTGTTGCACTTGTAAGCCAAGAAAAAATGTTTGTTCCCCAAGTAAAGGAATTTCAAATTATTGTTGCATAATAGAAGAAAATTTCTGACTCATGGGCTCTTCATTACTCCCAAAAATGATGTCATCAACATATACAACTACAATCAATAGTTTATCATTTTTAGTTTTTGTGTATAATTTGCTATCAGCAAATCCCTTTGAAAAACCTTGTTGATGAACATATTTGTAAAGACGATAGTACCATGCCCTTGGAGCTTTTTTGAGACCATATAAAGCCTTTTTAAGTTTACACACAAGTTTTTCATCATTTCCCAAAATGAATTCTTCTGGTTGTTCTATTAAACTTCTTATTCTAGATCACCATTGAGAAAAGCAGATTTAACATCCATTTGATAAACTTTGAATTGTTGAAAGCTTGAAAAGGCAAGAAACATTCTTATGGCTTCAAGTCTAGCTACAGGAGAAAATGTTTCTTCAAAGTCTATACCTTCTTGTTGAGCATACCCTTTATAAACAAGTCTAGCTTTGTTTCTAATAACATCTCCATTTTCATTTAACTTGTTTTTGAATATCCATTTTGTTCCAATAACATTTGTATCATGAGGTCTTGGAACCAATTCCCAAGTATGATTATTTTCAATCTGATCAAGTTCTTCTTTCATGGCTTGAATCCAACATTCATCTTTGCTACCTTGATTAACATTATGTGGTTAAATAGCGGATAGAAATGCCGAATAGCTAGGAGATCCTACAAGAGTTATTCTTGTTTGGACACCTGATCCCTTTTCTCCTAAAATTTGAGATTCTGGATGATTCTTTTGAACATACCTGGATGGAGCCTTTTCAGATAGATATTCTTCTATTGCTTCATTGGGTTCACCTTCTATATTGTTTCTATTTGATGCAGGAAGATATACATCACCATCATCTTCATTTATTTTTTTGATTTCCCCATTTGGAGTTGAGAGAGAGTCGTCAATTACAACATCAATGCATTCAACAATCTTCCGAAGTCTTTTATTGTAACATTTATATTCTTTACATCTAGAGGAGTAACCAAGAAATATTCCTTCATTTGCTTTAGGTTAAAACTTACGAAGCTTTTCATCATTTTTCTTGATAAAACATTTGCTTCCAAAAAATCTAAAATGCTTTATAGTTGGAGGATTATCATACCAAAGCTCATAAGGAGTTTTATCACTGTTCACACGAACATGAGCTTTGTTAAGAATATTTATGGAAGTATGTGCTGCTTCTCCCCAAAAGGTATCAGGTGTTCTAGAATCATCAAGCATAGCACGGGCCATTTGTTGCACTGTTCTATTCATTCTTTCTACCACGCCATTTTGTTGTGGGGTTCCAACTACAAAAAAATATCTTTTTATGCCATGTTGTTCACAGAAATCAAAGAATTCATGTGATATATATTCCCCTCCTCGGTCAGATCTAGGACATTTGATTTTTAGATATAATTCATTTTCAACCAAGGCTTTGAAGATCTAAAATTTTTCAAGAGCTTCATTTTTGTGTTTTATTAACCCAATCCAACACATTCTAGAGAAGTCATCAATAAATAGAATATAGTATTGTTCTCCATGGGGTGAATTTTTCCTCATAGGCCCACATACGTTGATATGTATGAGTTCAAGAGGCTTACTTGTTGATCCTTCTTTGGCATTGAATTGTACTCTGGTTTGCTTACCAAATTGGCAAGATTTTCATATGGTACTTTTAGGCAGAGTGATGTTGGGAAGATCACGAACAGCTTTGAGTCTACTGAATTTTCTGATTTGAGAGAAACTCAAATGCCCCAATATTCTGTGCCATAACCAATTTTCTGAGGATTTACCCAAGTAACATTGTTCTTTGCAACCTTTCAATACATGCAGATTTCTTGGTGTTCTAGTTCCTTTTATTACTATTTTTCCTGTGTCAAGTTCATGTACCACACATTCTTTTGAACTAAAGACAACTTCATTTCCTTGATCACACATTTGAATCACACTTAACATGTTATGTTTTAATCCATCCACATACATAACATTGTTAGCTTTTACCTTTTCTTTTAGAAAAAAAGAACCTTTCGCTTTAATGACAGCAGGAGTATCATTTCCAAAGGTAACATTCTTTTCTCTTTCTAGAGCATTGTATGCAAGGAGTTTATTTCTATCACCTGTCATGTGTTTTGAGCATCCACTATCAATGTAACATTGATTTTATTCCCCTTCTGCAAATAAGGCTATGCCACAGTTCTCAACCTATGAGTCCTTCTATCTCCATACCTTGGAACTTGAAGATATATGCTCTTTTGGCTGGAGTTTGCTCCTGCATTTAGATTCTCCATGACCAAAGTTATTGCAATAAGCACATTCAATTTCATTTTGAAGAGCAGAAAAGTTGTTATAAGTATTCTTCTTTATTCCAGTCTCATTTTTTTGGTTTCTTTCTTCTTTGGTAATGATGGTTTTGTATGTAACACATTGAACATCTTTATGACCAAAATTATGACATGAGAAACATTGCCCTTTAAAGAAGAAATGTTTGCGATCATGAAATCTTCTATTTTTGTTTACCTGCAAATTAGTATTTCTCTGATTGATATTTTTGCTATTGTTCTTCGTATTGAAGTGGTCATGCTTTACCTATGACGTTTCTTTGTTATTTTGCTGAGAGACAGAATGTTGTAGGCTAACTTTAGTTGCATTTAGATAGTTTGGTGCTGAAGACTGAGAGGATTCTCTGATATATCCAAGACTTGTCTTTACAAAATGAGAGCGTTGAACCTTGATAATCTCATCTAAGGTTTCAGTGCCTTTAGCAAATCTAAGATTTAAAGTTTTCTCTTTCTCAATTTCCTTTCTTAGACTTACTATTTCACATTCTAATTTCTCTTTGTGCTTCTCCTTTTCCATAAGCTGATTCTTTAGAGTATCTATGGTAATTTTGTTTTCTTCCAAACAAATTTTGAGCTGATTAATTTCTTCGAGAAAATCATTTTCTTCTAGTGCATCCATAAAGGTATCTTTATCCTCACTAGAATCCTTTTCAAAAGCCATGAGTAGTCTAGCATCTTGATAAGATTCTCCTTCTTCACTATTTGACATCCCATCACTATTTTCATGAGTATAATAGCTTTTTCTGTTGATAAACCGATTCTTATTTACTTTTGCCACTTCCTTTCCTTTTTCATGTTTTTCTTTATGAGGACACTTAGCAGCATAATGACCAACTCTTCCACAAGCAAAAAATTTAAGAGGAAGCTTACCTCTGAATCTTCCAGTGCCAAGTTGTATCTTCTTTACAAAATTTATCTCATCTTCTTCTGAAACATACCCTTATCCTTCTTGTTCTTCTACTTCTTTTCCTTTTGCTACAGCTCTAAAGACAGCTTCTTTGACTTCAGATGGAGCTCCTTTTCTCATTTCACAAGCAGTCAAAATACCATGAAGTTGAACAATAGTAAGAGTTTGTAGATCCTGCTTCTCTTCAATAGAAAACACTTTTGATTCAAATTTTGGAGTTAGAGATATTAAAACTTTTTCTACTAGATTAATGTTAGTTATGGTTTCACGCAGATTTCTCATACGATTTACAATATCATCTAGACGTAAAAAGTAAATGGCAATGCTTTCCTCATTATGCATCCTGAGATTTTCATATTGAATTTTGAGAGTTTGGAGTTTAGCACTTTTTACCTTGGTATCACCTTCATAGCTTAGAATGATTTTGTCACATATCTCCTTTGTTGTATTCAACTGCATGACTATGACAAATTCTGAGACTTCCCAATAATGCATTGACCACCTTTCCATTGGTGTCATATTTATTTCTTTCTTCTGCGTCTGTTGGAACTAATGCTAGATATTGATAACCTCCTTCATCTATAGCCCATACCTCTGCTCCAAGAGACTGAAGATAGGATCTGGTCCTTATCTTCCAGAATATTAAAAATTTTCCATTGAAGAGAGGAGGCCTGATAGGTGTTGTCCTGTCTTGATTGTTCATCTTAGATGATTTTCCTTCTACTGATTAAGCTTATTCAGAAGGACCTACTCTGATACCAATTTTTGGGAAAAATACTGAGAGGGGGGGGGGGGGGGGGTGAATCAGTATTTTTAGCTTACTGAAAATATTTTAACTTTTTCTTTACAGAATTCCATACGCAGCTTTGATGAACCCAACTCGTGTATACACGCGTATATGAGAAAAGAAACTAGCATATACTGATATGATTTTGCAAATTAGAAAAAAATTTCAGGAACAATCTTTAACTCAGTTTACCAGTCATGCATTTGTTAGATAATCAGTAAATATATGCAGTAACAACAGTATAAATCATCACACAAGAGAAACACACATGAACACCAATATTTAAAGTGGAAACCTAATTCAAGAGAAAACCACCGCTGTTGTCGTCTCTGTCTTCAATATTTATTATACGGAAAAAAAATTACAATATTGTACTGATGCAGACTCAAATCAGTAGGTAGGAATCTACCCGCAGAAGGCTACAACCTTCTCTAATTTTCCAGCTGCTATTGGAAGGGAGCTACGACCCCCTAATCTCATTTACTAGCCACTACTGGAAGGGAGCTTTAACCCCCTGATCCTAACACTAGCTTCTATTGGCAGGAAGCTTCTACTTCCATACTGAAGGCTTCAACCCTCAGAACCACTACTGACCACGTTTCATCAATTTTCATACCGAATCAAACATCATCAACACAACTCTTCATAAAAATCAACAACCATAAACTTTACCCAATGCTTTAATCAGAACAGTGAGAACATTATAACTAGAACTCATAAATAACTTAGACTTTAGAATAAATATGCGGATACAAACTCAACCCTGAACATTCATCAACTTAAAGTGCATACGCTACATCACTTCACTGAACCCATGTGTATATGCACTTTCCTTCATATAGCTCTGTGAATACTATTTTTTATAATGTAATGGGTCTCAGATCCAGATCTGAGGCTTTTAGTTAGATATCTTTAGAAATGCAGAACCCTTCATTAGTTAGTCACCATCAACCATGTTTATTCTCTCATTGATCATATTTGTACATAATCAACTTAGCAACATATATAGTATTCAAACAACCTAGATCTACAAGAAGACTTCATTGACGAACAACAGACAAATAGTAGGAATAACAGAAAAAACCTCTGCAATAAGCTTCATAAAACCTTAACTGCCAGACGCGCCTTTTCTAAAGTAAACCCGCGTATATATGCGCTTTTACTGAGACGAAATAGCATATAGATCTGTAAATATAAAATTTGCAGAATCAACCAGATCCATAGAACTTACCCAGATTTATTTACTTGACTTCAGCAAACTTGTGCCAGGTCATAGATCTAATTCATCTCTTCAATGGATCACACAAGAGCATAGTCATTTCAGATCTAGAGATCTTGAACCATCATTGTAACCATGGGTGCATCATAGATTCAAATCTATCAAATAAAAACAGAGTTCATCCCATGTAGATATAGCTCAGAGAAATTTATTCAGTCATAACCCTTACTCAAGCACACCTTGCACTATGATCTTCTTCTACTTATATAGATTTAGCCTTTACCAATACCATGAGTCAAAACCACACAATTGCTGATTGTATTCTTGGAAGGAATCAAATAGACAATAAAACGATCAATACTATGGGATAATACCATGGTAATGCCCCTTGGTATTATAATTTTAGAGCGCAAAAGGCATACGTGACTTGGATCGTTCTTATCCGCATGTATACGCGACTTCTCTTCATAAAAATTGTGTATATACTTATCATGAATGTATATGCAGGATGCCTTCATAAAATTAGCGTATACATTGCATCCATACTCAGGTTACCTTCATCAAACCTGCGTATACATTGTGACACATTATATTTATCATTTCTCTGGCACTTACTGGAATTCCTTTCTCTGTCACATCTGAACTGATTTGTAGATACATCATTTTACATCTTTAACAAATAGGTTGCTATCAAAAGGTAACTCATCAAGAGGCTTCCATCAAGTACAACATCATCAAGTAGGTCACCATCAAGGACAACATATTGCATCATATTGCCAACATAAGCAATTTGAGTTGCAAGGTGAACCAAACATCACACCATTTGGGACGTTGAGTGCAACATTTTGGGGTTTCACATTTGCAGCAAGCCGAGATATGTCACAATTTCAGAAGTTGAGATGAGACTAGATATGGTTGTAGTTGTGGTGCATGAGACAAATTGAGATGTGTGACAAGACCAACTTGTTGGAAAATTAATCTCAACCACCGCGTTTAATTTTCTAACAATGTAATATCCCAAAATGGGACTACAGCAATACATAAACACAGTACTGGAATAGTAGTAAGCAGTTAACTCATAAAATATGTTAGAAACACATATCCATCAAATGAATGTTGCAGCAAAAAAATATGATCCATTATATCAGCCCAAAGTGGGGAAATGCAGCAATATGTACCCTAAAAACGTTATTCCCAGGAAATTACGCTATAACTGTGAGAAATAATACTGGGATCCCTTATATTATGTATCATGGAACTCACATCTAGAAAATAATCAGGAAAAAATGCCTTTCGATAGGTTAAATAGATCTCCCGGTTCCAATATTCCTCAAAAAGGCCCAAATCCCATGACTTGACTAAACAGAAATGTCCTGAAGCATTTACAGTGTAATTTTATGAGGTTTTCTCCTAAAAAATAATGAAAATAATATATCTAGAGTTTATTTACTCAAAGCATGGAGAAAAAATAGGGATCTAACCCCTTTTACACATTATAAAGATAACCCGACAAGGGTTTCATGAAAGCACCAGTACAAAATGTTAGAACTGCAGATCTGGATCTGGAATAACATAGACTAACTAAATATCTACATGCCTACAGCTGTATAATATAATATATGAAGGAAGATCCTTCTCACAAACTTTACAGGAGAAAGGTTGGCCTTTTCCATGAGAAAGCAGCTCAGGATTGACGGGATTGACCCTCACACTGCAACACTACAAGAAATGATGCAAGTCCTGCAAGGGACTACGCTGTAGGTGATGGGAGTACTTTTTCCAAGTGCCAAGATATGAAAATCTTCCCTGGAATCTTCCTTACTGACTTTCCAAAGGAACGGAGGCTCCCTCCTCTAAAAAATAAGTTGTGGAAGTGGTGTTGTGAACCCCCACTACAACACCATGGAACACAATGTTGTACTGCTGCAGAAATAGCATTGTAGCTAAAGAAGGATGCTTGGCCTCCAGCTTGGATGTGGATAAATTTAGTACAATATCCTTCAATAGGCCTCTCAAGAAAAGAGAAGGATTCCTAAACAGGAGATCCTTGTGCTAAGCAGCACAACAATCTCAACTAAACAGTTGAAGAGAGCAGAATAGTCATGCAGACCAAAATACAATATTCAATTCATAAGATGTCTTGCTATGGCAGCCCCACCCTCCCTTTAAACATGTGTGAGCCTTCTTGCCTTGGGCCCCACTCATTAGGGTTTCCTTCACCAAGTAATCTTCCTCCCACTATCTTTGCGCTGTCTCACAAGATGATCTCCATCTCCTATCCCAGCACTTTTGACTTGGTCAAACTTGACCTTGTCCACATGCAAATGTCCCTGTTCACACCTGAGAGTGTAAAATCCAGCTAGTATTATGATCCCTATTCATAGTATGAGGGATTTTATTCAGATTTTTATTATGCATGGGCCTCCTTACCCATTTATTCATCTCCTTAAGTGAAATCAACAAAATTTAATATTCCAATTTGCTGCATGCAAATTTTAGAATATTATAGTCCTCCCCTCCCAAATGTTTCTTGTCGTCAAGAAACTACAATGATAGAACTGAGAAGTCTTCCCTCTTCCTATTTTAGCATCCACATATGATGATCTCCTCCAAGGAATGAGATGATGTCTCATCAATGAATCTCCATATTGCCCCTCCCAGGCATGCAAGTTAGCTAAATAGTTAGCATCATGAACAAGTAGAGTACTCAAGAAGGAAATAAGGTATTGTCTAAAGGTCCCCTTGAGGAATGGAATCTGAAATGTAGTCGGAAAAATCATTCCCATGTGGATCCTCCATCCCCAAGCAATCATCCATAAAAATGGGTCACCTCCCAACATGGCAACTCCAGAAAATTCTTGTCCACCTTTGGCTCATGCAAAGTAGGTGGGGTGAAAATGTGATCATGGTAGACAAATTAGCCTACCCCACGCTATCCTTCTCTCCATTGATGATAAATTTAGTGCTTTTGCTGATCTTGGGCTGCAAATAAGTTTCCCTCAAGTGGCAAGAAGAAGACTAGATCTCTAAAGATCTCTCCTCCAACATTGTGAATTAAGATGGCCCAAACCACCCCATATGTGATGGATAGAAAATCATCACCATATGGCATCCAATCAATCCTATGGCCCACATCATGGAAAAACAAGTGTCTTGCTGTAGTGGCCATATCATTTCTCATGCTCCCCTTGGAACATGCAATGCAAAAAGTGTGGGAAATCTCTTTCCCCAAGGACACATCCAACCCATGTGTCACTCCCCCAATCATGCTCTCAATAAGAATAATTAAAATATCAAAAAATTAAATCATGGTCACCATCAAAATGAGGGAAATACTGAAGGTTTCATATGGTGCTAGAAGGTACCAACAGTTTCCCAAGTGGTTACAGTGCAGTTTTCCAAACTGCAACTTCAGAAAAGAACATGGCAAGTGATTTCTTAATACATGGTTAATTATGTATGTCATCACATCTACTAATGAACAGTAAATGGTTGCGTACATCAATTTAACATACATTAAATAACATAACACTTGCCCAAGGCCACATAAAATATGGTTGTCTCCATCATATAGTTTGGCCCAAAATTGACCATGGAGCCAAATGAAAGGCTTGCCCTCATGTGCAGCAATGCATAGCATAGAAATGGTAAGAGTATGCAAATATTCTGTTAGAAAATAAATAAATGCAAAAACAAAGTTCTCACCATGCACTGGAAGTAATATGATACATTGATCCATGAATAAGTCCTCAATAGGGGTTTGGCATACTCCCATGAAGAGGAATGATCCAGGTGCTGCATGAAAATCCTCCTTCTCATGCTTGGAAATCCAAGTCAAGAAGAATACATCATAGTAATAGATGTCTCCATCCACTACTCCATATTTCTCACCTCCTCCTTGTCCCTAAAGTGCATCAAGAGTGAAGTGATCTTGGGGACACTCCATACCTAAGTCCATGCTCCAAAGTGACAGTGTTGTTGGTCTATGCAAATATGCTCCTGCCAACTCATAACTCCATCCTTTGACATGCTTATTGTCAAATACCTCTCCCATAATGCTACTACCTACAAGAATTTTATTCCAAAGTGGAAGTACTTCTAGATCATCCAAGGCTAAGGAGTAGCCCCTTTGCACCATGATAGTGCCATCTCCTACTCCTACAACATCATGCAAAGTGTGAGAGCAAATCTACCCTTACTCTCCCAGGAACAACCAGAGCAACAAAAGTTTTTGCTGCCTCCTCATACCTCCATCATACAAATCATGTGGGGAAAACATAATGATTGATATGAAAGATGTCATACCAACACGATGTATCTATACTCCTTGCTTCCCAATGATGCAAGCATCCTTCCAAGTTCCTTCCACCCACATACCTTTAGAAAAAGGACATGTCTCATGATGGCCAAACTCTCTCAAGAGTATCCAACGCAGTTTTTCCTCTTCCTGCCCTATGTTATAACTTTGCAAGTGGCTCACTAGCCTCTTTCTCTCCACCCACATCCACTCAACCACTTGTGGATGTCTCCTACCATTCTCCATCTTGGTACTCCTCCAATGAGGGCTACCACCCTCCCAAATCAATTTTCTCTTCTTGCATTTCATGGGATATTGAAATGCAACACCTTGGAGATCTTCTAGAAAAGACCTCATACCCATAACCATCTTGAATCCATCAAGATCCAAATGTGATGAAGACAAAACCTCCTCAAAATTTTGAAGAACCTTGCACTCCATGTCATGTTGAAGTGCACCTCCAATGAGATCTCTCCATGAGACCTTCTCCTCATCAATGGTCCTCCAAAACCAATAAGGTCTTAGATCTGCTGCCAGTAGAAGTTTCTCTTTGAGCTGTGAGATGCTCATTGAGAAAGTGTCATCTAGAAAGGAGAAAATTTTTCTCATCTCAAGATGTCTATTATCTATCATCCTCTCCTCCAAGTTTTCAAACCCCAACCTCAAATGTTCTATATAAATCAATAATGGCACATGAGGATGATGTCTCATCCCTTCCTTGAACCTTTCTAGTTTGCACAGCGCAGTGCAATCCTACTGCTCTAGATCAGCAGTATGTCTTGACCCTTGGTTAGGAAAGGAAGATTTCCACAACCTTCTAAAAGATTTTCTGCAATAATAGAAAGTGGAAATTAAATTAGACCTTGACGGGACTTGGAAACACCTTGTATGGATGCAAGAGTTCCTCCTTCTAATGTGTTGGCTCCCCCAACTACTGATGTTGAAGGCTGCTCCTCCAAGGTTGTGAAAACGTTGATACAAGTCTCCTCAAGCGGTGGTGAGGGCTCCTCCCTCTCTAATTTCTCTTCATCAAATCTCTTGATCACCCTCTGAGTGAAATCGGAAAAAGTAGATACTCTTGCATGACTTATATGGCTGAACCACCAAGTACTTGGCTTACCCTCCATGTGCAACATTGTAATCTCTATTGCCTCTCTCTCTACCATTGGATGTACTAGGAAGAATGAATCAAGTCTTCTTTCCCAAGCCCTTGTTGTAGATGACCCATCAAAAGTAGACAATAGACACCTATTGCCTTTGATTCTTCTTGTTTTGCAAGGCCTCCTCTCTTCCTCCAGCTGAATGAACTATGGGAAAGCTAGAGTCTCCTTGAAGGCTCTAGGTTGAGATTTGTACTCAACAAGGTATTAAATTAGGATCTTATGCTCCAATTTTTCTTCATGCCTCTGGTCTTATTCCCTTTGAGAATATGAAGTACATGGCTCTTCCTCTTTCTGAAACCCTCTAGGAGTTCCATTCCATCTCTTCTCCTTCATCTGCTTAACTTTCTTGGAAAGGTTCTTCCTAGATCTGAAAATTGATGAGAGCAAGCTCATCCTTTCCATAATTCTAAAATTTATTTTCTCTTTGTCTTCTATTCTTCTGATAGCATAATGGCTGAAACTCATAGGCTGAGCCGAGATTATGCTTTGATACCACTGTAATATCCCAAAATGGGACTGCAGCAATACATAAACACAGTACTGGAATAGAAGTAAGCATTTAACTTGTAAAATGTGTTAGAAACACATAGCCATCAAATGAATGTTGCAGCAAAAAAAATATGATCCATTATATCAGCCCAAAGTGGGGAAATGCAAAAACATGTGCCCTAAAAACGTTATTCCCAGAAAATTACGCTATAAATATGAGAAATTAAACCAGGATCCCTTAGATTATGTATCATGGAACTAACATCTAGAAAATCATCAGAAACAAATCCCTTTTGATAGGTTAAACAGATCTCCTGGTTCCAATATGACTCAAAAAGGCCCAAATCCCATGACTTGACTAAACAGAAATTTCCTGAAGCATGTATAGTGTAATTTTATGAGGATTTCTGCTACAAAATAATGGAAATAACATATATAGAGTTTATTTACTCAAAGAATGGATAAAAAAAGGGATCTAACCCCTTTTACACATTATAAAGATAACCTAGCAAGGGTTTCATGAAAGCACCAGTACAAAATGTTAGAACTGCAGATCTGGATTTGGAGTAACGTATTCTAACTAAAGCTATGCATATCTACAGCTGGATAATATAAGAAATGAAGGAATATCCTTCTTACAAACTTTCTAGGAGAAAGGTTGGCCTTTTCCTTGATAAAGCAGCTCAAGATTGAGGGGATTGATCCTCACACTGCAACACTACAAGAAATGACATAGGTCCTGCAAGGTACTACACTATAGGTGATGGGAGTACTTTCAAAAACTGCCAATATATTCAAATCTTCCCTGGAATCTTCCTTATTGACTTTCCAAAGGAATGGAGGCTCCCTCCTTTGAAAAATAAGCTGTGGAAGTGGTGTTGTGAACCCCCACTGCAACACAACGTTATAATACTGTAGAAATAATGTTGTAGCTAAAGGAGTATGCTTGGCCTCAAGCCTGGATGTGGAGAAATTTAGTACAAGCTCCTTCAAGATGCCTCTCAAGAATGGAGAAGGATTCCTAAACACAAGATCCTTGTGCTAAGCAGCACAACAATCTCAACTAAACAGTTGAGGGAGAAGAATATTCATGCATACCAAAATAAAATATTCAATTCATAAGATGTCTTACTATGGTGGCCTTGCCCTCCTTTTAAACATGTGTGAGCCATCTTGACTTGGGCCCCACTCATTAGGGTTTCCTTCACCAAGGAATATTCCTCCCACTATCCCTGCGTTGTCTCACAAGATGATCTCCACCTCCTATCCCAACGTTGTTGACTTGGTCAAACTTGACCTTGTCCACATGCAAATGTCCTTGTTCACACCTGAGAGTGTAAAATGCAGCTAACATTTGTTGGCAATATGATGCAATGTGTTGTCCTTGATGGCAACCCACTTGATGAAGATGATGGCAACACTTGATGAAGATGATGTCAACCTACTTGATGAAGTTATTCTTGACTTGATGGACTTGGTAATGATGTAAATCTAATGTGATATGATGTAACTCAGGTGTAATGATGAAAGGAATTTCAGTATGTGCCAGAACAATGATGAAAAGTGTGTGTCTCAAGGCATACGCGGGTTTGTCTAATAGAAGTAGCGTATGCACGCGGGAAATAACGTACCAAGTCGTGTATGGTCAATTTCACTCTAAAAGTGTAAAACCAGGGGTTACTACCATGGTATTGACCCATTTTATTGAGCGCTGGATTGTCTATTTGATTCCGTCCAGGAATACAATAGGAAGTGGTGTGGTTTTGGCTCATGGTATTGATAAAGGGTAAACCTATATAAGGAGAAGAAAATCATTGTGCAAAGAGTGTGCAAGTGTCTGGGTTTGAATGAATACTTCACTCTAAAGTATGTCTGAATGGAAAGGGTAACAGTTTGATGATAATTCAATTGTGATGCACCCATGAAGAAAATGATGAAGAGGGATCTCTAGATCTGAAATGTATTTGTATCTTCTAGACCGTTTGCGAAATTAGATCCAGATGAGGCTAAACATCCGTCTGCTGTGTGGCAAACTGGGAACTGAATATCTGATGTGAAGAAGTAAGCTGCTCTATAATGTTTGAAGATCTATACGCAAGTTTATAACAGTGGAAGCGCGTATATACGCGGGTTGGACAACGAAAAAGCGCGTATGGGTTGTGAAATCAGTTCTGAAGTATGTGCAGAGGTATACGTGAGTTTATATGAATGAAGGCGTGTATATACGCCGGATCAGTGAAAGGAAAGCGCGTATAAAAACTAGGGTTTCCTGAAGTATGAAGTATGAAATGTCTGATCTGTTCTGCTGTGTTACTGTTATCTGTTAATGATGTATTCTGCAGATCTGGGTTTTCTGAATTGATAAGTATCAGTTTTGATGTATGATTGAGCTTATATGTGTGGAGTAGGTCTAGTCTGAAAATATGATGAAAATTGGCCTGCAAGTTGTGTTCTAAAGGAAGCTATTGGATCTAGTGTGAAAATTGATGAAACGTGGTCCATGGTGGTGTTGAGGGTTGTAGCCTTCAGTCAGGGGGTTGTAGCTCCCTTCCAGGTGAGGCTGGTAAACGAGAGCAAGGGGTCGTAGCTCCCTTCCAGGTGAGGCTGGTAAACGAGAGCAGGGGGTTGTAGCTCCCTTCCAGGAGAGGCTAGTAAACGAGTGCAGGTGGGTGCCTGCATACTGGTTTGAGTCTGCACCAGTACATAGTTGTAAGATGTTTTCTTTATAATAAAATATTGAAGGCTAAGACAACGGCAGCAGTGATTTTCTCCCGACTTGGGTTTCCACCTAAAATCCTAGTGTTCATGTGTGTTGCTTATGTGTGATGATTTATTTTTTTGTTATTGCACATGTTTACTGTTTATTGAACATCTAATGAATGAATGATGGAATGATATAAGTGAAGAATTATCTGCATAATAAGATCTCTGGACATACGCATGTTTTATTAAGGAGATCTGCGTGTATACGCGAGTTGGCTTCAGGAAAGTAGTGTATGGGTTTTAGAGAATGAAAAAGTAAAAAGTTTTGAGTGTGCCCTAAATACTGATTCACCCTCCCCCCCCCCCCCTCTCAGTATTTTTCCCAACAATTGGTATCAAAGCAGGTCCTTCTGCAGAAGCTTGATCGCTTGAAGGAGATCCGTCACAATGGGAAGGAAGAAAAAGAAGAAGGCTACTCAAAAGGAGATATCTCAGAAAACATGTGCAGTAGAAAATGAAGAAGATAAAACAGAGGAAGCTATCAAGAAAATTGAAGATCAACAAATATCAATTAATAAAAGCGAAGCTATGTACAAAGGGATGAAAGAATAGATATAAATATTGAATGGACAGATGGACAAGTATCAAAGGTTGCATGCTTATGCATCCAATCAAATTAAAAGAATAGAAGTAGAAATCAACGATCAAAATGCAGATCTCGAAAAATCAAACAAGAAGAATGCAAGACTTGAAGCTAAAATCATCACTCTCAAAGAAGATCTGGAAGATTCAAATAAGAAGAATGAAGAACTTGAAGCTGAAATCATCTCTCTCAAAGAAGATACGGAAATATCAAATAAGAAGAATGAAGAATTTGAAGCAGATGTCATCTCTCTGAAAGCAGATCTCGAAGCATCGAATAAGAAGAATGAAGAACTCTTACAAACTTTTGAAGAACAAGAAAATGGGTTGAAATAAGAGATTTTAAATCTAAATGATCAAGTAGAATATGGAAGAAGGAAAGAAGAAAGTATGAAGAAGCAATGCCAAAGCTTAGAGGTTGAGGTAAACATTCTCAAAGGTAAATTAGAAGAAAAGGATAAACTCTTGAGGTTTCAAAATAGTACTAAGATTCTGGACAATATTCTTAGTAGTCAAAGGTCTCCGTCTATCAAACTTGGTCTGGGTTTTCATGAAACGGTTAAAGGAGAATCTAGTTCACAAGGAAGTGCTAAATATTCAAAGGATGTCAAAGCAAAACCTGAAGTGTTGAAAGAAACAAGAGGTCAACCAACAATCATGAATTCTCAAAGGAAATAATTCTATAATGTTGAATGCTTTAAACGTCATAATTATGGGCATGTTGCAGCAAATTGCAAAAGCAGATCATTTTAGGCACAAACAAACAGATTCTACTCAGAAAGGTACACAGGTTTCTTTAAGGGATATTGTTTTTCATGCAGCAAGTATGCTCATAAAGCAGCTGATTGCAATAGAAGGAAGAACAGAGAAACACATTATGATCCTTATGCTTACTTCTTTGGTCATATAAGATGTTATACTTGTAACTAGTATGGACATGTGGAAAAAGAATGCAGGATGAACAGATCTGAGAAATTGGATAATTTCCAGCACACAATTAGAAATTTCAAGCAAAGCTGGAAAAGGAAGGAGGACCGGTCAGAAACGTAGGGAATACTGACCCTACAGCAGTCATCCGCTTCTAAAGCTTACTTCTCTGAATGACTGCAGGAGTGATGTGAGATACATTATAAGGATTAGTAATGTATCATCACAGGGGGAGCAATGTATGATGATTCTCATGGTTAGTTTGGTTATTCTGGTTATGTTTATTTCTGACAGAGCATCTGATGTGAAGAAGACAGGTACATATGGTACAAATTCAGGGGGAGATGAAGGAATGTGAAATATTTAGTGTTTCACTTTCCATACATGGGTTTAGTGAACAAAAGTCGCGTATACACGTGAGTTCCAGCAGACACAGATGCGTATGTTTTTCTGATAGTAAATATTGCTCAAGAACAGGAGCACAGGTTCAGGGGGAGCATCAGTCTAACTATTAATAATTGTATTATTGACACTGTATCTGCTTATTACTCAGTTCTAAATGATGATGAATGATACATGGTTTCTTATTATGAGATTATGGATGAGCCCTGATTGCTTTTTGCTGAAGAGTATCTTTTGTTTTCACACATGGATAAGATGGAAGTCTTGTGATTCAGAGATAAGGATAAATCATGCAGATTTTGTTGCTGGTGGAGACCTCTTTTAATTCTTACACATGTTATATCATGATCATGATAAATCTTGAAGATCTTGGTGATATCAGATCACATGGATGATTTTTGATTGCTTGACATGTATTAGAAGTTGTTCTGGTATGATAATTCCTCTTGGGAAGAATATGTTGATGCTGCAAAGAGTTTGAAGTCTTGGTTACTAATGTGCTTATGTTACAACCATTGGATGACACTTGAAGACACAATTACATTGTCCTATCTATCTGCTCTCATATATTCCAGGGAAGCATTCAAATATCTCAGAAAGAAGTTGAAAATTGTCTCTGCCTCACAGAGAATCCGATCTGGTTAAAATACAGAAGATGGAATTGGATACGCGGATTTCCTGAAACACAGTCATGTATATACACAAGTTCATACACAGAAAACCATGTATATGTGGTTGTTGAAAATTTTTCTGGGTCAGCATTTCTTCAACACAAGCTGTGGTGCTTTTTGGTATCTCTGATGCTATTTGGAGTCTCTGGTGATGTTTCAGCTCTTATCTTTCTGTTTCATTCTCTGATTTTGGGTGAAGATGCCTTGATGATTTGCTGTTGAAAGTGTTCAGGATGCACAAGCAAAGGGGGAGCTTTGGTCATATAGAAAATATGCATTGGATGCATAGTTTCAGGGGGAGAATTATTCTTGCTAAGTATAATGCATTGTTGGCATTATGATGGTTCTGTAATATGATCTCTTTCTTGAGGTCTTTCTGGTATTGGTCATGAAATGTCATATTTGTAATTTGATGAAAATGTCATGTTGAGACCTATGATGTAAAATTGTAATATTCAGTCATGTAAGGACTTGATCAAATGTGTAAACCCACTTGGTTGGGTACTTGAGTCAAAATGTGTAAACCCTCTTGGTTGGGTATTTGAGTCTCATATGTAAATCCACTTGGTTGGATCTTTGATGTAGGTATGAGTCCTTGGTGATAGGAAGGTCATAGAGTCATGTACTTCATTGAAAAATATGTTTGAACATTCAACATGAACTCAGGGGGAGCATGGTAACTTCAGTGCACATCAGATCTACAACGCCCTTCTTTCGACATGAGGAGAAAAACCTTGTGTTGGTGTTGATTCGCCCTTTGCCCTTGATGTCAAAGGGGGAGAGTGACATGGTGTTTGAATAGGGGGAGACTATAATTATGCTTAATGTATCTATCTATTGTGATCAAACACCATCATGGTTGCCATCAAGTCCAAAGGGGGAGATTGTTGGCAATATGAAGCAATGTGTGTCCTTGATGGCAACCCACTTGATGAAGATGATGGCAACGCTTGATGAAGATGATGTCAACCTACTTGATGAAGTTATTCTTGACTTGATGGACTTGGTAATGATGTAAATCTGATGTGATATGATGTAACTCAGGTGTAATGATGAAAGGAATTTCAGTATGTGCTAGAACAATGATGAAAAGTGTGTGTCTCAAGGCATACGCAGGTTTGTCTAATAGAAGTAGCGTATGAATGCGGGAAATAATGTACCAAGTCGCGTATGGTCAATTGCGCTCTAAAAATGTAAAACCAGGGGTTACTACCATGGTATTGACCCATTGTATTGAGCGCTGGATTGTCTATTTGATCCCGTCCAGGAATACCATAGGAAGTGGTGTGGTTTTGGCTCATGGTATTGATAAAGGGTAAACCTATATAAGGAGAAGAAAATCATTGTGCAAAGAGTGTGCAAGTGTCTGGGTTTGAATGAATACTTCACTCTAAAGTATGTCTGAATGGAAAGGGTAACAGTTTGATGATAGATCTGAATCTGTGATGCACCTATGAAGAAAATGATGAAGAAGGGAATCTAGATCTGAAATGTATTTGTATCTTCTAGATCTGTTTATGGAATGCTTAGATCTAAGATGAGGCGAACATTTTTATGAAATAAAGGGTAAAATCTGAACTGAATATCTGATGTGAAGAAGTAAGCTGCTCTATAATGTTTGAAGATCTATACGCAATTTTATAACAGTGGAAGCGCGTATATACGTGGGTTGGACAAAGCGAAAGCGCGTATGGGTTGTGAAATCAGTTCTGAAGTATGTGCAGAGGTATACGTGGGTTTATATGAAAGAAGGCACGTGTATACACCGGATCAGTGAAAGGAAATCACGTATGAAAACTAGGGTTTGCTGAAGTATGAAGTATGAAATGTATGATTTGTTCTGTTGTGTTACTATTATCTGTTAATGATGTATTCTACAGATCTGGGTTGTCTGAATTGATAAGTATCAGTTTTGATGTATGATTGAGCTTATATGTGTGGAGTAGGTCCAGTCTAAAAATATGATGAAAAGTGGCCTGCAAGTTGTGTTCTAAAGGAAGCTATTGGATCCAGTGTGAAAATTGATGAAACGTGGTCCATGGTGGTGCTGAGGGTTGTAGCCTTCAGTCAGGGGGTTGTAGCTCCCTTCCAGGTGAGGCTGGTAAACGAGAGCAAAGGATATGAACCCTTCCGTGGAGAGGTCGGTAACCAGCCAGTGGGTACCGCGTAATCGGTGCGAGTCCGGCGCCGCACACAGTTAAAGATGTTTTCTTTATAATAAAATATTGAAGGCTGAGACAACGGCAACGGTGGTTTTCTCCCGACTTGGGTTTCCACCTAAAATCTTGGTGTTCATTTGTGTTGCTTATGTATGATGATTTATTCTATTGTTACTGCACATATTTACTGTTTATTGAACATCTAATGAATGAACGATGGAATGATATAAGTGAAGAATTATCTACATAATAAGATCTCTGGACGTACGCATGTTTTATTAAGGAGATCCGTGTGTATACGCGAGTTGCCTTCAGGAAAGTAGCGTATGGGTTTTAGAGAATGAAAAAGTAAAAAGTTTTGAGTATGCCCTAAATACTAATTCACCCCCCCCCCCCCCTCTCAGTATTTTTCCCAACAGCATTATGATCCCTTTTCACATTATGAGGGATTTTATTCAAATTTTTATTATGCATGGGCCTCCTTACCCATTTATTCATCTCCTTAAGTGAAATCAGAAAAATTTAATATTCCAATTTTCTACATGCAAATTTTGGAATATTACAAACAAAAACCATCCCTCAGTAAATGTTTTGCATGTTGCAGATTGAGTTTGCAAGCAAGGAAATCACATAAATGAAGTTCTAAACATAAGAACAATTACCCATTCTGCAACATATTAAATAATTAAAATTCAGTTAGAAATTTAATGCATGGTCAGTAAAAGAGTATGGGAAACATTTAATCCACAAGTACTTCACATAATCTCTCCAAGTTCATAAAATTATGTTCGCCCATCATGTGTATTAAATTTTTTCTATCGTGTATTAATGTATTAGATATTTATGTTTTGAATAAACAAGCAAGAATGGGATGAATGAAGTGTGGCGGATGTAAGTTTGGAAAGACAACAAGGAGAAAATCGTGGAGAAAATATTGGTTGGCGCGTGGAAACAAGATTTACAAGTTTTACTGTATGTTAATTACACAACCCTAGCGAATGTAAATCTCAGTAAGAACTGTTGTTGTACTGGTGAAGGAGTCGTAACATCCATATGTGAATGTATTTCATGTTTTTAAGTTACAATATAAAGTTTGGTTAGTCGCGATATGGTGCTAGAAATTTCACGTATTGTTCTTACCGCAACCACTCTGTTTTACTCTATTTCACCGTGAGTAAAATTGCTTGATTTTATTTACTACACTATAGTTGCAATTTTAATCTCTTCCACTTTGTATTTAAATGAATACTTATATGATCTAGTTTCTGCCACTATATTTTCTTGATTAAGACATTTCTGCAACTCTGTGTGAATTTTGTGTGTGAGGAAACATCCCATGTCTCTATTTAAATTTTAACATGGTATCGGAGTGGGCTTAAAGTTTTATTACCGCGAGTACTTTTACTAGGGGAGTTAAAAGGTGTTTTGAATTTTTTTTTTATCGAGTGTATTCTCTAGCAGGGAAATTTTTTTTACATAGTGAGGATTTTTTTTTTTACACAATCAAAATGGAAGCAATAAGCACAATATTGAATAGTCCACAAATACGTTAGTTTAATGGAAAAATTTATGATTATTGGGATATTTCAATGAAGGATCTATTTATTCTCAAGACATTTGGGAATTGGTGGAGAATGGTTTCCAAGATCCAGCAGATGCAGTAGCATACAACGCATTGACACAAGCAGAAAAAGATGTGTTGAGAGATAGAAATAAGAAGGACTCAAAAGCCCTCTTCTATATTTTTTAGGTAGTGCATGAAAGTATCTTCCCAAGGATTACAGCAACAACGAAGTCCAAGCAAGCATGGGATACTTTCCAGACAGCCTACCAAGGCATGGCAAAGGTGAAGACAACAAAACTATAAATGTTGAGAAGATATTTTGAGACAATTTGTATGAAAAAGCCTTAGAATGTAGACTCATTTTTTACACATGTAATTGGGTTAGTTACTAAAATTAGGTCTCATGGTGAGACACTTGAGGAAAAGAGAATATTTGAGAAATTTTTGAGAAGTCTACCAACAATATTTGATGCCATCATTGTGGCCATAGAATTAACAAGGATCTCTCACATTTTTCAATGGATGAGATTCATGCATCACTGATTTCTCATGAAAACATATTGAACAGAGCAACAAAATCCTCATTGAAGCATGAATTCAAAACACAAGTTTCCTTTGGTCAAGGTAGAGGTCAAGCAAGATCTAATTATAGAGGAAGAGGAAGAATCCCTCATAGAGGTGGAAGAAACAACCCTTCAAGTTGAAGTGGAAGGGGCAGCAATCGAAATCCAAGCCAAGGCCGAAGCCAAAATCAAGCACAAGGTCAAAGGTATGATAAATCTCAAGTTAAATTTCATTATTGTAAGAAGTATGGTCATTATGAAAATGAATGTAGAAAGAATCAATATCACATAAGTAACAAACCAAGTGAAAATTTCATAAAGGAAAATCATAACCATGATAGCATGTTTTCAGCTTGTAATGTAGCACAATAAAAACAAGGATATGTATGTTCTCTAGATTCAGGGTGTAGAAACCACATGATAGGGAACATATAAATGTTTTCCAATTTAGATGAAAGTATAAAATCTAAAGTGACATTAGAGGCTGATAGCAAAGTCTCTGTAATGGGAAAAGGAAGAGTACACATTCTAACAAAGGTGGGGGAGAATAAATGCAATTTGGATGTTTATTTTGTCCATGGTTTGAAACATAACCTCATAAGAATTCGACAACTCATGCAAAAGGGCTACAATATATTTTTCAAGAATGATGTGTGCATAATTTTAGATAAGTATCCAAGCGGACAACTGATTACAAAATTTCACATGACAAAAAATTGAATGTTTCCTCTCAAGCTAAGGTCAGAATTGAAGGAAGAAGTTGCTCAAGCACAACTATGAATGAATTCAAAAGAGAATGAAAGAAAAGTTTCACCTGTCACACAAGTAAACTTTCAACTAGAGGTCAAAGATGAAAATTGGCTATGGCATTTGAGATTTGGTCATCTCAACTTTGGAGGTTTGAATTTGCTGCACAGGAAATGCATGGTGAAGGGATTCCCACTCATAGAAAAACCAGACAGCCTATGTGAAGGATGCATCTTGGGAAAACAACATAAAGAATCATTTCCAGTAAGAAAGTCAATAAGGGAAAAGGCACCCTTGGATATTGTCCATTTAGATTTATGTGGACCAATACAAACACCAACAATTTCTGGCAGCTACACATTTTGAATTTTATATATGATTATACAAGGAAGACATGGGTCAACTTGATAAAACACAAAAGTGATTTTTTCAAGCACTTCCGCCAATACAACTTTCTTGTTGAGAAGAAAAGTGGACACTACATCAAAGTGTTGAGGACTGACAGAGGTGGCGAATACATCAGAAGTGACTTCCTACGTTTTTGCAGGGAGCATGGAAATCACAAGAAATTTACAACCAGGTATACACCTGAGAAATATGGTGTTGCGGAAAGGAATAATATGACCATTATGGAAATGGAAAGGAGTATTTTTAAGGAAAACCATTTGAAAAATTATTATTGGGTTGAATTTGTCGCTTGTGCAGCATATATAATTAATAGGTCTCCAACCAAAAGTGTTATGAATATAGTTCCTGAAGAGGTATGGAGTGGAAGAAAGAAAGGTGTCTCTCACATGAGATTGTTTGGATGTGTGGTGTATGCACATGTCCCAGATGAGTTGAGGAATAAGTTGGACATTCAGGGAGAGAAATGTATATTTTTTGGATACAGTGATGAATCCAAGGCATAAAATCTCTACAATCCATTAACCAAGAGGGTAATAATCAAAAAATATGTTCAATTCATAGAAGAGGAAGCATGGGATGGAATTTTAGAGAATAAACTAAAAATGAAGACATGTATGCCACATAAAGACAAAGAGAAATTGACCGCAACAAGTAGTTTCACAATGGTGACTCCTCCTTCACAACACAAGCTCAACAAAGCAGTCAACATGGGACACCATGTTGAAGCCTAAAAATTTGTTGCAATAGCATGGGGGATGACCACCTGGTCCGAACCTTAAAGAAGTTCCTTTTTCATTTTGAATGGTGGCTTCGACTAGTTTAACTAGGTCTAGTTACCTTTTCTCAATTTCTGTAGTATCCCAAAATAGGGAGCATCAACAACAATGGGAATATCTTAAGATATTCCAAAGTTGGAGATCCAGCAACACTTGAACATAATAATGAAATAGAAATGATACATTAACACATATAATTCCAGAAGATGCAAATATTCATCATATTAGATCATAGCAGCAAATGTATACAATATCTTGAGGAAACACTCACTTAAGCTAGGCAATAGAAGCCTCAAGAAACATGTACATGGAAAAATGAAGAACACTGCTACACAGAAAATGCCCAAGGCTATGACAACACAGATTTATTAGAGGAACTGTTGTTGGGAAGTGTCAATACATAGATATACAAATATAGGGCCCAAAAAATGTTGGGAGTGAAGATATAGACTCCCAAGCTAAATTCCAAGACAATCCAGAGAGGATTTCCTGAAATGTACAAAATGGAAAAAATGCCAGAGTAGCAAGGTTGAGTAGCAGCTGCAACTCAAGGATGGAGATGGATGTAGATGGTACACAAGCTGAATAAACCTCCCCCAATGGATCTTTCCAGTGAAAGGCTGATCCTAACACTGAAGATCTCACCCTCTAAATAAACAATGCAACCCTCAGTGCCGATATACACTGAAAATAATGCAGTCAATGAGAGGGACTGCGCTGTAGATGATGGAAAATGGTTGGCCTAATGACAAAGATGATGGGAATTAGCTCAAATTCTCCCTCACTGTCCCTCCAAATGAAATAAGGCTTCCTCCTCTAAAAAATAGCTTTGGAATTGGTGTTGTAGAACCTCCACTGCAACACCCTGCAACACAACATTATAATTCAATAGAAATAATGATGTAGCTGAAGGAGGTGGCTTGGCCTTGAGCCTAGATGTGGAGAAATGAAGTGTAAGCTCCCTCAAGAGGCCTCTGAATAAAGGATATGGGATTCCCGCTCGGGAACACCCGTTGCTAAGAAGCACAACAACCCTGCTAAACAACAAGAGAATGCACAAAGTATAAACAAACCATAAAATCAATAATCCATAACATGTAAAACAATGGCTTCCTTGCCCTCCTTTTAAACAAGTGAAGCACTCTCACCATGGGTCCCACTCATTAGGGTTTCCTTCACTAAATAAACCTCCTCCCATTCATACTGTGTTGTTTCTCTAACTGTTCTCCACGTCCTATCCCAGCGCTATTGACTTGGTCAAACTTGACCTTGTCCACATGCAAATGACCCTGTTCACACATGAGGGTGTGAAATCTAGCTCCTCTAATGATCCCTTTCCACACTATGAGGGATTTTGTTCATTTTTCTGAAATGTGCGGGCCTCCTTACCCATTTATCTATCTCCTAAGTGACATGAGCAAAAATTAATATTCCAATTAGCTGCATGCTAATTTTGGAATATTACAGTCCTCCCCTCCCAAATGTTGCTTTTCCTCAAGAAACCACAAGGATAGAACTGAGAAGTCTCCCCTCCTACTGTAGCATCCACATATGATAAGCTCCTCCAAGGAATGAGATGTTGTCTCATCAATAAATCTCCATATTGCCTCTCCCAGGCATGCAAGTTAGCTAAATAGCTATCATCATGAACAAGTAGAGTGCTCAAGAAGGAAATAAGGTGTTGTCCAGAGGTCCTCTTCAGGTATGGGATCTGAAATGTATTGGGAAACAACATTCCCATGTGGATCCTCCATCCCCAAGCAATCATACATACAAAATGAGTCACCTCCCAAAATGGAAACTCCTTAAAATGCTCCTCCACCTTGAGCTCATGCAATGTAGGTGGGCTGAAAATCTAAATATGGTAGACATAGGAGCCTACCACACACTTTCCTCCTCTCTACTTATGATAAGTGTAGAGTGTCTGCTAATATTGAGCTGCAATAATATTTCCCTCAAGTGGAAAGAAGAAGACTAGATCCTCAAGGAAATTCTCTCCAACGTTATGAATCATGTTGGCCCAAACCATCTCATATGTGTTGAGTTGGAAATCACAATCATATGGAATCCAATCACTCATATGGCTCACTCGAAAAGGAAACAAGTGTTTTGCTGTAGTGGCCACATACTATCTGATGCTCCCATTAGAACATGCAATGTAAACAGTGTGGGAAATCTCTCCCCCAAGGGACACATCCAACCAATGTGTCGCTCCCCCAATCATGCTCCCAATAAAAATAAGAACAACAACAACATAAGGAATCATAATGAGAGCATACTTTCTACCATATGTAGCAAGGTAGAAGGACAATGGTCCCTCAAATGTAACCAACACAGTTTGACCCTCAACTGCAAAAGAGAGTGACAAAAAATGTGGATTCTCAACCACTTTCTTGTTTTCCCACTCTCCTCATATGTTTGGAGAAAGTGAATGGTTTATGGTACAAAGTGAGCATGTTCTCCATAATAAATCTCCTCCCCAAGTCCTCCTAGGGAGTGGTCATCAATAATGCTCATGGACTCAAGTAAACCATGAGGTCTAGAAGAAATAATGCTCCTCCTTGGAGCAATATCTTGCACATATATGGTTAAGATATGCATATATACATTATACAAGTCATCATGCAAAACAGATAATACCCTTACCATATGTCTTGCTCATACAAATGGAGTGGCTCATAGATGAGTCTCCTCTCACCCTCAAATAGAAAAGAGGTGGTTGTGCTAAATCTTCCCAAGATTTATGTATCTCCTCCATATTCACGTAATCCATGCATCTCCTCATATGTTGATACATCTCCTCCTCAAAGCCTTCCCAAAAATACCCCTCCATGATGGTGTGGTATGCTCTCATAGAACAAGTGTGGCTGAAAAGGAAATCTCTGTGAGCTACTTGTAGCACCTTCTCCTTGATCTCGGAGGATATAGATAATAATATCCTACTATGATAGTAGATGACCCCATCTCTAATTGAATATCCTCCCTCATGCAGCTGGTCATCCAATATCATACAAGTAAAAAGATCCTTGGAATACTCCACCAACAGCTAGGAGTTCCAATATGGATCTATCTTCCATAGTGACAACGTTGATGATCTCTCATGAAGAACATCTGTCATGTGGTCATACTCCTCTTTGATATCTCCCATGCCAAAGATGCAAGTTGGAAGGCTATTATCCTCCCCCTGTTGATTTTGCCACAGCGCAAAATTTGAAATGAGAGTGGGTAAAGATGAAGTTGAGAGAAGGCCTCTCTCCTCTTTGAGTCTACCCAAGACTCTCAACGCTATACAATGACCTCCCAAGGTCTCCACTCCTCTGAAATCAATGAATGGTGCCTCAAAATGTGAAGCATCTCTCATCACCTGCTGATCTGGTGGTCTCCTTGGTGAAATGTCTCCATGCAATGAGACATCATCATCAAGAGTAGATTGCATAAATTAATGGAAAGATGCATCCTTTCTCTCACTGCGCAATCCAGCCTCCCTCTTAGGTGCATCAACCTCATGAAATAGACAGGGGTGTGTGATCCTCATCACATGATGCTGGTCATACTCTCTATCTCCTCCTTGTATCTCCATAGGTTCACACCCTCTCATCAATGGCACATGTGAATCGTGAGTTGTGCCCTGATCTCCACATGTGACATCCTGGGGAATTTATTGCAATGATATAAGAACCCCTCTAGTTGGAGCAATGGATCACTCTTCCTCTGCATGAGGTGCTAGATGAACTATAGACATGACAGCATTGTTGCCCTCCTCCTCATCAACATGTATGGGAAACCTCTCAAGAAATGGATCCTCTTTTGAAAAAAAGATCCCCATGAGCTCTTTTTCAGGAATATGAGATAGAGGCTTTGCCTCTAACAAGGTATGCTTCAAGATGTCAGTCTCCTCCATGGGTTTCTAAAGTGGATCTGAGTTTATAGGTTTCTCCATCACATGAAAGGGTTTTGTTTGTTTGTTTATGTCTGTTTAACTTCTCCACATGTGTTGCAGAAATTTTTCCATCAAACCTTCCCACCAATGCCTTAATAAACCTTGAATAAGAATAAGTATTTGCATTTTTCAAAGAGAAAGACTCAAATATCCACCATCCATATGCCTTACCTCTAAGATGCAGCGCTGCAACTCTGATGGCTTCATCTTCAGAAATTTGGTGCTGCTGCAAAAAGGTGTCTAGTCCTTCCACCCAAGCTCCAGCTGAACATGTAGGTGAACCATAAAAAGTATATAGAACAAATATATCCATATTATGCTGCTTGCTTCTCTTCACCTTGATCTTGTAAAAATCTAGAAAAGTAACATGATCTCTAAACTTCTGAGTTTGAGATTCATACTCTTGTAGAAAATCACTAAGAGTTTCCCTCCTAGTCATTCCTTCTTCTTCCATCTCTCTCTTGGAAAATCTGGGCATGTGATTTCACTGTGAATCATTGTGTGTGGTTTCATGCTCACACTCATGATGGGAAATTCTAGAGTTTGATTCATATTCAAACCCTCTTGGAGATTCTATGCACATCTCCCTTCTGATCTTCTTGAGATCTCCTTGAATGCTTTGTACAAATTTAGGAAGAAGATTCGAGAGCCTCTCCTCCTTATTTCCTCCAAATAATGGAGTCTTCATTTTGGCTGAGTTCCAAAAGCTAAGCCAAGATTATGCTCCGATACCACTGTAGTATCCCAAAATAGGGAAAATCTACAACAACGGGAATATCTTAAGATATTCCAAAGTTGGAGATATAGCAATACTTTAACATAATAATGAAATAACAGTGATACATTAACACATAGAATTCTAGAAGATCCAAATAGCCATCATATTAGATCATAGCAGTAAATTTATATGATATCTTGAGGAAACACTCACTCAAGCTAGGCAATACAAGCGTCAAGAAACATGTACATGGAAAAATGAAGAACACTGCTACAAAGAAAATGCCTAAGGCTATGACATTGCATTTTTATTAGAGGAACTATTGTTGGGAAGTTTCAATACACAGATATACAAATATAGGGCCCAAATAATGTTGGGAGTGAAGATATAGACTCTCAAGTTGAATTCCAAGACAATCCAGAGAGGATTTCCTGAAATGTACAAAATGGAAAAAATGCCGGAGTAGCAGGGCTGAGTAGTAGCTGCAACTCAAGAAATAGATGGAGATGGATGTGGATGATGCACAAGCTAAATAAACCTCACCCAATGTATATTTTCAGTGAGAGGCTGATCCTAACACTGAATATCTCACCCTCCAAACAAACACTGCAAACCTCACTTCATATATACACTGAAAATAACGCAGTCAATGAGAGGGACTGCACTGTAGATGATGGAAAATTATTGGATTGATGCCAAATATGATGGGAATCAGCTCAAATTCTCCCTCATTGATCCTCCAAAGGAAATAAGGCTTCCTCCTCTGAAAAATAGCTCCAAAAGTGGTGTTGTAGAACCTCCACTGCAACACCCTACAACACAACGTTATACTTCAGTAAAAATAATGGTGTATTTGAAGGAGGTGGCTCAGCCTTGAGCCTGGATGTGGAGAAATGAAGTGCAAGCTACCTCAAGAGGCCTCTCAAGAAAGGATATGGGATTCCCGCTCGGGAACACTTGGTGCTAAGCAGCATAGCAACCCTGCTAAACAGCAAGAGAATGCAGAAAGTCTAAACAGACCATAAAATAAATAATCCATAACATGTAAAACAATGGCTGCCTTGCCCTCCTTTTAAACAAGTGAAATCCCTCTCACCATGGGTCCCACTAATTAGGGTTTCATTCACCAAATAAACCTCCTCCCATTCATACTGCACTGTTTCTCTGTGTTCTGCACCTCCTATCCCAGCGTTGTTGACTTGGACAAACTTGACCTTGTCCACATGAAAATGACCCTTTTCACACATGAGGGTGTGAAATCTAGCTCCTATAATGATCCCTTTCCACACTATGAGGGATTTTGTTCATTTTTCTGAAATGTATGGGCCTCCTTACCCATTTATTTATCTCCTAAGTGACATGAGCAAAAATTAATATTCCAATTAGCTGCATGCTAATTTTGGAATATTACAGTCCTCCCCTCCCAAATGTTTCTTATCCTCAAGCAACCACAAGGATAGAACTGAGAAGTCTCCCCTCCTCCTACTGTAGCATCCACATATGATAAGCTCCTCCAAGTAATGAGATGTTGTCTCATCAATAAATATCCATATTGCCTCTCCCAGGCATGCAAGTTAGCTAAATATCTATCATCATGAACATGTAGAGTATTCAAGAAGGCAATAAGGTGTTGTCTAGAGGTCCTCTTGAGGTATGGGATCTGAAATGTATTGGGAAACAACATTCCCATGTGGATCCTCCATCCACAAGAAATCATCCATACAAAATGAGTCACCTCCCAACATGGAAACTCCTTCAAATTCTCCTCCAACTTGAACTCATGCAATGTAGGTGGGTTGAAAATCTCAATATGGTAGACATAGGAGCCTACCCCACACTGTCCTCCTCTCCACTTATGATAAGTGTAGAGTGTCTGTTGATCTTGAGCTGTAATAATATTTCCCTCAAGTGGAAAGAAGAAGACTAGATCCTCAAGTACATTCTCTCCAACGTTATGAATCATGCTGGCCCAAACCATCTCATATGTGATGAGTTGGAAATCACCATCATATGGCATCCAATCACTTATATGGCTCACCCCAAAAGGAAAAAAGTATTTTTCTATAGTGGCCACATACTCTCTCATGCTCCCATTAGAACAGGCAATGTAAATAGTGTGAGAAATCTCTCCCCTGAGGGACACATCCAACCAATGTGCCACTCCCCCAATCATGCTCCCAATAAAAATAAGAACAAAAAAAACATAAGGAATCATAATGAGAACCATACTTGCTGCCATATGTAGCAAGGGAGAAGGACAATGGTCCCTCAAATGTAACCAATGCAGTTTGACCCTCAACTGCAAAAGAGAGTGACAAAAGGTGTGTTTTCTCAACCACATGCTTGCTGTCCCACTCTCCTCATATGTTTGGAGAAAGTGAATGGTGTATGGTACAAAGTGAGCATGTTCTCCATAATATATCTCCTCCCCAAGTCCTCCTAGGGAGTGGTCATCAATAATGCTCATGGCCTCAAGTAAACCATGAGGTCTAGAAGAAATAATGCTCCTCCTTGGAGAAACATCTTGCACATATATGGTTAAGAGATGCATATATACATTGTACAAGTCATCATGCAAAACAAATAATACCCTTACCATATGTCTTGCTCATACAAATGGAGTGGCTCATAGATGATTTTCCTCTCATCCTCAAATAGAAAATAGGTGGTTGTGCTAACTCTTCCCAAGAGTTATGTATCTCCTCCATCTTCACGTAATCCATGCATCTCCTCATATGTTGATACATCTCCTCCTCAAAACCTTCCCAAAAATACACCTCCATGATGGTGTGGTATGCTCTCATAGAACAAGTGTGGCTGAAAAGGAAATCTCTATGAGCTACTTGTAGCAAATTCTCCTTGAGCTTCAAAGCTCTAGATAAGAATATCCTACTGTGATAGTATATGAGCCCATCTCTAACTAAATATCCTCCCTCATGCATCTAGTCATCGTAAAAAGATCCTTGGAATACTCCACCAACAGCTGAGAGTTCCAATATGGATCTATCCTCCATAGTGACAACGTTGATGATCTCTCAAGAAGAACATTTGTCATATGGTCATCCTCCTCTTTGACATCTCCCGTGCCAAAGATGCAAGTTGGAAGTCTGTTATCCTCCCCCTGCTGCTTTTTCCACAGCGCAGAATCTGAAATGAGAGTTGGTAAAGATGATGTTGAGAGAAGGCCTCTCTCCTCTTTGAGTCTACCCAAGACTCTCAGCGCTATACAATGACATCCCAAGGTATCCACTCCTCTTAAATCAATGAATGGTGCCTCAAAATGTGAAGCATCTCTCATCATCTACTGATTTGGTGGTCTCCTTGGTGAAATGTCTCCATGTAATGAGACATCATCATCAAGAGTAGACTACATATATGAATTGACAGACTTTTCCCTGCTCTCACTGTGCAATCTAGCCTCCCTCTTAGGTGCATCAACCTCATGAAATAGATAGGGGTGTGTGCTCCTCATCACATGATGCTGGTCATACTCCCTATCTCCTCCTTGTATCTCCATAGGTTCACACCCTATCATCAATGGCACATGTGAATCATGAGTTATGCCCTGATCTCCACATGTGAGATCCTGGGGAATTTCTTGCAATGATACGAACCCATTTAGTTGGAGAAATGGCTCCATCTTCCTTTTCATGAGGTGCTAGATGAACTCTAGACATGACAACGTTGTTTCCCTCCTCCTCATCAACATGTATGGGCAACCTCTCAAGAAATGGATCCTCTTTTGAAAAAAAGATCCCCATGATCTCTTGTTCAGGAATATGAGATAGAGGCTTTGCCTCTAACAAGGTATGCTACAAGATTTCAGTCTCCTCCATGGGTTTCTAAAGTGGATATGAGTTTATAGGTTTTTCCATCACATGCAAGGGTTTTGTTTGTTTGTTTATGTCTGTTTAACTTCTCCACATGTGTTGCAGAAAGTTTTCAATCAAACCTTCCCACCAATGCCCTAATAAACCTTGCATAAGAAGAAGTGTTTGCATTTTTCAAAGAGAAATACTCAAATATCCACCATGCATAGGCCTTACCTCTAAGATGCAGCGCTGCAACTCTGATGGCTTCATCTTCAGAAATTTGGTGCTGCTGCAAAAAGGTGTCTATTCCTTCCACCCAAGCTCCGACTGAACATGTAGGTGAACCATCAAAAGTAGATAGAAAAAATCTATCCATATTATGCTACTTGCTTCTCTTCACCTTGATCTTGCAAAACTCTAGAAAAGTAACATGATTTCTGAGTTTGAGATTCATACTCTTGCAGAAAATCACTAAGAGTTTCCCTCCTAGTCATTCCTTCTTCTACCATCTCTCTCATGGAAAATCTGAGCATGTGACTACACTGTGAATGATTGTGTGTGGCTGCATGCTCACACTCATGATGTGAAATTCTAGAGTTTGATTCAGATTCAAACCCTCTTGGAGATTCTATGCACATATCCCTTCTGATATTCTTGAGATCTCCTTGAATGCTCTATACAGATTTAGGAAAAAGCTTCGAGAGCCTCTCCTAATTCTTTCCTACAAAGAATGGAGTCTTCATTTTGGCTAAGTTCCACAAGCTGAGCCAAGATTATGCTCTGATACCACTGTAGTATCCCAAAATAGGGAAAATCTACAACAATGGGAATATCTTAAGATATTCCAAAGTTGGAGATCCAGCAATACTTGAACATCATAATCAAATAGAAGTGATACATTAGCACACAGAATGCCAAAAGATCCAAATATCCATCATATTAGATCATAGCAGTAAATGTATACAATATCTTGAGGAAACACTCACTCAAGCTAGGCAATACAAGCGTCAAGAAACATGTACATGGAAAAATGAAGAACATTGCTACACAGAAAATGCCCAAGGCTATGACAACGCATTTGTATTAGAGGAACTACTGCTGGGAAGTGTCAATATTCATATATACAAATATAGGGCCCAAAAAATGTTGGGAGTGAAGATATAGACTCCCAAGCTGAATTCTAAGACAATCTAGAGAGGATTTCCTAAAATGTACAAAATGGAAAAAATGTCGGAGTAGCAGGGCTGAGTAGTAGTTGCAACTCAATAACTGGATGGAGATGGATGTAGATGATGCACAAGCTAAATAAACCTCCCCCAATGGATATTTTGAGTGAGAGGCTGATCATAACACTGAAGATCTCACCCTCCAAACAAACACTGCAAACCTCACTGCAGATATACACTGAAAATAACACAGTCAATGAGAGGGACTGCACTGTAGATGATGGAAAATGGTTGGCCTGATACCAAAGATGATGGGAATCAGCTCAAATTCTCCCTCATGGATCCTCCAAAGGAAATAAGGCTTCCTCCTCTGAAAAATAGCTCCAGAAGTGGTGTTATAGAACCTCCACTGCAACACCCTGTAACACAAGGAGGTGGCTTGGCCTTGAGCCTGGATGTGGAGAAATGAAGTACAAGGTCCCTCAAGAGGCCTCTAAAGAAAGGATATTGGATTCCCACTTGGGAACACTCGGTTCTAAGCAGCACAACAACCCTGCGAAACAACAAGAGAATGCACAAAGTCTAAACAGACCATAAAATCAATAATCCATAACATGTACAAAAATGTCTGCCTTGCCCTCCTTTTAAACAAGTGAAAGCCCTCTTACCATGGGTCCCACTCATTAGGGTTTCCTTCACCAAAGAAACCTCCTCCCATTCATACTGCGTTGTTTCTCTAAGTGTTCTCCACCTCCTAACCCAGCGCTGTTGACTTGGTCAAACTTGACCTTGTCCACATGCAAATGACCCTGTTCACACATGAAAGTGTGAAATCCAGCTCCTTTGATGATCCCTTTTCACACTATGAGGGATTTTATTCATTTTTCTGAAATGTATGGGTCTCCTTACCCATTTATTTATCTTCTAAGTGACATGAACAAAAATTAATATTCCAATTAGTTGCATGCTAATTTTGGAATATTACAATCTCCAATGGCTTAAAATATAACTTTTGTCTACTAATGGGAAAGAGACATCAAATCAGTTCTCTTGGTGATCAGGCAAGAAAGTGATCCTTAAGCTAATTTGGAGCTCAACCAAACCACAACTAAAGTTTTTCCTCTTTGGAAGACGACTTCTGGTAATGTAGAATTAAATCTAAATGCAAAATTACTCTAAAATGAAAACAAAAGGAAATTTATCCTAATCCTATCTCGATTAGGAAGATATAGATATAACCCAACTGACAGCAAGATATTTTAAATGATTGAGATTTAAATATGTTTCCCTTATAATGAATATCAAATTAAAGAAATATTTCAATTAAATGACATTATGAATACCAAAACACATTCTATTTAAAGACCTTTTAACTAAGCTAACCAACCAAAAACATTTAAGAAATAGTTCACAAAAATAATGTAGCTTGTTAAATCAGTAATTTGCATAATTAAACAATAATATGCGGAAAATTTTCAAAACATGAAATTATTTATTTCAATATTAAAAGAGAGATTTATGAGTAAATATTTACTCAAAAATTAGAATTCAACCCACAAGAGCATAAATAAATGACAACATGTAATTGAGGAAAATTACTCATATCGATAAAAGTGCACAAATATGAATAAAATGACACATTATTGCTATCATAAAATGAAACTAGTGTTTAAAAAAATAGTATTATAAATACTAATTTATTGAAACCATTTCTCTGACGTCGGTCTCCAATCAGTCTTTTACAAAGCTTGAATTTATGCTTTTAAAACAAGAGTTGTAGAAGTACAAACTATTCTCTCCATACATAGTTCAGAATGCAAAAGGAAAAATCCTCAATAACCCCAGATCTGGGTTTTCTCTCCTCTATGCTAAACCTCTAAATCCTCTAGACAATAGTGCCATCAAGAATTCAAGAATTTCACAGAAGAGGGCCCCTATTTCATTCTACAATATGCTATTTATAATATTTACAAAAGAATTCTTCAATAGAAAGTTTGTTGAAGAGAGGTTCTTCTCAATCAATTTATATTGGCTCAAAATCATATTCTTCAATTTTTGTAGCATTTTCATTGATTTATATCTTCTTTTCCTCATCTCTTCAACTATTTTCCTGCAAAAACAAAATTCAAATGCAAAAATAAAATCAAAATGTCAAATCTGAAATTAAAATAAATCCAATCAAAACTCAATTAAATAAATAATTGAAAATGAAATCTAAGATTTGTATTGATGCCTATGATGATCTAATTGGTCAAGTATATCATTGACGAATGGATCTGCACTCAAAATAAGTTGTGGTCAAATGAGAATGCATAAAATTAAACTCAGAAATTAGTTTTGTTTAAGAAATTCGAATCTTGACCCTCTGCTCAATTTTAGAACCCATAAATGATCAAATATAGAAATGAAACTACTTCATATATTTTCTTCATGATTTTATCTATCCAATGAGCCATCATGGGCCTAATTTGGCCAAGTAAAAATCAATCTATGCGCTTCCAAATTTGGTATATTAAAATGGACAAAATTCTGGAATTTATGTTGCTTAGGCTAAAAATAGGAATTTTAAATTAAATTCTAATTCTAAATTAGATTATAATATTTGACTAATTAAGACTAATTAATTGTAATTATATTATTAATCTTAATTAAGAAGAAATTTATTGTAAACATAATTAAACTAATTTAGAAAAATATTTATTGATTAATTAAATATTAAAATATTATATTAATATTATAATTTAAATTATAATAAAAATATGGTAATTAAAATATAATATTATATCGTATAATATATATTTTAATTATTAATTCAAAATATATATGACATAATGCAAACCACGTGAGGGAGAGGAGGAGTGGAGTGGAGAGTATGGATTGATAAGGAGTGGAGGGTGAGTGAGTTGTAAGAGATGAGGTGGAGGGATAAGGGAAGGCGTGGAGGGATAAGGGAAGTGACATGAGGGTGAGGTAAGGCGAGTGAGTCAATAGTTATAAGGTGGAAAGACCTTATGTTAAAATTTTAACCTTTCGCATAAAAACTAATCACAAATCAGAGTTCGGATTTTAAAACAAGCGCATAATATAAAATATTTGCAATATATCGCATCGGATTTTTATTTCGACATTTTTTAAATCGAGTGTTATAATTTCTGTATTTTTGGAAGAGATGATTTTCTGAGAAGTGGGGCCCACGTGCGATTAACCATCAAACAAATTGGACTTCATCTATTTTTCATTTTTGGGGTTTTGGATTTGGAAATTTGTTTTAAAATAACAAATTGGAGTAAATTACTAAGATCCTGAAACATGTTTTAGTCCATTATACAATTTAGCTAGGTCATTTTGTAGGAAAGTTAGTGAAAAATTAAAGAAATAGTAAAATTGAACTAAAAGTTAATATTTACAATGAATGACTATTTTAACTACGAAAATTGAAATATTGGTACATTTTATACATTTTTCTAACCTAGGCAACACAAATGATCAAACTTCAAAAGAGTGTCATTTACTAACTGGTTGACCAAATGAAGCAAAACAAGTATCGTTGGAAAGCTTGTGAAAAATCGGATTCAATGAAACAATCAAAATAGAAATCTGAAAAAAAAAACAAAAAATGACAAAATTGTAAGACAATTAATTTAAATGAAAACTATATAATATTCTTAGGCAAAAATTAATGGAAATGGTCTCTATTATGGAAGTAAATAAATAAAAAATGGGGGGTATTGGGTTTTCCCTACAACAATGGTGACATATGGGAGAAGCACCATTTATCTCTGATTAAAAATAATGAATTTTAATTTACCCAAAGGTTTAAAAATAATAGAAATCACAAAATCATCTAACAATAAAATATTTCCATAGTTCCCACATAAATAGATTAAGAAATATGAGTTTGTAAAGATAAGTAATTAAAACAAACTCGAGTAAAAGTGATGAATCCAAATTTGGGAAAAAATTTGTCTTAAAACTACCTCATATGAAAAATAGAAGAAGGTAGAGATATGAGTTTTTGATAAAGCATATATACATTTTATGATTGTCTCTGACATCGCTTCGCTGCCAGCAAGCCTGAACAGTACCCCGACGAAGTTGTCTTTTATGCCATACAAGCCTAGTCCCACTGCGAGCGAGCTTCCATAGCTCCGATGGATTTACTTGCATTTCCCATGATTCCTCTTTTAATCACCCTTTTTATAAGTGAATTTGTAAGCTTTTAGTTTATGATGTATTTGAGTGAAAGAGGTGGCATGGTAATAGAGATTTATGTTTAATGGACATAATACATTCATAATGCTTACTCCAAATTATTTCCCTGCAACTATAAATCAGAGGCTTTTATGTGGAGGGGTGGGAGGGGTTCATTGTATTAAACTCAAATCAATTATTTCCTTGAAAAATTAAACTAAATAACTTAGAAATGATGTGTGTTCCTCCATGAAAACTATTTAAAGCAATATGGTTTTATGGTTCCATAAATATATGCCTCTAATGATAAATGAAATTCATTGAAATAGATAAAGTAAGAGATCTCCTATGTATGCCAATTGTTGTTTGGTAATAAAAATTACTTTTGCATCAATTATGGCACAGTCACGAAAATTAAATCAAAATTAAAAGAAGAAGAAAAAGAAATCCTAAACCAAAATAAGAAAAGGAATCAGCGAATGAAAATATAGAAATGAAGAAAGACAAAACTAAAAGAAAAACAAAATTTAAAAGATAAACTCCAATAAGATTGCTTATATAAATTTCTCAACAAAGGATTATAAAAGAAAATAGGCATATGTATGTTCATTCCTATGTTGATATTTAAATTTTTTATCTTGCAGAGTTATAAGAAATGAGGCTCTCAAAATGTAGAGATACATAATACGTTGAATGAGAAGTCTATATGTATGCTCCAAATTTTCCTTTTTGAAGACAGAACTTGCATAAAATTGTCTTAACCATTTTCTTATAAAATAAATGCTTGAAGAAATAGGCTATAAGTTTAGAAACTCCCCAATTTAGCTTATTCATGAGGATCATTACTGCTTCTCTTAAGAATCTCAAAGAACAAAAGAAAATGAAATTTAAAAATTGATCTGGTAGAAGTGCGAAAGGTTCATGAAGACCTCAAAAACAGAGTTCGAGATCAACAAAAAGTAAATAAATGAAAATAAATGAAAGTGGGAATATAAACCTTAACATTATAGAATTACATTTAATCTTACCTGAGAAGACGATTTTCTCCAATGCAAGTTAACTTATTTTTTTAATTAGAATTAAAACATACATATTGACCCCCGTTAAAATGGCAACAAGAAACAGTGAAGGAGGCATCTTGAAACATCTTTCCTGATCCTAGTTGGAAAGTGATCACCTAAACTAGGTGGGGGCCATACAAGTGATTTTTTGTCACAAAGTCTATTTTTAGACATATGGATCATGGTCTATGAGTTGCAGGATGCTATTTATGGATGATTGGTCGAGTTGGTAAAAATAGATGGACCTCTATTTTTAGACATTGGGCAGTTTCTATTTTTAGACTGCCGGGCTAAAAATATAACAGTCAAATATTATTAACCCTTAATAATATTTAGACTATAAACATTATATTATCCTCTTGGAGCACTTCAGTTTGATGCTTGGATGTGGCACATGCAACTGACAGAAGGAAATACGCTTTTCCTAAGGGTTAGTTGAGCTATTGCATGGTTGACTTCAGTTAGAACTCATGTGGCATAGTTTGGTGGAGTTGATGAGACAGTTGGTGGAGTTGTGTTCGGTTTAACTTAGTTGAACTAGTTGTATTTAGTCTAACTGATAAATACACTAGTGATGAGTGGTGTGAAGTAATTATTAATTAATTCACTAATTATTAACTCATAAATCAACTAAAGAATACATCAGTTAACTGCAATGCATGGACAGTTCAGTGGAGACCAGTGTTAGAGGTGGGTGAAAGGGTGAGTCTACTATCAGTTGTGACTATGGATGTGCATGAGATTTGCACACACATTGATTGAGATTGCTAATGAGGATTGCGAAGTTCAAGCTAGTGGGATTCGAACTTGGATCTCATCATTATTCATCTTGGATTGCGCAGTAGAGGTAGGCAGACTTGTGGAGGAGATTTGAACCTGTGACTTGTTCATCTTCCGTGCTAGTTTGTGTGTAGCATGTGAGATAGTGCTGAGAGCTGTGAGAGCTTTTTTCTATGTATTGTTACATGTTCTCTATCATTATAATATACAGATAGTTGGGGGTTTTCAGCTGTATGCTTTCCCCATTACATACTGTGTTATATGTGTGCTTGATTGTGTTTTAATGTGCGCATGCGACTGCTTCTATTTCCGCATATTGATGATCAATTGTAGAAGAGGTTATGTATTATGCATGAAGCTTAAATAGTGTGTAATCAGGATAATCTCGGTGAATAATTCAACAAATTATTCAAATTTCTACGTACCCAAAAGCATTATTTATTAAAACTAAAATAAAAGAAGTAGTAAAATAAAATAAAGCAATGTTTCATGTTCAAGGAATAAAAAATAAATCGAATCCATCAGAAATGAGGATGAAGATATGCTTCTTTATGAATTGAAACGATGAATGTTCTCTTTTCTTCTTCCATTCTGAATTTATATCAGCCCCAAAATATTAAAATTGATTCAAAATCCCGAATAATGTAACAATATGAATGGGAGTTGAATTCTTATATCATAAGTATGGAGAGAAATTCACAATAAAGGAAAATTAAAATATGAATTATTCATCGATACATTACCTTGCCGAATTTTTTTGCATTGCGAGATTCTTTTCCATGCATAACTTAAAACGTTGTGACTTCCACCTATGCCAATATGCGATTGAATGTTATACAATAGTTAAAAACGATGGCAGAGAGGCATATGTCGGATTTTATCGCGTCGAAAGATCTTAAGACAAAGCTTCAATCGAGTTTTGTGATGCGATATAATTGTTGTGATGGAAAAGTTGCAATATGAGCATGTGCGATGGCAAAATACGATGAAACGATGAAGATATCAGAGAATACTTATATTGGAACATTGAATATGTTTAATAAAAGAAAAAGACGATATTATTCTTACGATAACGGGAATGCAATAAATGACGTGGCTCATTAATGGGACCGGTTTTGGACCTTATAAGAGATCGGAGATCGGAAAATTTGAGCACGGGATGTAATGACATTGATACACTGATGTGCAATGAAGAACAAACCTGATTGTTTAATTACATGGAATTAATTTCATATCAGGTCCAGGACATTGGAAATTTTAAGCATATGCCCTAACCAAAATTGTGATTTATTCATGGACACGATATATTTTATAACTAAACTTAAATTTTATATCGGGTCTGTGGTTGTGAGGACATCTCAATTTTTTGTGAAGTCAAGTTATCAGAGAATGAGCCAGAAGGAATGTCAGAGGTCTTGCATTAGCGGTTTATTATTGGGAAATGGTAAGAGATTCCTCCAATCAAATATTCCGATACAGAATATTGTGATACAGATGATGTGATATCGGAAGGAAACGTTCATCGGAGATCGGGGGAATGGGAATATGTTCATTTGAGAACTTCCAATATTCTAATTGCGATATATGATGTTCCATATGTGGGGTCGATGGTTCTTTAAAGTATTTAATTCAAAAAGAAAGCAACTAATTTAACTTTTATTTAAAATAAATAACCCTTTAATTATTTAATTAACGGTCGGAATATCTAATTGAAAGTAATCTTATCATAAATTTCTTATGAATATATTTGTGAAATATAATGATCTGATATGATTCCTCCCACAATTTATTGAGACTTATCAGGATTTCAACGAGTATAAGAAAAATTAGGTAATCTTCAAGTTTTAGATGAAATAATAAATACTTCCTTGAACAAGTTACGAAGTTGAAAGGATTTGGCTACCTTCTTATACTAAGTCTTCATAATCAAGTCAATGAAGACCTCAAATTTATATCGCAGGAAAATAGTGATGAAAACAAGCTTTTCTTCAGAAATACTTAAGAGTCAAAAATTGTCAAGTTGTAGAGAATCCTTAGAATTTTTTCATGTATGATCAATGTGATGAATTTTGAAAAACAAGACAATTGAAGGCTTGCCAAATATGTATGATATGATAATTCAAGGGATATTAAAAATGTTTAAGTTGTGTTTCTACAATTGAAATGAGATTCCCAAAAGAAATGGGATTCATTACTTGCTTTATTGAAAATATGAAATAATGAAATAAATGCAAATAGAAAAGAAAATTAATTTATTCATATTTCTAACTGAATGAAGGAAACATGAATAGGTATAGTCATATTTCCAATGTAACCATTCTCTCATTTTGATTCATGCATCTATGCACATTTCAAACATTAGTAAAAAGAGCATAAATATAAATAAACTAAGGAAACAAAATCTAAAAGCAGAATGTAGATTTATTGTTAGCATTTTATTTACAATCACCTTCTTTTGGAATGTCCTTTCCAACTAAATTTCAATTGGATCATAAAAATCTGGATGAATTTCTATCAATGATTGGAAGATGTTCAAAAGAGGGGATGACATGCCCGATTGTGAATAAGAAATTTTAGATACAATGGCCTGAAAGATTACGTTAGTGTTATGTTAAAGTGTTAAATTATTAATGATCTTTGGTGAAGGAAAACTTTCTTAATGCCTTTCAAATAGATCAATGAAAAACAAGTGGAAGTTTGATAGATCCAATGGAAGATTATTAATTGAATTATATTGTTGTTCATATTGTAAAAATACACTCTCTTCATTAGGGGAACTTTGAGGTTTGAAATGGGCTTCCTCAAGAAATTATAAAATACTAGTGGAAATAATAAAATAATATTTGATTATATCATCAAATTGTAAAGGGAAAAAATAAAAAACTATTTTTTCAACTCGTATTTTGAACTTATCTCCCTAAGATTTTACTCAAATTTCGAGCAGGAATACTCATTCTATGAAAAATTTAATTCCCTGTCCAAGGAGTACCCATGTTTCATACTTTTGATTTACTCTGTTATACAAAAATGAGAAATACATGGAAAACGTGATTGCAATCACATTTTTTCATGTATTTCTCATTTTTCATGTAGCAGGGTCCATCAAAAGTATGCAACATGGGTACTCATTGGATGATGAATTAAATTTTGCATCTTATGAGTACTCCCACTCAAAATTTGAGTTAACCCTTAGGGAGATAAGTTGAAAATATGAGTTGAAAAAGTAGTTTTATTATTTTATTATTTTTAATCTTTTTACTTTTTTACTCCAAAAATGGTGAATCATTCCCCATGGTTGACATCATCATCTTAAATCCTATTGGTTCTCATAAATTTTATTTTGTTTGTACATTTTTCTTAGGAGGCCCATTTTAGACCTCAAAATTCCCCTAATGCTTGACACTGCTTTCGAGAAGTAAGAAGTAATTGATAAGGAATGAACATCAATTGAAATTGGAAGTTCAATAATTCTTGATGTTCACAATTATAATTTGAAACTTCATTTTTCCATTGAAGTAATGCATCAATTGAGTGTTCAAAATTAAGCTTCTCATTATGCCAGCATAAAGTGTCTAAAATTCTAAGACTAAAAACTGAAAATAAACCTAAAGTTAAAAATAAATGATGGAATAATAAAAAAATTGAATCATAGTTTAAATTAGTGTTATAATTATTGTTACAACACAGTTGTGACTGACTTAAATCAATTTCCTCTTCACAGGAATTGGGCAAAATAATGCAATTAGAATGATTGTTGATACCAACTTGTGAGTTTGAGAAATAGCTGACTTTGAATGGGAATGCGAGCTTGACCATCATATAAATCATAGATTGGAATGATTTATTGAGTGTTGAAATCATTATTATGATTACTTGTTTGAAATGAGAACTTTTTGAAAAAAATTCTGAATTAAATTGTTCTTCATTTTCACATGTGATTTGACTTTGATCATGAGGATTCAATTGTAAAGAAGATGAATCAATATCCTCAATAACAAAGTAGTTGTCATAAATGACCACATGACATTCATTAGAATTCCCTTCGATCTCACCTAATGTATCAAAACAAGAAGGAATATTGAGCTCATGTTCATTAATGCCAGAAGAATGATCATTAATTAATTCTCTATCCTGATAAAAACTAATTAGAAATTAATTTAGATCAACCTCTCTATTTTCTGAAATATTTTTAATTGAAAGAGAGGAAAATTTTATATTAGAGAAATTATCAGGATAAAGAGAAAAATATGAATCTAAAACAATTCACTTGAAAATGTCTCTATTTGAGAACTCTTGTGCATTTTCATCATTGCAAATTTCAGATTTAAGATCATTTACTTGGATACTTATGCTTTCTTGAAGAATGTCACTTTGTTGTCCTGAATTTAGAATTTGTTCATCATAAAAGAACTCAGAAATTTGTACAACAGATTGCGTATTATTGGAAACTTTAATCGCTGCTTGTACTTGTTGGATTATGCTATGATTTTCTGATTCTAACTCATACCGATTTTCAGATTTTAAAGTGGTATCTTCTTCAAGAGAGTTGTTACTATCTTCTTGCATTTGAATAGTGAAATTTTCCAAGCTTTGTGATTGAAATTCATTGAGATGTGAAGGTGCACCTTGATCTTTATCAATACTATAGGAAGTGTGCACTAATTGAAGGAATTGATCATACAAAATAGAGGCCACTTCATCATCATTTGTTTGTATCTTCATATTGGAATTCTCAATTATGTAAATGAAATTAGAAGGATATTGATAAAAGCTTGAAATAATTTCACATGGATTATGAATGGAAGGAAGAGAGAAAATATTTTAAAACCAATATAATAATTCTTCTTTCGAAGTTTTATCTTCAATTTTAAATTTTAAATAATTTAAATGAAACCTTATGGTAAAAACAATTAAAAACTCACCTTCAAACCTTTGAATATCTTCAAAATCGTCACATACCATTTCGTACATATATCCATCAAATTTACAAAGGAAAATTGTGATAAATTGATCCCAACTATGTATTGACACAACTGGATGTGATTGACACCATCTTCTAGCTTTTTCCAAGAATGTAACAGTAAAAATCCTGCATAAAATACCTTCATCAATTTCGTGAAAACTAGAATTTGAAAATTTTTGAATAAATTAAAATACATGATTAAATGCAGAAGTATTCCTCTTACCGTTAAACTTTACCTGAGACAAGAGTCTTACTATTTATGGTGGAGTATTGGAAGATGCACGTCCAAAAATACAACTCCAAATTGGAAGTTTTAGTGGAGCCATTGTAATAAAAATAAAATTTTAGAATACAAGCACTCCAATAGACAACAAATTTCAAGCCCTCCTTATAGCACCAAAATGTTTAAGCCTCGAAATTCACTGCAACAACATGGGGGATGACCACCCGTTTTGGACCTTAAAGCAGTTCCTTTTCCATTTGGAATGGTGGCTCCGACTGGTTTAACTAGGTCCAATTACCTTCTTTCAATCTCCAATGGCTTAAAATATAACTTTTGTCTACCAATGGAAAAGAGATATCAAATCATTTCTCTTTTTGATCAGGGAAGAAAGTGATCATTAAGCTAATTTGGAGCTCAAACAAACCACAACTAAAGTTTTTTCTCTTTGGGAAGAGGACTTATGGTAATGTAGAATTAAATCTAGATGAAAAATTACTCTAAAATGAAAACAACAGTAAATTTATCCTAATCCTATCTTAATTAGGCGGATATTGATATAACCCAACCAAGAGCATGATATTTTAAATGATTGATATTTAAACATGTATGGCTTACAATGGATATCAAATTAACGATATAGTTCAATTAACTGAAAATTATGAATACCAAAACATATTCTATTTGAAGACCTTTTAACTAAGATAATCAACCAACATTATTTAGGAAATAGTTCACAAAAAGGATATTGCTTGTTAAATCAATAATTTGAATAATTAAACAATAATATGCGGAAAAATTTCATAACATAACATTGATTATTTCAATATTAAAAGAGATATTTCTAAGTAAATAGTTACTCAAAAATCAGAATTTAACCCATAAGAGCATAAATAAATGACAACATTTAATTGAGGAAAATTACTCATACTGATAAAAGTGCACAAATATGAATGAAATGACACATTATTGCTATCATAAAATGAAACCAATGTCTAAAAATAGTATTATAAATACTAATTTATTGAAACCATTTCTGTGACTCCCGTCTCCAATTAGTCCTTTACAAAGCTTGAATTTCTTCTTTTACAACAAGAGTTCTAGAAGTTCAAACTTTGTTCTCCATACATAGTTCAGAATGAAAAAGGAAAATTTGTCAATAACCCTAGATCTGAGCTTTCTCTCCTTTTCCCTTCACCTCTAAATCCTCTAGACAATAGTGCCATCAAGAATTCTAGAATTTCAGAGAAGAGGACCCCTATTACATTCTACAATCTCCTATTTATAATATTTACAAAAGAATTATTCAATAGAAAGTTTGTTGAAGAGTGGTTCTTCTCAATCAATTTCTGTTGGCTCAAAATCATATTCTTCAATTTCTGGAGCATTTTCATTGATTGATATCTTCTTTTCCTCATCTCTTCAACTGTTTTCCTGCAAAAACAAATAATAAAAAATTTAAAATTCAAAAATAAAATCAAAATGTCAAATCTGAAATTAAAATAAATCTAATCAAAACTCAATTAAATAAATAATTGAAAATGAAATCTAAGCTTTATATTGATGTCTGTGATGATCTAATTGGTCAAGGATATTATTGATGAATGGATTTGCACTCAAAAGAAGTTGTGGGCAAATGAAAATGAAGAAAATTAAACTTAGAAATTAGTTTTGTTTAAGAAATTTGAAGCTTGAGCTTCTGCTGAATTTTAGATCCAATAAATTATCAAATCTAGAAATTAAACCACTTCAAAAATGTTCTCCATGATTTTATCTATCCAATGAGCTATCTTGGGCCTCATTTGGCCAAGTAAAACTCAATCTATGCGCTTCTAAAATTGGTATATATTAAAATGGACAGAATTATGTAATTTCTGTTGCTTGGGCTAAAAATCAACGGTTTTAAATTAAATTCTAATTCTAAATCAGATTATAATATTTAACTAGTTAATACTGATTAATTTTAATTATATTATTAATCTTAATTAAGAAGAAATTAATTGTAAAGAGAAATAAACTAATTTAAAAATTTATTTATTGATTAATTAAAATATTAATATATTGTAGTAACATTATAATTTAAATTATATTAAAATTCTAATTAAAATATAATATTAATTAAAATATTATATAATATAATATATATTTTAATTATTAATTCAAAATATATATGACATAATGCAAACCACGTGAGGGAGAGGAGGAGTGAAGTGGAGAGTATGGAGTGATAAGGAGTAGAGGGTGAGTGAGGTGTAAGAGATGAGGTGGAGGGATAAGGTGGAAGGCATGGAGGGATAAGGGAAGTGACGTGAGGGTGAGGTAAGGTGAGTGAGTCGGGATTTATAAGGTGGAGAGACCTTATGTTAATGTTTTAACCCTTCGCATAAAAACTAATCGCAAATCAGAGTTCAGAGCTTTAAAACAAGCGCATAATATAAAATATTTGCGATATGTGATTTGCGATATATCGCAATCGTAATATCACATTGGATTTTTATTTCGGCCTTTTCTAAATTGGGTTTTTTAATTTGGGTACTTTTGGAAGAGAGGATGTGGTGAGAAGTGGGGCCCACGTCATATTAACCGTCCTACGAATTGGACTTCATCTATTTTGCATTTTTGGGGTTTTGGGTTTGAAAATTTGTTTTAAAATAACAAATTGGAGTAAATTACCAAGATCCCAAAACGTGTTTTAGTCCATTGTATAATTTAGCTGGGTCATTTTGTAAGACCATTAGTGAAAAATTAAGGAAATATAAAAAATGAACTCAAAGTTAATATTTACAATGAATGACTATTTTAACTACGAAAACTGAAATATTGGTACATTTTAAACATTTTTCTAACCTAGGTGACACAAATGATCAAAATTTATAAAAGTGTCGATGATGATGATGATGGTTAACGTCCAGTGAGACCAAACTTTGGTCTATCGGACCTATATTTTTCTTAGTTCTTAATTTTCTGGCTTCTCATCTTTCTTGGCGAGATTGATGTTGTAGCTTTCTTTTTTTTCTCTACGGTCTTCCAACTTCCTTTATCTCGCACCACCTTCATCTCTCCTGATTCTTGGGACACTGATGGCTTATCTTTGGGATCTGGGATATCTGCTTTGCTACAAAATGAAGAATTATTTTGTGCGGTATTCACATCCTCATAATTTTTGATGCTTGAGGGGCTGTCGAGTTCATTTTTTTGTTGTTGGACGGGGCTTTCCCCCGGCTCATCTTGAGGGTTGTTTCTTTCTTGCCTAATTTCTTGTGATTCAGAGTTTTCTGGAGAGTATTTTTCCTTTATGATAGTGTAATGTTCCTTTTGTGCTCCTTCCCACCATGTAGATCTATGGTGATTCTTTCTAGTAGAATTTTTCTGGGAGACTTTTGGGAAATTTTTGGCTAGATGGCCTATCTCAAAGTAGGATCAACATTTGAAGAGGACACTTTCATAGTCGATTTTCTGGTTCCATACCTAGTCTTTTCTTGTTAGGATTATTTCAGCTGGGAATCTGGTGCTGAAGTCCATTTCTACACAGATGCGTGCATAGGTGGTTCTGACATATTCCTCTGTTTCTGGGCACATGGAGTACCAATTGCATTTCTGGTGGCTTGTAGCGAGGAGAGATTCCAGAGATGTAAAGGTAGGTTTGGAAATCTGACCCAAACTGGTGTTGAGGTTATGATTGTTGTTGAGGGGTCGAATGATGGGTTCCATGACTTCATGAATAGGCCTGAGTTTTCCCAAAACCAAGGGCTAGAATCTAAAATGCATTTTCTGCTTTCAGAGTTTTCAAAATATACTATAAAGAAACCCTTAGCACAGGGGTAGATGTTAATTTCATCAAAAATGACAGGCTTCCATACCTATGAGATCCAACTATGGGGAGCTGTCAGCCACATCCAAAAGCCATTAAACCAGCAGATTACGACACTTTCAGAAAAATTCAAGGCCTCATCCAGTGAGGCCTTGACTACCTACACAATGGGAGTTGGGGCTTCACTGACAATATGGGTAGGAGCTTGACTCTTAGAGGTGGATGGAACTGGGCCGAAAATTATCTTTGTAAAGTTGGGAGCCATACTAGAACCAAAAATATAATGGAAGAGATTTCACACAACAGATCTGAAAGATTTTAAATGCTTCGCACCACAGACCCGAGAGATGAATCGATATATATGATGGTTTTTGAATACCTCGTACTGCAGAATAGATCTAGATAAATCCCCTTTGTTCACTATAAAGCTCAAATTGAAAGCTTCAGACTTCAAAATCAATGTATGGCATAGTGAAACAAAGGTCGAGCTCAAATTCTGAAAAAATGGCCACATAGAAAATTTTCAAATAATTCACAAAGGTTTGAAAGTTCATTTCAAATCATCTCAAAATACTTGAAAGCTGATTAATTAGATTGCGGGAATTACAAAATGTTCAAAATAAACATCGAACTCAACAATTCGGAAATAATGTCAAACCAGAAATCCAGCACAAATGCCACCTAAGAATTTTCTAAGCATCTTACAAACACCGTGAAGCCATATTCTGGCAAGCGTTGTGGACTGAAATAATGTTGAATTCCAAATCTGTCAGAAATGCGATCTGCAGACACTTTGCCTCCGATCGCATAGATTTCCTTCGACTTCCTTGAAAATAGCTCTAACAATCTAGTCCAGATCCCCTGGTTAGAATTGTTTCATCGAACCGTGTAGCCCAAGATGTGCAGCAATAGTCTTAAGAAGTGTATGTACTGAAATAATGTAAAGAAAATCATCACAGAAAATCAATTAGAATTGATGCCGAACCGCAGACCTAGAAAAACGGACATTTTTTCATTTAAAAATCGATTGACAAAATGAAGCAAAACAAGTATCATTAGAAAGCTTGTGAAAAATTGGATTCAATGAAAAAATAAAAATAGAAACCCCACAAAAACAAATACTGGCAAAATTGTAAGACAATTAACATGAATGAAAGTTCTATAAAAGATTCTTAGCCAAAAATTAATGGAAAGGGTCCCCATTATTGAACTAAATAAATAAAAAATGGGGGGTGTTGGGTTTTCCCTACAACACACTACAAACAAATAATAGGAAAGTATTGTGTAACCAAGAAAGTGCTTCTCCAAGCACACCACAAAGATCTGCAACTCCATATACTTCAAGCGCAACACCAAGTGGCATGTCGAGCCCATCTTCCACAAGCATAAGAAGACCAAAATTCATAATTTTAAATGAAATTGATGAGCAAGATGAAGTTGATAGCAAAGCTGGTCTGAATTCCTTATTTTCATTTTTTTGTCATGTATATTACCCAATACATTTTGAGGATGCATTCAAATAAGAGAAATGGGTTGCGGCAATGGATGAAGAAATAGGAGCAATAGAAAATAATGACACATAAGATTTAGTGAAACTTCCACAAGGAAAAGAAGTCATTGGAGTGAAGTCGGTCTATAAGTCCAAGAGAAACATTGAAGGAAAGATTGAAAGACATAAAGCAAGGTTAGTTGTCAAAGGATACAAGAAGCAAATATTTGGAGTCATTGAAGGAAATATTGAAAGACATAAAGCAAGCTTAGTTGTCAAAGCTTAGATTTGGAGTCGGTTGAAGTTGAGCAAGGAAGATTGTGGTAGTAATGCTAATCTGAAATTATGCAAAAGTATGGTGGGAAGCCTAATGTATTTTACTGCAACTAGACCTAATATAATGTACGCATTAAGTTTGGTGTCAAGGTTCATGGCAACACCCAAAGACACACATTGGCAAACAACGAAAATAATTTTAAAGTATGTCAATGGGACAAAGGAGTATGGAATTTTTTACTCCACAACAGATGATTTTAGGCTGGTTGGTTACACTGACAGTGATTGGGTAGGAAGTGTTGATGACAGAAAGAGCACGTCAGGATATGTTTTTCATTTGGGTTCATAAGCCATTTCATGGGCTTACAAGAAGCAACTGATAATATCATTGTCAACAACAGAAGTTAAGTATGTCGCCGCAACAACAACATCATGTCAAGTAGTTTAGATGAAGGATTTTGCGGGATTTATGTCATGAACAAGATGGAACAACCACTATTTTATGTGACAAAAGTTCAACAATTTCACTATCAAAGAATTTTTTTTTTCACAAGAGGACAAAGCACGGTGATGCTAAATATCATTTCATAAGAGAAGTAGTTAACAATGGTGAGATTGCATTGTAGAATTGTAGGTCAGAAGAATAATTTGCAAACATGTTCACAAAACCTATAGCAGGTGAAAATTTTGGTTATCTTAGAGATTGTTTGGGAAGGTAAATGGCGGTAGTTGTGATTTAGGGGGAGTGTTGGAAAATCAATCTCAACCATCGCGTTTAATTTTATGACAACAACCATTCCTCAGTAAATGTTTTGGAGGTTTCAGATTGAGTTTGCAAGAAAGGAAATCGTGTAAATGAAGTTCTCAACATGATAATAGTTACTCATTTTGCAACAATTTAAATATTGAAAATTAAATAGAAATTTAATGCATGGTTAGTAAAAACGTATAGGAAAAATTTTAATATGCAAGTGTTATTTACCTTGCACAACCCTTTTCAAGTTCATAAAATGATGTTCCCCCATCCTGTGTATTAATCTTTTTTTGTCATGTATATGTCTTAGATATTTATGTTTTGAATAAACAAGCAAGAATAGGTTGAATGAAGAGTGGAAGATGTAAGTCTGGAAAGACAAGAAGGAGAAAATCATAGAGAAAATTTTGGTGGGCGCGTGAAAAAAACAGTTACATGTTTTATTGTGTGTTAATTTTGCAATGCTGGTGAATGTAAATCTCAATAATAAATCTTTTTTACTGGTGAATGAGTCACAACATCCATATGTGAATGTATTTCATGTTTTGAAGTTATAATATAAAAAAAAATAGTCACGATATGGTTATCGTTCTTAGTGCAATCATTCTGTTTTACTTTGTTTCACCGTGAGTAAAATTGTTTGATTTTATTTTCTCCACTATAGTTGTGATTTTAATCTTTGCCACTCTATATTGAAATGAAGACTCATATGATTTAGTTCCCTCAACTGTATTGTCTTGATTAAGACATTTCCACAACTCTGTGTGAGCTCTATGTGTGAGGAAGCATCCTTTGTGTTTATTTAAATTTTAACACAACTAAGTCATGAGATGAGATGACCAACCGAGAGTATGAAAGACACGAGTAACGAGGAAGAAATTCGCCACGAGTTGACAGATCTGGATGAGAGATCGATGGAAAGGACATATCAGTCTGCAAAGATCATTCTCGTTAACGTGGAAGGATCCCATTCTTTGGCCTGAAACCACCTTTTGAGAAGACGATGGGTGGTTTTGGGTTTGGCATTACTTCCCATGCAAACGCCCAATGTTGTTCCACTTTGTAACTCATTTTGTAGATCACAAAAAAAAAACATGCACCGATCAAAAATATTTTTGGAAGCTCACAAGTCCACAGTCATGAATGAACAAGGAAACTTAATTGACGAAAATAGTTATAGATTGAAGTTTTCAAAGCTAGAGATTATGATGAAAAAATGATAAAATGTATAGTTTTTTGAATTTATATTTTTGTGATCCATAATTTTTATGAAGATAAATATTTTGGTGATAATTATATAGCATAAACCTAAATTCAAAAATATTAATTTATATTTTAAGGGCCAGTAAAGATACCTCTACATCTACTTTATTTGAGGCCAAGATCTGATTCATCATCTTGTCTTGAAGATGAACCATACTAGTTGGTTCTAAAAAATAAAAATAAAAATATCTTTATAAAATGTATAGTTGTATGTAAATATTCTTTCAAAGTTCAAATTTTCTTTCAGAACACCTTCATAGCAGTAGGGGCCATGGCGTTTTCAAACTCTGAAACGATGCATTTTTTTAGTGGGCTACTTTTTACCCTGAAAATTTCCTCTCCAGTGTAAAACACCATTAACAAATCTATTATTGGAAATAGTGGAATCAAATAAACCTTTATTACTACCAACTATAGAGAGCTTTAGCGGAGGGGTTTTTGTCTATTCCTTTCATTAAAAGTGGTTGTCTTGTAAACTTTCGGAAGTACTTGAGCATTTTAAAAATTTCACCTACTTTGTGGCCAAATAACCCCTAGATATTTTTGTTTTTTGTAAATACCTATTTCACACGAAGTGAGGATCATGTTCCCATCTTCATGGTAATATGAAATTAATTTCTCTTTTCTGAAACCTTTGCTATACAAAATTCAATATCCTCTGGTGTATATATCTTGAAAATATTCTCGAGACATATTCTAAATTGAGTAACTTATTTGTACTTTATAACCTTCCATATTTCAATAGTCACATACGTTTTCTCCCTCTCTAAATGCCAGTGGACAGAAACAACATTACTGCAACCTACATTGTCTAAACGTTCCCATGGCACAAACCATCAACCACCATGTAATTGGACACAACCATCTTCTATTCCAAGTGGAATATGTTTCCATCAGATCTTTGTCTCTGCTTTGAATGTGCCCTATGCACCAATATTTCAAAATCACTTTGATCAAAACTATCTAACACCATGAAAGATATATGGGAGTTGAGGCTGCATTGTAAGCGCTAAACCACTTTCATCCCTCCTTTGTCACGACTGTGGACACAAGGTGCATACAGAGTTCAAGTTTAACTAAGGTTGTTTATTTCTATATTATCTTGCATCCATCATAATATTATTATTCACAATATTGAGCCTTCCCTTCTTTATCATATCTCTGAAACATGAGAAATAAGCACCCAAATGTGTCTAGATATGCATTCAACATATTCTACATATAATTAATTAGATCTACAGTTTATTGTACATATCAAATTCCTTGAATACCAAAAATAAAATCATCGCGAGGCCCTGCGATTACAAATGTACTTCCAGATACAAGATATATCTTAAAACAATGGTGTAACTTCTCATAGGGCATGCGAAAAAAAAGATATCGATCAACAAATGTTCATTGATATTTCTCCCTATTATCTCTTCAATATGCATATCGAAATGGAAAAAAAAAAAAAACATCAATTGTAAAAATATAGAAGTAGATATCCTGACATCACTTTTTTTTTGAACCATTGAAAAGGAAATATGTCACCAAGACTAGTTTTAATGACCATAATTTAATTTTTTTTGTTCTTTTAAAATTATAACCTAGACTGCCCTAAGTTATTATTCAAGAATTATCCTGTAAATCCAACCCTTTGAAGTGCCAAAAACAAAAACATAATTATCTTAATCTGTGACACCACCGAGATGGTTGATATTAACATAGCAACCCATCCTCGGGCACCTGTTTTTATGTATGACCTTTTTTTCCGTAGAGCCAACATACAATTTTATTCTAGGATTCTTCTTTATGTACCTTAATATGTATCTCTTGTGCACTATAATAATGAGTACAGGGCACAATTTTGTAATATCCTTTAGCAGACTTTCTCTTAGGATGCTTAGGATGGATGGAGTGCTTTCGAGATTGTCTAGAATAATGTTCCCTTGGTCTGGAATACTTCTTGATATATTTCTTTGTTTTTTTTCTTTGTACAATAGGATCATCAAAAGATAGTCCATATTTATTGCAGATGGACTAATTATCAGGAATTTAGGATAGTTTTTGGATTGCTGTATTCATCTTTGAGTTTGTACATAGGTCGACTAAAGCCTTGATTATGGTGCATTGGATTTCACCCCATGTATCAGATTCATATGGTTGTTGGAATGCCTTCTGAATTCTCAATTAATCAACAAATTTGGATGGCAGTTCAACAAAGTATACATGTTTCCATAGGAAATTTTTACTGTCTTTAACCTCATATATCAACTGCACCCAATCTCTATGGAAATATTCATATTGTGACATCTTTTTAAACTTTAAGCTCATTAGTATCTAGGAATTTTCAACTGATATCTCAGTTTCAGAACCACACCAATGTTCAAGCATCATTTATGTGAGGGAACCAATCATGTTTCTTTGCGCACTTTCGTCTTCATGTAATACAATATCTCCTTTCTCATCTTTCACAAATTCTTCTGCCATTTTTCCTAAAATTACGGGAGAAGACTCTACGTCTGACCACCTCTGAAGAGTGCCAATCAAGCATTGGATCAATGTTTTACAGGCTTCTATTTTAGTTTTACCTTTCATGCGCATGAGTTTTTATTCAGTAAAAATTTGGTCAATCATCTGTCTAACTTGGCCAGAACTAAGATTATCGACTTTCCATTTTTTGTGGGATTCAGGTTGGAATGTCTGGAATATAGGTATGTGTTCCTTCCCACTGAGGTCAGGGGAGATATATCTAGTAAATTGACTTAGCATAGGTTCATAAACTGGAAAAAGATGGGATTCAGAAGATTATTCTGGTTTGTTAGGAGTTTCTTTCGGAAACTAATGGGGAAATCTATCAACAATTTTTGCTTGTATAGAGATAGGATGACGAAAAATCATAGATGAGATAATATCTTTGTCTTTTGTAGAAATGGATAATCCCTCAAATTTTGAGGTCAACTCTTTAATTTTTTCATGGGTATGACCTAATCCTTGAGTGAATCCCCTTTCAATATCATCATACTGGCATTTGAGTTGGTCAGACAAAGATTTAATGGCTCTAGTGCTTTCACAGACAAAACCTTCAAGAGTGGAAACATAAAATTATAATTCATTCAAATTCTTACTCACAATGTTCATAAAGACTTGTAGAGGCTCAATTTTCTCTTTCTGTGCAAAATGAGTTAAAGTATCTATAGAGATACCTTTGAGAGTAGTATTTTTCCAGTTTAACTACTCACTGACCTTTTGGATTCTCCCATCTGTGAGTGTGGTAGAGTCATCTCTTAAAACCAAAGAAGCAGCTCTAGCAATATTTTCCTTTCCTCCTAACACATTACCTTTATATGGTGGAGAAATTGATGAAGATTAATTTTTTTAACAATCAGAGGTTTTCCATTGGTGTTTGGTGGAGCTTTCTTTAGAAAGCATTTGTATTTCTATACGTGTTTGTTGTTTCTTCCATTCATAGAAACAAATCCAAGTTTTTGTAGAGTCCATATATTATTTCCATGCAGATAAAAAACTATGTTTTTCTTCCATGGATGTTGTCATTGTTTGGAATACTTCCATTTTCTTCTGACTCACAACCAATCCATAGCAGCTCTTGGGACACATCATTGAAAAAGGGAAAATCACCCTAAAACAACATGATGTTGCATATGCTAAAAAATTTCCTGATGAAATAAAAGATAAAACCCAATTGTAGAGATTCCTAGGCTGTATGAATTGTGTCTGCAACTTCTAGAAAAATTGCACCCAAGATAGAAGAATCTTGAATTAGCATTTGCAAAAGAATCCCACTCCCTGGACAAATACCCATACAGCTGCAATCAAGAAAATAAAAGAAAAGGTCCGATTCCTACTCATTTTATATGTATTTGATGAAAATATATTTAAAATTTTTGAATCTGATGCTAGTGAGCTTGGTTGGGGATGATTTCTTAAGCAAAATAAGGAAGGTGTTGAGAAAATTATACAGTTTTCTTCAAGAGTTTAGAATCCGGCCGAGAAAAAATATTCTACAATTGAGAAAGAGGTCAAAGTATCCTGGAACTACATCAACAAATTTGATATCCATCTAATAAATAAAATATTTCCTTCAAGAAAAGATGCCTCTACCAAGAAAAATATCCTAACAAAGGATATTAAAAAACCTAGAGAATAAAATTTCGCAATATGGCAAGCCCTATTCTTGAATCTCCAATTTTGATTTTGATATTGAGCACATTAAGGGTATCACGAATAACATTACATATTTTCTTAGCAGAGAAAATCTCCAAGGGATAATACACCTCATGCTTATTGTTACAGAATGGGATGTCCAACACAACAAATAAATTTACAGAGAAATACCAGACTCCACCCGATGGAAAGATTATACAAATAATTGGAAACCAACTTGGCAGCTACAAAACAATCAAGTGTTAAATTCAAATCTCCAACCACATGGAGATCTTCAACATCTAGTTCCAGAAAGAAAAATCTATCCAAAGTCAAGCCAATGGATTCCTAACATGGTATATGACCATTCCAAAAAATTGGCAGATGAAACACAAATGGAACTGAACCTTCACTTCAAAGATTTAATTGAGGTTTTGCAAGGAGAAAGTGATATGTTCCATATTTATCACAATTTTTTTGTGATAAATCGAGAAAGAGATCAATATTTTAGTCTGAAAATGTTATGGCCACATCATGACCCATCTCTAATATTTCTTGCGACTGTATACAACTTTTCTGCATATAAAAAATTATGGTGGAATCTTCTTTGCATCAGATAGACCAGGATGTACATACTATACACTGATGAAATTTGGGTCACTATTCCTCACTCTGCTTCATCATCAACCACAATGGCTGACTGAATGGTGGGGAATGTTTGGTATCAATAACTCTACCATGGACACACTCTTTTTTGAATATGCTCTTCCTATGGAATGTGAGATCTGCAAAAATAATGAATGCTTCCATTTACCTTGTACCACTGTCTCGGATCTGAGTAAATACTGTGACAATGAGATCCTTCTAGATTTTATGACTAAACATCACCAATGGGCTTTCATGAATAAAGTTGAGCATCAAATTATTTTAGGAAAACCCATGATCATCCGTAGGATTTTCACAAAGGCCCAGGACATAAGCATATATCCCAAGATAAGATTTTGTGACTCCACTCTATTGGGAGCTCCATAATTGTATTCATTTCTCTTTCCTCGTGGATCTTGCACGATAAATATATCCATTGTGTAATGTAATGTCTAGATACCTAACTATGAGTGCGACCGGTTCCATGAGATTCCGATAATATCTTCATTGTGCAACTTTTCCGTAGTATGATAGGTTCTGTGAGATTCTGATAATATATTCACTGTTTAACTTTTTCGTGAAATTTTGAGACTCAAAGAACTTCTCTGACTTATAGTGGAATTTGAGCCACATCTCAAAATTATGATGAATTTTTGTACAAACAATTATTTTCATCTATTCCTCAAGAAAAATATTCCCTCATTTGCTATAAATAAGAGGGTGAGTTCTCATTTATGGAAGAGAGTTCTAGAGAGAATTAGAGTCTTTTGGTGGAGTCGAGAATTATCTTCCTTCTCTACATATGCGAACATTGGTTCGACCTGATTGCATAGGGAAGAAATTTCTTCTTAGGTGTTCATAAGTTTGAGAAGCCTGCGCACCAAGGCTAGCAACCTTGGTGAGAACCAAAAGTGGCCAGAATTTTAGGGATTGAGTCATTCGGTTTTTAGAAAGTTCATAAGCAGAGTTTGTGAAAGGCCGGAAATCCTTTGAGTTTCATCTTGCCTCAAGATGATATACTCAGTAAAAGCCTGAGCAGCCAATCTCTCATATGAACTAGGTAGTTATGCTCTGTAATCATAAGATCTGTGTAAATTCTTCCAAAATATAAATAAAATAAGTATTTTATTGTGAAAATATGCTTGTTGCGTACTTGTTTTAATTTTGAGTAGAGAGAGGTTCATTTGAGGTTCGCCGGAGGTTCACTTAAAGTCATGGGACACTCTTTGCTCGTTAAGTCTGAAGGCTGTGGAAAATCATGTTTGATGTCATACTTGCGTGAAGGTTAGTGTATGGGTTCATGTAAAATTTTGTGTATCTTTCTCAGAATTTGTTGATCAACAAGCTTCATTCTTCGTTGGGGGAATCCCCTGCCAAAATTGGTATGAGAGCCAGTAACGCCTGGCTCCTAGGGGTAATTCTATAAACTCTTTCTTTATTCAAATGGAAGCTAGAATAAGATTTGTTTCTTTCCGAGAAGTACAAGATCAGGAACAAAGTATCAAAAGTATATGCATTTCAAATCTCTTTGATAAAGCTTCATCTTCTATAATAAATTTTGTTGAACTCGAAATTGTTGAAAACCAACCTACTTCATGCTGGAAAATCCCTACAATTAGTCCATCTGAAGTTTATTCTGACCTTTCCATGTTCCACCTGAAAGCCATTACTAGAGTTTCTGTAAAATAATGTGTAATCCAGGTCCATGAAAATATATAATTTTTTCAAATAATCCCCTTGTTAGATCCAAAAGAACTACAAAAAGAAGCTAAGAAATGCAATACTTCCTATGTTCACCGTGGTTGTATCCAAGTACGAATCTTAGCCTTAACTCATAAAGGGTTAAATTTTTTTGTCTTGGCTACCATTCGTGATCTAACTGATAACAAATATATTGATTCTATTCTTGGAGGAATCGTTGCACATTTATCAAATGGACCTGTCTTGTTTGATTTCTACCCTAACTTTTCTGTCTATGTGTATGATGAACGCATTCGAGACATACTAAAGTTACAAATAAATACATCTGGATTTGATATCCAAAGAAAAATAACAAATATTTCTATCCACACTAGAGGTTGTTTCCGTCATACTAACACCCTCTGTCCAGTAGTCCTGCACTCTCCCAGCCAAGAATCAAAATATAGTGTTTTTGTTTTCACAAATTATCACAATCAAGAGATTGAGAATCAAACAATTAAATGGGAAGAACTAAGATTTCCTGAGAGATGGGTGGTAGATATTCCTAGAACACCCAAAACCCAAAATATAACATCTGCACAAATAAGAGAAGATTCTTCCTTTGCAGTTATGTCTTTTCCTCACAAATCTACTATTCCTAGAAGAAGAGTAGAACAAGCAGTAATAGATTACAAGAATTCTCAACCCACTTCTTCTGAAGCATCCACCACACCATCTTCCATTTGAACAAATTGTCTCCATGTTGAATTATTTGAACTCGCTCAAGTTTTAAATTTTTCTGATTTAGAAGTTAAATGCCCTGCCTGACAGTGTCTATTCAACCTACAAATTCTTGTACATTTGACTATCCATAAAAATCATAATCCAATAATTGGAGAAGCGCCTTTTGTTCTGCTAAATTGTCCAAATCCTAAGTGCAAATATATCTTATTTCCTTATGATGAAATCCTTGTAATTAATGACCTCCTGTCTCTGGAAAATTAAGACCCGAGGCTCACTAAGATGCTCAGAAAAATGTGCCATGTTAATATGCCCACGTATGGCCTAGGTTATCTTGAGAAAATAAATTCACTCATTCCTTCTTTTTGTTTCCAAATTCCTATTCCAGATGACTGCAAAAATCCATCCAAACCTTAAATGTACAAATTCTCTTCTCTTATGACAAGATGTCCAAAATAAAAATTTCATGTTTCCTAGATGAAAAGCATGTTGAATTGGGACCTATTTTCACATCCAGACTCCAATGACTTCAATTTTACAACATCCATGGAACTTTGGCTTGACTTTGGATAGATTTTTCTTTCTGGAACTGGATGCTGAAGATCTCCATGTGGTTGGAGATTCACATTTAACACTTAGAGTGTTTCGTAGCTACCAAGTTGGTTTCCAATTATTTTTATAATTTTTCCATTGGGTGGAGTTTGGTATTTCTTTGTAAATTTATTTATTTTGCTAGACATCCCATTCTGTAACAATAAGCATGAGGTGTATTGGCCTTTGGATATTTTCTCTGCAAAGAAAATATGGAATGCTATTAGTGATACCCTTAATGTGTTCAATATCAAAATCAAAATTGGAGAACATGGCCTGCCATCTTGCGAACTTTGCTTCTCCAGGTTTTTTAATATCCTTTGTCAGGATCATTTTCATGGCAGAGGCATATGTTCTTAAAAGTAATATTTTTTTTATTAGATGGATATCAAATTTTTCAATGTATTTCCATGCTACTTTGACCTCTTTCTCAATTGTAGAATATTTTTTCTCGGCTGGATTCTAAACTCTTGAAAAAAATTGTATAATTTTCTCATCCCCTTCCTTATTTTTCTTAATAACTCCTCCCCAACCAAGCTCACTAGCATCATATTCAACAATTTTAAATATATTTTCATCATATACATAAAAAATGGGTAGGAATTGGACTATTTCTTTTATTTTCTTGATTGTAGTTGTATGGGCATTTGTCCAGGGACTCAGATTCTTTTTCAAACGTTTATTCAAGATTCTTCTATCTTGGACGCAATTTTTGCAGAAGTTGCAGACATAATTCATACATCCCAAGAGCTATTATGGATTGGTTGAGTCAAAAGAAAATGGAAGTATTCCAAACGATGACTTCAATTTTACAGCATTCATGGAAGAAAAACATAGTTTTTCATCTACGGGGAAATAATATATGGACTCTACAAAAACTTGGATTTCTTTCTATGAATGGAAGAAACAACAAACATGTACAAAAATACAAATTCTTTCTCGAGAAAGCTCCACCAAACAAAAATGGACAGCCTCTGATGGTTCAAAAATGTAATCTTCATAAGTTTTTCCACCATATAAAGGTATTGTGTTAGGATAAAAGGAAAATATTGTTGGAGCTTCTCCTTTGTTTTTAAGAGATGGCTCTACCATAGGCATAGGTGGAGGAATCCAAAAGGTCAGCGAGCAGTAAAATTGGACAAATACTACTCTCAAAGTTATCTCTATACATACTTCAACTCATTTTGCACAGAAAGAGAAAATTGAATCCCTACAAGTCTCTATGAACATTGTTACTACGAATTTAAATGAATTCCAATTTTATGTTTCCACTCTTGAAGGTTTTGTCCGTGAAAGCACAAGAGCCACAAAATCCTTGTCTGGCCAAATCAAATTCCAGTATGATTATATTGAAAGGGGATTCACTCAAGGATTAGATCATACCCACGAAAAATTAAAGATTTGACCTCAAAATTTGAAGGATTATCCATTTCTGCAAAAGATAACGATATTTCCTCATCTATGCTTTTCCGTCATCCTATCTATGTACAAAAAAAAAATTGTTGATATATTTCCCCATTTGTTTCCCAAAGAAACTCCTAACAAACCAGAATCATCTTCTGAATCCCATATTTTTCCAATTTATGAACCTTTGCCAAGTCAATTTACCAAATATCATGCCCCTGAACTTAGTGGCAAGGGACACATGCCTAAATTCCATACATTCCAACCTGACTCCCACAATGAATGGAATGTCAATAATCTTAGTTCTGGCCAAGTTAGACAGATGATCAACCAGATGTTTACTCAATACAAACTCATGTGCATGAAAGGTAAAACTAAAATATAAGCCTATAAAAAATTGATCCAATTATTTACTAGAACTCTTCAGAGGTTATGGGAAGTAGAGTCTTCTCCAGCAATTTTAGAAAAAATGGCAAAAGAATTTGTGAAAGACGAGCAAGGAGATATTGTATTACATGAAGACAGAAGTGCACAAAGAAACATGATTGGTGCCCTCACATCAATGATTCTTGAACATTGGTGTGGTTTTGAAACTGAGATATCAGATAAAAATTACCATATAATAATGAACATGAAGTGAAAAAATATGTCACAGTATGAAGATTTCCATAAATATTGGGTGCAATGGGTATATGAGGTTAAAGACAGTAAAACTCTCCTATGGAAACAACTATACCTTGCTTCACTACTATCTATATTTGTTGATTATTTGAGAATTCGGGAGGCATTCTAACTGCCATATGAATCTTATACATGGGGTGAAATCTATTTCACCATAGCCAAGGCTTTAGTCGGCCTATGTACAAACCCAAATATGAATTAGTCAATCCAAAAAATATCTCGACTTCTTGATATTAATTCCATCAGCAATAAATATGGACTATCTCTTGATGATCATGTTGTACAAAGAAAAAGAACAAAGAAATCTATTAAGAAGTATTCCAGATGAAGGGAACATTATTCTAGACAATCTCGAAAGTACTCCAGCCAGCCTAAGCATCCTAAGAGAAAGCCTACTATAGGATATTATAAAATTGTGCCCCGTACTCATTATTATAGTCCACAAGATATATATCTTAAAGCACATAAAAAAGAAGCCTGGAATAAAATTGTATGTTGGTTTTGCAGCCAACAAGGCCATACATCAAACAAGTTCCTAGTTGGAGAAGGCTCAAAAGTAAACAAAGGGAAACGCTCTCAGGAAAAAGAAAAACAAAAGAAGCCACTTGTAACTATCCAATGTTTTAAGTGTGGCTCCAAACTGCATAAAACTGAACATTGTCGTAATATTCATATCAAAGAAGAAATTCACATGCTTAGACATGATTTTTGCAACTCAACTTAAACCTCGAGTTTTAGTAATATTGACTCTGAAGAGTCAGAGAAAGCTAACATATTTATTGTTGAAAAGTGTATTTGTATAGATTCTTATAATTGTGACTATCCAATGTCTGATACAGAAAATGATTGAGAGTATAGTTCTGAGGAGGATTTAGAAGCACAAGTATCTAGTAATCCATAGCTGAAACTCAAGATTTGCATTGCACACCTCAATGATGATGAAGAAGCTAAAGTCCTTGCACGAATAAAGATGTTACCCAAAGGAGAAATGAAATAAAGGCTGACTCGAAACATTCTTGTAGACCATGCTTAAGAACCAAGGATCAATATATGCTTCTACTAATAAGCGTTCTAGGTCTAAAGCTCTGTTTGTAGATGCTTCTTTTGAAAATAATACTAAATATTTCTAGTAGCATCATCAAAATGATAAACATTGGACTATTACCCTCACAAAAATAAGCAAAGAAATAACAATTTTGAAAAAATAAATAACAAAATTCAAAGCCCAGGTCTCCAAGTTACAAAAGGGAAAAGTTCATGAAGAAGAGGGCACCCTCTCACAATCAGATCTCTTTTATAGAATGAATACTAACATGGAAATATATGAGACCAGACCTCTAGATTATTAGGGCTTGAGTAATATGAATATCATGGCAGTACAACGTCAACAATTTCATGTCATGCTCCAGATTAAAATCCAGAATGCGATCTTTCATCTCAAAACTTTATTAGACACTAGAGAAGACATCAATGTTTTAAATAAAAAATCTGCCCCTACCAAGTATTGGTCTAGAGCAGTATGAGAAGTTATTGGATTAGGGGCACAAGTCTATAATTTTCAATATCAAGTTCCTAAGGCCACAATCTGTTTTGATACATATTGCATAAATGTAAATTTTGCAGTAGGAAACATTCCCATTGACTGCATTTTGGGAAATCCATTTTTGGCAGTTGTAGAACCACATGGTTCTACAAGACTTGAAGACTGTAGATTAGGATATTTTATCTCTGTACCAAATAGTAATGGTTATCTGCATACCATCACACTCCCATTTTTCTCGACTCCTCGAATCTCCACTATGATTCAAGAAATGCAAGAGTTACATAAATCACACGAAAAATTTGTAGAATTGTAAGATTTAAAATCCTGCCTCCAAATTGAAGACCATCTCAAACAACCTAATGTGATGAAGAGAATTGCAGAAATCAGAAAAATTTTAGAAGAAGATTTTTTCACTAAAGAGCCTAATCCTTTCTGGCATTGAAAGTAATAATTTTCTGATTTCCCATACAAGCCAGAGTATTATGGTAAGCCATGTAAAAGCAGAGGAATCCCTATGAATGAATCCTACAAAAACTATTTCAAAAAGAGATTCAAATTTTTTTGAACAGAAAATTGATCTGTGAATCTAGTATCCCCTGAAACTGTTATAGATTCTATGTCAATAAAAATTCTAAACAAATTATAGGAATAACACACATGGTAATAAATTATAAACCACTCAATAGTGTCCTGGAAGATGATACCCACCCAATCCCACACAAAGGAATTTATAACCCGAATTGCAGGTGCCAAGTGTTGGTCTCATGTGTTTTGATAGATTGGAAAATCAAAAGACAAGGCAACATTAGAACCAATATTTAGAGTTACAGGATCTAGTCCTCCTGTTCTCAGAGAGGGATCTCTCAATTTTTTTTTTTTGCAAAGGTTTATCTTGTGTGCTTTGAGTATTGGTTTTAAACTAGTTATTAAATGCAAGTGTTTGTTTGTTTTTTTGGTTGAATTGATAGAGCAGAATATGGAAGGTCTAGGAAAGGCAGGTAGAAAGAAGGAGTATCAGTTTCATTGGGCAATGGAGTCAAAAAGAGGTTATAACAAACTCATCAATGGATATGGGATATCAGAGGGAAAATCTAACCTGCCCACAGGATCCTTTGGTTTTTTGAATGAGATGGACATCAATGATTTGGAAAGAGAAATTGAATTCTCAACAAAGGGAACTTGAAAACATAACTTGAACAATAAAGAGATACTTGATAGACAGGGCTAACCATAAATTCTACAAACACTCTTTAAGCAAATAATGACTTCAAGACAACTTTCAAAATAAAATCTAAGATTCGAGAGCACATCCTATTTCCTCAAAGATTTTATTTCAAATGACTTAGAAAACATAAAATATTCACTGATAATTGCAGTTGTAGAAGAGGGAACACCTAACACATCTATGATTACAACTATAAAGACATTTAATACAATTTTTTAAGCAAGGAAAAAGGGCATGATCAAAACAGACCTCCTTGGCTCACTATAAACAAAGATACTTCAAAGGGATACTTCAATAACAACCTTTAAGTGGCAGCAGACAAGCAGGGTGAACCATAAATCATGCTGAAACCGACTATTCGAACTATTAGAGAAATAAACAAGCACGAGGACTAAAGAGAGAGATTAAAGACTCTAAAATACCTCAGTAGAAGAAAACATAAAACAGTGAAGGATAAACAGGTCTAAGGTGCTTCCAGGAGTCATTTCTTAGCCTAAAACTTTCATCCTACTATACTAAGAAATTATGGAACAAAATGAAAACATGAGAAAAACATTAAATAGTTCAGAATACTTCACCAACAGCCAAGCTCATGGATCCAATGATTGAGCCTTTTCAATAACAAGCATGAAACAACATCATCAAGGCTTCCAAGACTTCAATTTTTTCTTCAACTTCAACAGAGTATGTATTATTTCAGAGAGTTTCAGTATTACAACTAGTGATCAACCAACCTGTATATCATCTTCTTCAGAAGTATTTATAGAATAAATGAGGAGGTGGAAGAGCTTTAGGTTTGAAATGCAATAAATTCTACACTAAATGCAACTCCAAACCTCGAAAACCATGCAAGGCCTAAGGTAGGAGAGAATTGAATTATGATTCTGTTTATTTACTCTGTTTCTGTCTTTTTAAACTCAAAGGGCAAAAAGATTGACTTCGAGGCCTATTTCTTATCTGTGTAATAACTCTGCTGATAGTTTGAGAATTTATTCTTTCTTTGGTAATAATTGTTTAGCTGTCTTTATGCAAATATCTTCTGCTTAAGCAATAAGTAGGCCTTCTTTGATTGCTTTGAGGCTGCAGGTGTCTTTTGGTAGTAGGTGAGGATTCAATTAGCCTCTGATGTGGCAGTGGAGGCTTCTCGGACTGATAGATATTATTGTTTTAACCTAAAACACCTTTAATTTACTTTAGTTTTTAGGCTTAATGAAGCCTAATTTCTTTTTTCTGGTCTTCAAACTGTCTTCAATCGTGGATTAGGTCTTTGATTAATTGAATTAATGCCTTAATCCCTCCAAAACTGTGTTAGCAGTTTTCAAACAAGTTTGCTGCTTTTGATTTTATCCTTGGATACTGATACTCTTTGTTTGATTAATGTATGATGTGTTTTGTTGCTGCGCAGGCATACAAAGGGATCTTATAATGTTGCCAGTGTTCATGAGGCACCGATAAACCTTGATGGGAAACCCTGTAAAATGATCTCCTTCACGCATAAAGGCCTGGGGGATCGTCATCCCTAGCATTCAATTTTCTTTTAAAACAATTGAAAAAACCATTAAAACCTGCATACCAAAGAAAAATTAGAAAAAATCCTGCGGGGAAGGGTTCACACTGCTTCAGAGGTTTAGGTTAGATTGTGACCGTTGGATGAAAGCATCCAACGACGAGGATTTCTCACAGGATCATATGGGGAGGCGATGGATAAATGTTGGCAAATATTAAGTCTAAGTTGTTGATCTGCAAAGATCAATGGTCGAGATTGATTGGGAAAATATAATGTAGAGGGGCAAAATTATAATAAAATGGAAGAATTTGCAAAGGAAATTGGTCGAAAACCTTTGGCGGAAGGAACAAAGAGTTAAATTAAATTTGGGGTTTCGGAATAATTCTGGGCCGTCAGATGAGATCAACAACCAGAGATCAATGGTGGAGGTTAATTTATGAAGTCCTTTGGAGTATGGGTGGAGGGCGATGGTTTAATGGTTGGATTGAACTGGTACCGTTAGATCTCAATGATCAATGGTGGAGATTAAAACTGGGGGGATGTAATGTAAATGGGGTAAGGTGGTTTCGGTGATCAAAACCACTAGAGTCACGCGGTGAAAAGAGGGAAAGGTGGTTTTTCCTTTTGGAACGCGATATGCATTAGCAGCCGACACATGGCTTTTTAAAACCACCCATATCGCATAATTTTAAAACATTAACCTCCTGTCTCAAAATTACGCAAAACCGTGTGTTGGCCATTAGATCTAGGGTGTTAGATCGGACGGTCGTGAGGAGAGAGTGACGGAGATAAGATGCACGGGCGAAAAAAGGTGGGGCAGAGTCAAGGCGGTTTTAATCCTGACCGTCGAATCAAGGAATGAACAGCTAGGATTGATCAATGGGGGCGGCAGGTCCCAAATGAGTTGGACCTACTGGGTTAAATATGGACTGTTGGATGAAACAGATCAATGGCTCAAATTTAATCTTGGGGTTAATGAAATAAAATATGAGGCAAGGGTCGGGCGGAGAAAGGGTGATTGTGGACCATTGATCTACAGAGATCAACGGCGGATCTTCACCGAACGAATTTATACATCAGGTTTTATGAAAATAACCAAGGATGTTAAGTTTTAATCTGGACCATCGGATCTATGAAATGGAAGACTCAGATCCAATCGTGAGATCACTAATCGGCGGGGGAGAGAGGAAAGGCGCAATGGTCTTTTGCAATGCGATTACACGAGGGCTGTTAGATCTTTGAGAGATCTACAGTTGAGATTAAACTTTTGGTTTTAATATCAGAGGGCTGTGGCGGAGGGCGTGTTAGGAATATGTAATTTATTAGAAAGATTGGCAGAGTCCAATTATAGAAACAACATCATTTCAACCAACTTTGGGATTCTAGGATCTAGCCCTCCTGAATCCGTAGAGGGATCTCTCCAATATGTACAAAGATGGATTTGTCTTTGAAGTTTGGGGTAATGATATTAGGCTAGTTATGAAGGCCAAGGATTTGTTTTTTTTTTTGGATGGTTGAGCATGATTACTGTTTGAGGCATAAAGTCCTGAATGCAAAGAGTTTCAAAGGTGATAAGTTGCAAGCAAATAGAACATCTTTGGCTAAAAGATAGATATAACGCTGGTTTTTAGTCCATTGGGCTATGGAGTCATAACAGGGCTTTAATTGGGCAACAACATCAAGAGTGATCCAAGGGGCAAGTCATCTATACCACAAGATTGTTTGAGATAGAGTGATGGGATGGAAACAATAAAGTGTTAGAGGGGTGGAAACTAATAATAATTCCTCAGAGGATTTATAGTCAGTCCAAACAAGAAAGCCTCTTAAGTAACTGTTTAAAACCAACCAAGTGCAGGGCTAACCATTGACTTCTTGGGCAAGTTCTATTGAAGCAGCTTAATTGACAAACAATCCAGTAATCCACATAATTACTTTCAGAAAGTATGAAAACACATAAGAGAAGACAAAGTGTAACCTAAGATCAGATAAGGTACTTTTAAATCTAGTCTGCTTTCAGTCAACACCAAGGGAAACTTTCAGAATCTGCTTTTGGAGAAAAAGCTAGGACCAGGGCACACCATATCTTCCATAGTCATCTTTAATAAGCACAATAAGGAAAATAACTTTCAAGAACAATGTTTAAGGCAAACGGTAGGACGAGGGAACTCCAACATTCCTAACTGCTTAACCGTATTAAATCATTCTTGAATAAACAATTTGGAGGAAAACATTAAGATAAAGATTTTCAGTCAGAGAAGGTTACTGATATACAGTAGATCCTAACTCTATAATTGTTGTTCTTTATTAGAGAATAGTGAACAATATGACATACATAGAAGGAAAACAATAACAAAGAAAGGGGCACTTCACCAGTGATATAGACCAGGATCCCAAGAAACAACTTTTATATTGATGTCAAACCAGTTACAGTCTTCAAGTCCAATGTTTCAGTTCAGAAATCATCTTCACTACTCAGCCTAACTAATCTATCACAAGCAGAGCTCCAAGGGCCAGTGAATACTATTTACAATCAGAAGTTTGAGCTCAAATGTATTTCAAAGTTCTGCAACCAACAGTTTCTCATCTTCTACTGAAGTATTTATAGAAGAATGAGGAGGTGAGACCTAACAAAAGATCTCTTAGGTCAATTAATATAGATTCAAGACTTCTTGGCCCTTTGAGGGGCTCGATGGAGAAGTTTTACAGGTGGAATATAGTATTAACTATTTTTACAATAAATATCAAAGCTCGGTGAGAGATTTTATTGACTTTGAGGCTCTGTGTAACGTTTGGAGTAACTCTGTAGATATTTCTGCATTTATTTCCTTGCAGAAGTAACTCCCTGGCTGCGCTGAGGCAAAAGCTGATCTTCTTCAATAACTTCGGCCTCTTTTTGAATGGTTTGAGGCAACAGGTGGCTCTGTGGTAGCTGGGAGAAATTGATTAACCTCATATGTGGCGGTGGAGGTTTCGTGTCTGATAATCCTTTATGATTTCTTCTTTAACTGTGTTTTAAATCGGGGATTAGGCTTTTGATAACAGTCTTAGCCGTAATCCCTGTAAAAATTGTCTTTATTCCTCTGTTCTGATATATTGGGGTCTTCGACACTGATATTATTTAATTGTGCCCGATTCATGGTGTTGCGCTGGAGTGCAGGGTTACGCAGGGACGATATGGCATCAATGCCTCACGGATCATTGACGAGACGTGAAATTTACACCCTGAAATTGATTTCCTCTGATAAATCGAAAGCAAGAGGTTCGTCACCCTCTCTTTCGAATTTTCTTCGAACATAGCGAAAAGATCATTGAACCCTGCAAAATACAAACAAAATGTTATAAAACCCTACATATTAGGTCAACTGCATCGGAAGGCGTGTGGACGAAGTGGGGCCGTTGGATGGCATCATCCAACGGTCGAGATTTATCAAAGGGATGTGAAAGAAGGATTAAATCTGAGCCGTCGATCGTGTAGAGATCGACGGTCGGGAGCGGAGTTTGAAATTCAAATGAAGAAAATAGAGCAAATGGAATGAGGACCATCGATCTGCAGATCATATCGATGGCGGAGATTGATTTACTGCCGCGCTGGAGCTCGTTTAAACATTGGGAATCATAGATGAGTGATAACCGTTGGATGACCCACTCCAGATCGGACGGCTCAGGGCAATATCGCTGGGCGTCTGCGTCCGAACGATAATGCGCGATGGAAGGCGGTTTTGTGAATAGTGGCCAAGCCACGTGTCAAGAAGTGTATGGAAACGCTGGCGATCAGGGGAAAACAACTTTTCGCCCAAAGGCGGTGCGATGGATACCACGCGGGTTTGGGAAATGGCGCACGGCTAGCGGGGTCCACCGGGTTTGATAGGTTCTGCACCATCGGATCTGCAGATTAGATCGACGGTGGAAAATGCTCAGATTTCCGACCGGCGAAAAACCTTAGAGAAATAATAAAAACCAAAGTTTTGATAAATGACTTAAGATTTTAATATTTCACGGGCGGAATATGCAAATAATAGGGTTAGGCGCCCAATTGCGGGGCAGTTGGGCGTATGGAGAATGATATGACCGGGGGTTTAAGGGGAGGGAGCTTATTGCATTGCAAATATTTGCGATGAGCACTTTAGATAAAACCACAATTTTTGCGATTTTCGATTTGCGATGGATCGCATCGCATATATTTGCAATGAGCACTTTAGATAAACCGCAATTTTTGCGTTTTGCGATCTACGATGAGTGCCTCCAGAGTTAGCGCTTGGTTTTTTATGGCAAAGGCTTATGTGGGGAAGTGGTTAGGACTTAGCCCAAAGGGGCTTAAGTCCATGGTAAAGACTTGTATTTTTTATGCGTTTTTCATGGTTTTTAAATGGAGTTTGATGGTTTTGGAATTTAAAAAAATGGGTTTTTAACTATGGAAAAGTGATTTTCATAAATGGAAGACGAGGATCTATGAAAAAAAGGGATTTTTTATGGAGAAAAAGGGAAGCAAATGAAGGTTTGAAAAGGTGGAAAATGATGGTCTTTCAGCAGTATTTTATCATGAATCAGCAGAATTAATGGGAACATCAATGAGGATTTTGGATAGAGGCATGAGGCCTCAAAAGCCTTCAAGAGCCAACAATTTTTAGTGATAAAATTTGTTCCTTGGAGGCTCGAAAAGTCTTAGCCACCTTTTGGTATAATCAAATATTATAGGTGGCTAACAGTGGCTCCACTTGAGGATGGTGCCTTCTTGAAGGCATCAAGAAATTTAGACTCGCATTCTCTGGGAGGCTGACCTGTGCCTGATCCATTGGGCTGCCCTTTCTTTGCTGGGATGATCTTCTTTGAAAACATATTGGCAACTATGAAAACAATGGTCCTTCATCAATACACACTTTCTACCTACCCAATCCTACTGATCTAGCATTTTTTTCTTCATTTGAGTGCACTTGGATTGGAAAACTCTATTCACAACATTTTATTCTTTTTGAAAGTAGGAAATCTAATCTATTTCTACTCTTTATTTCTCCCTGAACTCAGATTAAACAGTTGAGTTCAGATGATTCTCTACCTAATATAACATTTGTTGGGATTAAACTGGCCAACAGATTTTCATTCTCTAATTTCTAAAACAGAAATTCAAAAGCATTCAAGTCGGGATTAAACAGTCTAACTTGATGCTGGTCTATGGCATAACAAACAAGCTGCACATAGACATTATTTTGCAGAAAATTAAATAAAAAATGGAAGGCTTAAGATCTGAAAATTCAAAGCACTTCCTTCATCTTTTTTACAGCTGTGTTTTGACTTTGGTTTGAGTTGTTCTTTCTTTGTTGGACTGGTTCAGATATTAAGCTGATTAGAACCATATTTTTACATCTCTTGACTCAAAATTTGAAGCAGATTTAAGTCATTTTTCTTTTGAAACCTTAGGTTCAGATTTTGAACATGTTTGAACCTTTAATTTCTATCCTAAACTATCTACTGGTAAGCCAAGATTAAACAGCTTGGCAAATCAAATTCACTACCCTATCAGCAGAAAATTTAAAACTAATTAGTCAAGATTAGGCAGTTCGACTAACTAGAAGTGTGTTTTTCAGGAGTGGCTTTTGAGCTTGCACACTTTCAGATTTTGTTTCTCTTTTTTGGTATGGGGCTATACCTTTCTTGTTTTGTCAATCTACCCTCTTTTCTCTTTCTATTGTTTTTGTATTTTTTATTTTCTAAAAAGAAGAAAATAACATATAACTAAATGCTTAAAGGTTGAGCTTTATTGACATTCATATCTAACCTATTCTAACTTGGAATATTTACATTTTCATATGATACAAAAGTGCCAATGCAGCCAGCTGAGTAATGTCAAGAAGAAGAAGAAACTTTGGCTGCTTGTAAGAGGTATCCATAGAACATATTTAAGACTAACCTTCAATATTAAGGTTATCACAGAAGGTGACAGCTCTTCATGTCTCTGGCTCTTGAAAAGGATCACCGCTTGGTAATTTGAGCCAATTGGGATTTCCACACACTTTTCCATAGGATCAACAAAGAAAAGATGAATATTCTCTTCTTTTTGGCCCTCCATGTCTGGTAGATTGTCTGCTTCCAAGACTTCAGCTTTGAGGAGCATATCTTCCGAAAGTTACTTGGAAGCTTCATCATTCTTAACAGAAAAGGAAAAATATTCTTCTTGAGAAGATGGTATATCCTCAGTAGGACAGTCTTCTATTTGTTTCTCTCCCTCTTCTTCATCATCATCTGAACTGGAGGATTCGTCATATTTGGCCATATTGTCTTCTTGTAGCCCTGGTAAACTCTGGTTTAGTGGACTGTACTCTATGGGGAGGTTATTATATTCTTCACCAGGGGTATGTACAATTTCTTCCTCTTTTTTAAGAGAAGGCTCCTTGTTTTCAACCTGCTCAAAAATTTCTTTGTTTCTTTCCTCCTCATCCTTTGAGCCGAAAGTTTCTAGGCTTTGAAAAATTTCATTATCAGTATCATAAATAGTCTACACTGGCTCATTACTCCTTTGAAGGAACTGATCTTCCTCGCATAAATCTGCTAATGATGATCCTGCAAAATTAATCTTTGTTTGGGAAGCATCATCACTAGATAGATCAAAGTTAGGAGAATCACAAATATAAGTAATACTACCAATCGAACATACTGGGTAATCAGCAGGTCCTTCTTCATTCTGATCTACAAAATATCTTTCTAAATCTGTACAACAAAGTTCTCTGTGTGAATGGGCAAGAATGTTTGTTTTGCAGAAAGTTTCAGAGACTGACTATTTATACATAGTCTGATCTATTTCTTTTTCTGTCAAAGGGGAAGACGTTTATATGTTCCTTTGAACAAGAGTACAGCAGTTTTCTGTCTCTTGTGAAGACTGATTTTGAGGCTGGATGTCATCTTGAGTCTCAGATATAAGGGATGATGAATCGATTTTTGAGTTTTCATGGATATCTTGAGGAATGTTCTTTACTGCTTGGATCATCTCTTCCTCAACTGATTCATCTATGTTCTTAAAATTTTTCAATAGGATATTAAACTCATGAATGGCCATTAAAAGATCTTCGAGATGCATCTCTTCCAAAGCTTCCTCATTACTTATAATGTGTTGGGTGATGTTTTGTGATGGATCATAATATATTGCACCCAATGATAATGATGTAGTCTTTTCTTTATAGTTCTCATACAACACATATTCAAGGTCTCTTAAAAAAAACAAAATACTAGATCTTAAGCATTCATACCAATCCCTAGCTTTTCCTTCTAATGTTAGCATGAAAATTTTCATTAGGCAGTCTTCATGCCATTCAACTTTCAACCTCCATACATGTATGTGAAATTTGATAAGATGTAATAAAGGATCATCAAACTTTTCACCTTGAAAAACAGGGAGGTTGTCATCCCAATTCACCTGGGGCATCTTATGTGGAAACCCAGGGATATGATCTCTACTCATTGGGGCATATCTTCGTTGTATTCTTGGAATCATGTTTGTAAATTAAGAAAGAGGTCACTGTGTTTGGTCAATCAGTTCAGGGTCTTCTACTAGTGGGGTCATTTTATCCTCTGGGAGTTTCAGAGTGTGGAGTTGCCAGGTGGAAAATTTTTAGCTCGTAAGGAGGTAAAATGTTTTATGGTTCCATCACCATGTGTTTCTTGTAGAGCTGCAAGGTTTTCAGGAACTGAATTGGCTCTCAAGGGTGATCTGAAAACAGTTGAAAATTTAATCTTAGGAGACTTCCTAAGGATTCTTTTTGGGTTATCAACTATTCTCAGGTGGATTAGGGTCAAGATGGGCTCTAGTGTGAATCTTTCTAAAAGCCACTATGTTGTGTTTTTCAGATCCAAATAAACAAGAAAATCTCAACCAGATATGACAATCTTTAAAAGGTTAACTAATCTATTTGCACATATTTTAATCCTACAGTCTTCTAACTGAGTTTGAATGATATTATAATGATAAGGGTTCTTCCCAATGGATTCTTAAGGTCTGTTGAGGATTGTGGAGTCGCCAGGTGGAAGTTTTTAGCTTATAAGGAGGTAAAAGGTTTTATGGTCCACCACCATGTTTCTTGAATACCAATCTGAAATATTTTTAGGTTTTCTAAGTTATTTTTCAGTTGTGTGGTTTCTAAGAATATGCTAACTTTGTTTCAAAACTTAGCTTCGGTTATGAGACAAAGACAGTTTACTCTTATGGCTAAGCCAGCTGATTTTTCAAGGTTAGATAAAGTCTTACGAGAATCCTAGGGTTTACCTAGATTGTCACTGATTCAAACAAGTTTTATCATGATTGCCATTCTTTTGGTAGTGCTTGAAAAGGCTGCTTTTAACTCTCACAGTTTTCTGAAGTTTTTTAGGGAATTTCCCCAGCGGATTCGCCAGAAATGTTAGTTACTGGTGGCTCAATTGGTTACTATAGCAAAATTTCTTGAAATGATTCTGGGTTCGGTCCCCAGCGGAGTCGCCAGAAATGTTAGTTGTTGGTTACTCAGCTGGTTACTATAGCAAAAGTTCTTGAAATGATTATGGGTTCAGTCCCCAGCGGAGTCACTAGAAATGTTAGGAATCTATAATTTATTAGCAAGATTGGCAGAGTCCAATTAAAGAAACAAAATCGTTTCAACCAACTTTGGGATTCTAGGATCTAGCCCTCCTGAATCCGGAGATGGATCTCTCCAATATGTACAAAGATGGATTTGTCTTTGAAGTTTGGGGTAATGATATTAGGCTAGTTATGAAGGCCAAGGATTTGTTTTGTTTTTTGGATGGTTGAGCATGATTACTGTTTGAGGCGTAAAGTCCTGAATGCAAAGAGTTTCAAAGGTGAGAATTTGCAAGCAAATAGAACAGCTTTGGCTAAAAGATAGATATAACGCTGGTTTTTAGTCCATTGGGCTATGGAGTCATAACAGGGCTTTAATTGGGCAACAACATCAAGAGTGATCAAAGGGGCAAGTCATCTATACCACAAGATTGTTTGAGATAGAGTGATGGGATGGAAACAATAAAGTGTTGAAGGGGTGGAAACTGATAATAATTTCACAAGGGATTTATAGTCAGTCCAAACAAAGAAAGCCTTTTAAGTAACTGTTTAAAACCAACCAAGTGTAGGGCTAACCATTGAATTCTTGGGCAAGTTTGTATTAAAACAACTTAATTGAAAAACAATCCAGTAATCCACATAATTACCTTCAGAAAGTATGAAAACATATAAGGGGAACAAAATTCAACTTAAGATCAGATAAAGTACTTTTAAACCTAGTCTGCTTTCAGTCAACACCAAGGGAAACTTTCAGAATCTACTTTTGGAGAAAAAACTAGGACCAGGGCACACCATATCTTCCATAGTCATCTTTAATAAGCACAATAAGGAAAACAACTTTCAAGAACAATGTTTAAGTCAAACATTAGGACGAGGGAACTCCAACATTCCTAACTGCTTAACTGTATTAAATCATTCTTAAATAAACAATTTGGAGGAAAACATTAAGATAAAGATTTTCAGTCAAAGAAGGTTACTGATATACAGTAGGTCCTAACTCTATGTGTGTTGTTCTTTATCAGAGAAAAGTGAAAAATATGACATACATAGAAGGAAAACAATAACAAAGAAAGGGGCACTTCACCAGTGATATAGACCAGGATCCCAAGAAACAACTTTTATATTGATGTCAAACCAGTTACAGTCTTCAAGTCCAATGTTTTAGTTCAGCAATCATCTTCACTATTCAGCCTAACTAATCTATCACAAGAAGAGCTCCAAGGGCCAGTGAACACTACTTACAATCAGAAGTTTGAGCTCAAATGTATTTCAAAGTTCTGCAACCAACAGTTTCTCATCTTATACGGAAGTATTTATAGAAGAATGAGGAGGTGAGACCTAACAAAAGATCTCTTAGGTCAATTAATATAGATTCAAGACTTCTCGGCCCTTTGAGGGGCTCGATGGAGAAGTTTTACAAGTGGACTACTGTATTAACTATTTTTACAATAAATATCAAAGCTCAGTGAGAGCTTTTATTGACTTTGAGGCTCTGTGTAATGTTTGGAGTAACTCTGCAGATATTTCTGCATTGATTTCCTTGCAGAAGTAACTCTTTGGCTGCGTTGAGGAAAAATCTGATCTTCTTCAATAACTTAGGCCTCTATTTGAATGGTTTGAGGCAACATGTGGCTCTGTGGTAGCTGGGAGAAATTGATTAACCTCATATGTGGCGGTGGAGGTTTCTTGTCTGATAATCCTTTATGCTTTCTTCTTTAACTGTGTTTTAAATCGGGGATTAGGCTTTTGATAACATTCTTAGCCGTAATCCCCGTAAAAACTTTCTTTATTCCTCTGTTCTGATATATTGGGGTCTTCGACACTGATATTCTTTAATTGTGCCCAATTCATGGTGTTGGGCTGGAGTGCAGGGTTACACAAGGACGATATGGCATCAATGCCTCATGGATCATTGACGAGACGTGGAATTTACACCTTGCAATTGAGTTCCTCTGATAAATCGAAAGAAATAGGGTCGTCACCCTCTCTTTCGAATTTTCTTCGAACATAGCGAAAAGATCATTAAACCCTGCAAAATACAAAGAAAATGTTATAAAACCCTGCATATTAGGTCAACTGCATCGGAAGGCGTGTGGAGGAAGTGGGGCCATTGGATGGCATCATCCAATGGTCGAGATTGATCAAAGGGAGGTGGAAGAAGGATTAAATCTGAGCCATCGATCGCGCAGAGATCGACGGTCGGGAGCAAAGTTTGAAAGTCAAATGAAGAAAATAGAGCAAATGGAATGAGGACCGTCGATCTGCAGATCAGATCGACAGCGTAGATTAATTTACCACCGCGCCGGAGCTCGTTTAAACATAGAGCATCATAGATGAGTGATAACCGTTGGATGACCTGCTCCAGATCGGACGGATCAGGGCAATATCGCTGGGCGTCTGCGTCCAAACGATAACGCGTGATGGAAGGCGATTTTGTGAACAGTGGCCAAGCCACGTGTCAAGAAGTGTATGGAAACGCTGGCGATCAGGGGAAAACAACTTTTTCCCCAAAGGTGGTGTGATGGATACCACGCGGGTTTGGGAAACGGCGCACGGCTGGCGGGGTCCACCAGGTTTGATAGGTTCCGCACCGTCGGATCTGTAGATTAGATCAACGGTGGAAAATGCTCAGATTTCCGACCGGTGGAAAACCTTAGAGAAATAATAAAAACCAAAGTTTTGATAAATAACCTAAGATTTTAATATTTCATGGGCGGAATACGCAAATAGTAGGGTTAGGTGCCCTATTGAGGGGCTGTTGGGCGTATGGAGAATGATATGACCGGGGGTTTAAGGGGAGGGAGCTTATCACATCGCAAATATTTGCGATGAGCACTTTAGATAAAACCACAATTTTTTCGATTTGCGATTTGCGATGGATCGCATCGCATATATTTGCGATGAGAACTTTAGATATACTGCAATTTTTGGGTTTTGCGATCTGCGATGAGCGCCTTTAGAGTTAGCGCTTGGTTTTTTATGGCAAAGGCATATGTGGGGAAGTGGTTAGGACTTAGCCCAAAGGGGCTTAAGTCCATGGTAAAGACTTGTATTTTTATGCGTTTTTCATGGTTTTTAAATGGAGTTTGATGGTTTTGGAATTTAAAAAAATGGGTTTTTAACTATGGAAAAGTGATTTTCATAAATGGAAGACGAGGATCTATGAAAACAAGGGAGTTTTTATGGAGAAAAAGGGAAGAAAATGAAGGTTTTAAAAGGGGGAAAATGATGGTCTTTCAGCAGTATTTTATCATGAATCAGCAGAATTAATGGGAACAGCAATGAGGATTTTGGACAGAGGCATGAGGCCTCAAAAGCTTTCAAGAGCCAACAATTTTTAGTGATAAAATTTTTTCCTTGGAGGCTCGAAAAGTCTTAGCCACCTTTTGGTATAATCAAATGTTATAGGTGGCTAACAGGGCGATCAATCTAGGCCGTCGGTTCTTGTGGTTTTCAACGGTCCAGATTGAATCGCAATGATCACAATCAGATGAGGAGAGAGGAATGGCACAAAGATTTTTTATGATGCGATTTGATTGGAGCAGTTGATCTTAGAACCAGATCAACGACGGAGATTAAGTCATGGGTGCCAAAGGCGGGTATGCGGGCTTTGGAACAGAGCAATGTGGACCGCCAGATTTGGGTATGGCAGAACATATCAACGGTTGTGAAGCCATCGTAAGGTCGCCAATCGGAGGGGGAAATAAACATATTTAAATGCATCAATGAAAAACTCTGATGTGATGTGCCGATGGCCATTGATCTTTGCAGAGATCGATGGTGGAGATCTATTTTTAAAACATATCGTCGGGTGTATGAAAAACAAAGGAAACAAAGGGTTTGGACATGTTTTTAGTGTTTTTAGCGCCCGATTGCGGGGCTATGGTTTTGTGAAGAAAGGAATTCATCGGGGGTTTCAAAAGAAAAGGGGCTAATCACAGTCGGAGGAAAAGGAAGGCAAATAACAAAGGTTGTCATGTTTTTTTGCGATGCGATTGACCGACAATCATTGATCAGTTCAGATCAACGGTCAATTTTCATCAAAACTTTGAACTCTCTGACTTATTAAAACATAGTGGAAAGTGGGATTTTCATAAAATACAAAGGATGAAAAAGGTTTTTGCGGGTTAGGAGAGGAATTTTAGGCCCTTAGCGCCCGATTGTGGGGCTGTTGATCTTATGAGAAGCGGGGATTTTGAAATTTAAGCCAATTGGGGGGTTCTAATAGGGGAAAAATAGGCTTCTTAAAACAAATGGAAGGAGACCAAATGCTCTTAAAAGGGTCTTGAAGTGATTTTGAAGGTTGAAGTGAGGAAAATGGAGGGATTTTATGAGGAGAAGGGGATGAAAAATGAAGGTCAATTAATGAGTGTTTGTAGTGGTAATAATGATGGCAAATGGGGTTTTTCAGCAATATTTTCTTCAGGAAAACAACAGTGAAGATTAACTCAGGGACAAAAAGAATATCATGAGACTTCAAAAGATGATAGGTTTTGAAAGGAAACTATCTCTTGAAGGCTTGAAGACAAAATTATAGCCACCTCTTGGTATAAAAAAATTTATAGGTGGCTAATAGTGGCTCCACTTGGGGAAGACAGATAGTTTTTTTTAGGTGTCTAGAACCTCAGCTGCAAATCTCTGGCTTTCACTAAACCAATGTCTTAATCCATTGGGTAGCATCATTTCTTTTTGATGATCTCTGCAACAATTTAGAACAATGGAATCCTGTCAAAACAATGAGTCTACCTACCCATTCCTAATAATCCTAACATTTTTTCTTCTTTTTAGAGTGAATTTAGACTAGCAACTCTCTTCAACAACATTTTATTCTTTTGAAAAATAGGAAACTAATCTAAGTCTAACCTTATTTCTCCATGAATCCAGATTAAGCAGTTGAATTCATAAATTCTCTACCTAACTTAAATTCTCTACCTAACTACTATATGTTAGGATTAGACTGTCTAACGTATTTTTATTCTCTAATTTCTAAGACAAAAATTTTAAAAAAAGTCAAGCCAAGATTAAGTTGCTTGGCTTGCTGTGATCCATGGCATAAAAAACAAACTGCACATAGATTATTATTTGTAGAAAAAGTAAAGCCAAATAGTGAAGGCTTAAGATCTGAAAATCTAAAAACCTCCTTCATTGTTTCTTCAGCTTTGTTTTTAAATTTTTTTGAGCTATCTTTCTTTCTTTCCTGGTTCAAGTTTTGGGCATATTAGAACTAGTTTGTTTTCTATCTCATAGGTTCAGAATTTGAGCTTGTTTGAACCTTTGTTTTTCTATCCTAATATACCTTACTGATAAGCCAAGATTAAGCTGTTTGGAAAATCTATTTCATTAACCTATCTGCAGTAAATTGAAAACTAATTAGTCATAATTAGGCTGTATGACTAACCAGAAGTTTGTTTTTGGGAGTGGCATTTGAGCTTGCACACTTTCAGACTTTATTTCTCTTTTTGGTATGGGGCTATACCTTTCTTGTTTTACAATCTGCCCTCTTTTCTTCTTTCTATTGTTTTTGTATTTTTATTTTTCTAACTTTGAATGCAATGCTTAACAATGATATTTATAATGGAAAGTAAAAAAGCTTTAAAACTCAAGACTCTTGGCAGAAGTAATGCTTGAGCATCCTGCCATTGACAGGACCTCCACATAGATCTTCTCCATTCAATTCTTTCAAGAAAAATGCATTGTGACCCCTCTCAGCATGAATAATATAGGGCCCTTTTTACAAGTTCTCAAACTTGCCATGTTTTCCCTTCTCTTCCCTCCTTGAATCCCATTTAAGAACAACATTTCCAACTTGGAAATTGTTTGCCTTAGTCCTCTTTTCAAATAGTTTTTTTGATATTTTCTTCAACTAACTGTGTTCTTTCATAGACTTCTTCTCTAGTCTGTTGTAAATGAATTGTTTGGTTGATTCTTCTTTGCATGTCATTCTCTTCAATCTGCACTTCTTGAAGGAGTTTCATGACTGGAATTCCTAATGAAGTGGGAAATACTGCATCCATGCCATAAACTAGCTGATAGGGGGACATATTTATTGATTTCTTTGTAGTTAATCTATCAGCCCATAAGGCATGAACCAGCTTACTGTGCCATGATTTCTGATTCTGCTCCAACAACTTTTTGATGATATTGATGAGGCTCTTATTAGAGGATTCAACTAATCCATTTCCTTGGGGATAGTAGGCAGTAGAATGACCCAAGGTGATGTGGTATTTGTAACAAAAAATAACCATTTTCTTAGATTTAAAGGCATCAACATTATCTGTTATGATCCGGGACAACCAAATCTGGATAGGATATTTGTTTCAAGCAACTTGATAATGACATAGTCATTAGCATTTCTAGAGGGTATAGCTTCTATCCACTTTGTAAAGAAGTCAGTGGCCGTGAGGATCCACTTATGTTGGGGTGAGGAAGATGGGTGAATTTCCCCAATGAAGTCTAAACCCCATTGTTGAAAAGGTGCCTCAACTCTGATAGGATGTAATGGTAATGGAAGGAGTTTTCTTTTTCCATAAAAAATTTGACACTTATGGCAAGACATGACTAACTTTTGAGTGTCTGGGAAAAGGGTAGGCCAATAATGACCAGATCTAAGAATTTTGTTTGTTGTGGAGGTGTCCTCCGCATTCTCCTTCATGCAGCTCATGCATGATCTTTACTGCATCATCTTTAGGTAAACATTTAAGCAAAATTCCAACAGTATTTTTCCAATATAATACCCCATCTAAGATGCAATAACTCAAAGCTTTTTGTTTCAAAAATCTAGCTTTAGTTTTAGACAAAGAAGGAGGGGAATTTAAATATAAAAGCACATAAATAATGTCAGCATACCAAGGATAATTTAGAAATGTGTCTTCAATGAAAGGGGTAGTGAATTCTTCTACTTCTTCCAATAAATCTACCATGTTCATATCTAGTGCTTGGAAGTTCGATTCAACCATCAGTTTTGCTAATCCCTACCCTTTAATCAGTTTGGTGGGCCTAATTTCTAAGTCATATTCAAGAATAGTTGCAATCCATTTTCCCCTTTTACCATCAGGGTCTTCACTTAGAATATCCTTGACAACAGTATGTGGAACAAAAGAAATTATGTGAGAGTGTAGAATGTAGACTCTAAAGTCCTTTAATGCTTTCACTAATGCTAAGGTTTGCTTCTCCATGATGTTATACTTAAGAGGAGCATCTCTTAAGGCCCTGCTAAAGAAGGATATCGGTTGTTATTGCTCCAAATCATTCTTTTGAAGCAAAACTACAACTATTGTATGCTCAGATGCAAAATAAAAGATATAAAAGTCTTTGGTGAAATATGGACTAATCAAGACTGGTGTTTGAGTTAGAGCTTGTTTAACTTGTTCAAATGATTGTTTATCTTGTAAAGTCCATTTCACACCTACCTCTTTCTTAAGCATGTTTGTAATGTTTTTTAATAGCTTAGCAAGGTTGGGGATAAACCTCCTCAAAAAATTAATCTTCCCAATGAAAGATTGTAATTCTTTGAAGCTTCTTGGATGGTTGATCTGTGATATGCCATCTATCCTTGTAGGGTTTATTTTGATTCCCTCTTCTGAAATTATATGGCCAAGAATTTTACCTTCTTGGAGACCAAAGAGTGTCTTCCTGGGATTCAAAGATAAGCCAAATTTCCTACACTTCTCAAAAACTTTTCTCAAGTGAATCAAATGTTATTCATCAGTTTTTGAGAAAAAATTTATGTCATCAAGGTAAATGATTACAAAATAGCCAATCTCTTCAGAGAAAGCTATGTCCATGGCCCTTTGGAAGGTGGCCCCTGCATTCATCAAATCGAATGGCATTTTGACATACATAAAGGTGCCCCAAGGTGTAGTAAAAGCAGTTTTGATTTGATCACTCGGGAGCACTAACACCTAATTGTATCCCGAGAACCCATCCAACAGTGATATCCTTTTTGACCCAACTACCCTATGAAGTATATGGTCCATCTTGGGTAAGGGGTAGTTTTCTTTTAGAGAGGCTCTATTTAAATTTCTGAAGTCAATACAGAGCCTGATTTCTCCTATTTTCTTCCTAACAGGAACTAAGTTTGACACCCATTCTGAATATCTAATGGGCACTATAATCCCAACATCATGCATTTTTTCAATCTCTTTCTTAACTAAAGGTAGTAAAACAAGGTTTATTCTCCTTAGTTTTTGTTTGAAAGGCTTTTGATTTTCCTTGAGAGGGATTTTGTGCTGAATGATGCTGGTATCATAAGATTTCAGGTGTTTGTACCCCCAAGAAAACACATCTCTGAATTCTTTGAATAGCTCTATGTATTGCAATTTTATGTGAGCTGGACGAGTTCTGGACAGTTTAATAATTTTGGGTTCTGCTAGACTGCCTATGTTATGTTCTTCTACATCTGTTTCCACCGGCTCCATTTTGGGTTCTTTGGCTACATCATTAAAGTCAAAAAGGTGTTCTAAAGGTGTGAGAGCTCTTGGAATTGTATCACTTTTTCATTGTAATACTTCCAAGTCTTTCTGGTCTATGCAGTCAATTAATTCTTCTTCAAAAGGATTCTCATATTGATTTATATCAGCAGAATATGTCATTTCAACTTCTGGGATTTGTTCAATATACAAACAGTTTTCTTTATGGCTGGTCTCTGATATTGGTATGTCGAAATCATTTTCTGATTTTAAGAAATCATCTATGTGTTTGTCAGAATCAAACACTTGCCAGTGATCCTCGTTATCAGGCACTTCCGGCCTATGTTTTACCTTTATGCTAAGCGGCTCATTTATCTCAGGTATTTGGCAGTTGCTGGCATTGAAAGCGAGTTCATTTGCTAGATGATTTAGTGATCTTGGAATGAAAATAAGTTCATACTTTTCAAAGGTTTTTAATAAATCAAGGGTAGCATTCCGATATTTCCTAAGCCTTGGATTTCTAGATGAGTATTCTCCTTTGATTTGTCTTATGATAAGTTCAGAATCTCCTAAGATTGATATCTTTTGGGTCTCTAATTGATTAAGCAATTGTAAGCCTAGGAGAAGTGCTTCACACTCAGCAATATTGTTGGTGCATGGGAAATCCAATTTATATGAAAACATCTAATTTGTATTTTGAATCCACACACCTGCCCCTGCACTTTTTTTATTACAGGATCCATCAAAGTTTATTGTCCAAAGTATATCAGCCTTATTTTCATTCTCTTGTTGCTGTTGATCTTCAATGTTTTGGATCTGATTTGAGGGAAGTTCTGGTTGTTTTGGTAAACTAATTGGGTCTATGTTTTCCTTTTCTTGTTGAGTGATTTCATCTTCATTGTACAAGATAAAAGAATCTAAACTTGATTGAATAGAGTAAATTGGAGATTTTTTTGGTTTATCTATGTTACTCACCATGTATTTCATGTGGGATTCCCTGTATAATCTTCTTTTTTGGTTAAAAATAGTGATGGTGGCATAAGACATGTCCATTTGAAGGCTTCCCTGAATTTTGGCTCCCCATGATCTTGATAAAAGCATGCCATACTTAGAGGGAATGTCAGCTACAACTATGTACATTACTAGACTCTTAGCAGGGATTTGAGATAAGTTAACACATAAATATTTGATTAAACCCAAACATTTGACTCTGATTGAGTCAAAGGAATACAAATATTTGTATGGTTTAGTAATTTCTAAGCCTAATATTTCCATTACTACCTTGGGCATTAGATTGTGTGAAGCTCCAGAATCTAACATGGCATTGTGTAAAATTTTCTCATGTATGTTCAAACTAACATAGAAGGGAGGGACAACCCCTTCTTGGTATTTTACTTCAACTTCTGGACCAAATAACAACTCATGCTTGTCATCTGTGAAGTTTAAGGTGTCAGTATCACTTCCTAAGTTCAAAGCTTTTAAAACTTGGTTTTTGTACACTTCTTGGGTTACTAGTTCAGTTAGAGGGATGGTAATTTTTATCTTTGCAATCTCTCCCTCAAGGCTGAAAGGAAAAATTGATTTGGTCTTATTTACATCGGTCTTTTCAATTGAATTCCTTTTAGCAATTTTTATTTTTTGAACCTTGTTTGGATTGGTAATTGGGACAGTTTTGTTAGGACAACTAGCTGAAGTGTTAGGGGTACTATGTTCAAAATTTGGCTGGCTATTTTTCTATTTGTTTAAATATGGTTTTTTAGCCAAAATGTTGTTTTTCTCTGCTGTCTTTTTGGGTTGACGTTTTGCGTTTTTCTTAATAACAGTTCTAGTGTTCTTATCTTTTGAATTGTCTACGTTCCCTTTGCTCCTAAAATCATATTGTTTGTGTACCTCCATGATTGCATTTTCAAACCCCAATCTATAATCATCAGAATCTTCATAGGTGTTTGTATTTTGATCAGAGAAGAAACCTTGTTCTTCTTCAGTGAGGAAAACATCATCCCCACTGTCTGATCCAATCAAGTTTACATGAGCTTCTCCCAACCTTTCCATCTCCCTATCTTCCTCATATTGATCTACATAGTTTTGTTGGAAGGGAGGTCTAACCTGTTGGTCACTTTCTTTTTTCTTATCTTGATTGTTTTCTCTTCTATAATTTTGATTTCTATTTCTATTTTGGTTGTTTTGAGGTTCTCTTGGTGGCACTCTATCATTCAAGTTGATCTTTTCAAGAATCCTCTCCATTACCTTTACAAGGTTATCAATTTTAGTGTCAGAAGTTGAGGTTGAGGGTGCAATGTCATCTTTATAAGTTACCCTCTTCTCTGATCTCAACCTATTTCTTTTCTCAATTATGTTTGCTTCTACGCTCACAGCTCCCTTCTACATGTCTTCTAATGTTGAGTAATCTCTCTCCCTTAGCTGATAAGCCATTTCAACATCAAAACCTTCAGGGTATCTTACTAAGGCCATGCCTTGGGGAGGTTTCATGTGAGGTGGAAGAGCATTGTAAACAATGTTAAACCTAGTGGAGTAGTCATGAACACTCTCCCCTTGATTTCTTTCGAGACTGCTATACTCTGCTAGTATTTGGAGAGGGTTCTTTTTCATTTCCCATTTGTTGATGAATGTTTGATGCAAAGCAGGGAGATCATTGATGCTGTTAGGAGGTAATTTTTTAAACCACTTCTTTACATCTCCTCCTAAAATTTGGGCAAAGATCCTCATATTAATGGTTTCCTCTTCTATATCCATGTAATCAAAAGCATCTTCCATCCTATCTACATGATGTTGAGTTGTTGTAGACTCTTTTCTAATGAAATGAGGAATTTTGGATTGGTACTCATTTGGTAAGGGAAGCAGAGGTTGTGGTAACACTAATGGGGCATACCATGTTGCCATGGATGGAAAGAATGGTGGGTTTACAAGAGTGAAAGTGGGCTGAAAATGAGTGTTTTGAGTAGTGGTAGTATGGATTGGAGTGCAAGAGATACTTGGGCCAGCAAACTGGTTTTGAGCAGATTTGTTATGGAAAAGGCTAAAGTGGTGAAGAAGCTAGGAATCAGGAGGAGTGGATGGTGAGGCTTCTCTACTAAAGCTCTATTGCAAATCTGAAATTTCAAGATCAATTTGGTTTAAATCACCTTGAGATCTAGTTCTAAAGATGTTCTTTGTGTGATGTAATTCAAAGTGTAAATCCTTTAAGACAATAGGGTTTTCAGGAACAGATTTTGTTCTTAAGAGGCTCCTATTAGCAGCTGATTTTCTAGACTTAGAAGTCTGCCACAGAATTCTCTCTGGATTGTCAACTATTAAAGGAGGATTTAGGTCTGGATGGGATCTAGTGTTGATCCTATGTGAAGAAAAAATGTTTTTCAAAAATGAGAGAGGTTAAAATTTTTAGAGACTGCTTTTGGAAGTTTTACCTCTCACAATGTCTTATCTAGTATGGGACTAGGCTTCAAAACTTCTTCAAGGATATTTAACACAGTCCTAAAGATATTTAGAGACCTAGATGAGTAATAGGCCTACTGGGGCTAGTGGAGTCACCAGGTGGAAACTATTTAGCTTCTAGGAAGGTAAAATATTGGATGGTTCCACCACCATGTTTATTATGAAGCCAATCTAAAATATTTTTTGGTTTTTCTGATTTTCTATGGTTGTTTGAAAGACTAAGGGATTTTCTAGAGTTCTAAGGTATACTTATATTGTCGCTAACTCGGAAGTGTCCCACCCGATTGCCATTATGTTGGTCTTCCATGTTTTGATAGATTGGCAAATCAAAAGACAAGGCAACATTAGAACCAATCTTTAGAGTTACAGGATCTATTCCTCCTATTCTCAGAGAGGGATCTATCAAATTATTTTTTTTTGCAAAGGTTTATCCTGTGTGCTTTGAGTATTGGTTTTAGACTAGTTATTAAATGCAAGTGTTTTCTTGTTTGTTTGGTTGAACTGATACAAAAAAATATGGAAGGTCTAGGAAAGGCATGTAAAAAGAAGGAGTATCAGTTTCATTGGGAAATGGAGTCAAAAAGAGGTTATAAAAAACTCATCAATGGATATGAGATATCAGAGGGAAAATCTAACTTGGCCACAGGATCCTTTGGTTTTGTGAATGAGATGGACATCAATTATTTGGAAAGAGAAATTGAATTCTCAACAAAGGGAACTTGAAAACATAACTTGAACAATAAAGAGATACTTGATAGACAGGGCTAACCATAAATTATACAAACACTCTTTAAGAAAATAATGACTTCAAGACAACTTTCAAAACGAAATCTAAGATTCAGGAGCACATCCTATTTCCTCAAAGATTTTATTTCAAATGACTTAGAAAACATAAAATATTCACTGATAATTGCAGTCGTAAGAGGGAACACTTAACACATCTATGATTACAAATATAAATACCTTTAAGACAACTTTTTAAACAAGGATAAAGGGCATGATCAAAACAGACCTCCTTGGTTCACTATAAACAAAGATACTTGAAAGGGAGACTTTAATAAGAACATTTAAGTGGCAGAAAACAAGTAGGGAGAACCATAAATCATGCTGAAACCGACTATTCGAACTATTAGAGAAATAAAAAGGCATGAGGACTAAAGAGAGAGATTAAATAGTCTAAAATACCTCAGCAGAAGAAAACATAAAATAGTGAAGGATAAACAGGTATAAGGTTCTTCCAGGAGTCATTTCTTAGCATAAAACTTTCATCCTACTGTAGTAAGAGATTATGGAACAAAATGAAAATAGGAGAAAAACATTAAATAGTTCAGAATACTTCACCAATAGCCAAGCTCATGGATCCAATGATAGAGCCTTCTCAAGAACAAGCATGCAACAACATCATCAGGGCTTCCAAGACTTCAATTTTTTCTTCAACTTCAACAAACTATGTATTATTTCAGAGAGTTTCATTATTACAACTAGTGACCAACCAACATGTATCTCATCTTCTACAGAAGTATTTATAGAATAAATGAGGAGGTAGAAGAGCTTTAGGTTTGAAATGCAATAAATTCTACACTAAATGCAACTCCAAACCTCGAAAACCATGCAAGGCATAAGGTAGGAGAGCATTGAATTATGATTCTATTTATTTAGATTGTTTCTGTCTTTTTAAACTCAAAGGGAAAAAATATTGACTTCGAGGCATATTTCTTATCTTTGTAATAACTCTGCTGATAGTTTGAGAATTTATTCTTTCATTGGTAATAACTGTCCATCTGTCTTTATGCAAATATTTTCTATTTAAGCAATAAGTAGGCCTTCTTTGATTTCTTTGAGGCTGCAGGTGTCTTTTGGTAGCAAGTGAGGATTCAATTAGCCTCTGATGTGGCAGTGGAGGCTTGTTGGACTAATAGATATTATTGTTTTAACCTAAAACACCTTTAATTTACTTCAGATTTTAGGCTTAATGAAGCCTAATTTCTGTCTTCTAGTCTTCAAACTGTCTTCAATCATGGATTAGGTCTTTGATTAATCGAATTAATGCCTTAATCCTTCCAAAACTGTGTTAACAGTCTTCAAACAAGTTTTTTTCTTTTGATTTTATCCCTGGATACTGATACTCTTTGTTTGATTAATGTATGTTGTGTTTTGTTGTTGCGTAGGCATACAGAGGGCTTTTATAATGTTTCCAGTGTTCATGAGGCACCGGTAAACCTTGATGGGAAACCCTGCAGAAAGATCTCCTTCACGCATAAAGGCCTGGGGGATCGTCATCCCCAGCCTTCAATTTTCTTTTAAAACAATTGAAAAAACCATTAAAACCTGCACAACAAAGAAAAATTAGAAAAAATCTTGCGGGGAAGGGTTCAGACTGCTTCATAGGTTTAGGTTAGATTGTGACCGTTGGATGAAAGCATCTAATGGCGAGGATTTCTCATGGGGTCAGATGGGGAGGCGGTGGATAAATGGTGGCGAAAATTAATTCCGGGCCGTTGATCTTCAAAGATCAACGGTCGAGATTGATTGGGAAAATATAATGTATAGGGGCAACATTATAATAAAATGGAATAATTTGTAAAGGAAATTGGTCGAAAACCTTTAGCGGAAGGAACAAAGAGTTAAATGAAATTTGGGGTTTCAGAATAATTCTGGGTCGTCGGATGAGATCAACAACCGGAGATCAACGGTAGAGGTTGATTTATGAAGTCCTTTGGAGGAAGGGTGGAGGGCGATGGTTTAATGGTTGGATTAAACTGGGACCGTTAGATCTCAGAGATCAACGATGGAGATTAAAAATGAAGGGATATATGTAAATGGGGTATGGTGGTTTCGGTGATCAAGACCACTGGTGTCGCTCGGTGAAAAGAGGGAAAGGTGGTTTTGCCTTTTGGAATGCGATATGCGTTAGTGGCTGACACGTGGCTTTTTAAAAGCACCCATATCGCATAATTTTAAAACATTAACCTCCTGACTCAAAATTAGGCGAAACCGTGTGTTGGTTGTTAGATATAGGGCGTTAGATCAGACGGTCGTGAGGAGAGCGCAATGGAGATAAGATGCATGGGTGAAAAAAGGTGGGGTAGGGTCAAGGCGGTTTTAATCCTGGTCGTTGAATTAGGGAATGAATGGCTAGGATTGATCAATCAGGGCGGCAGGTCCCAAATAAGTTGGGCCTACTGGGTTAAATATGGACCATTGGATGAAATAGATCAACGACTCAGATTTAATCTTGGGGTTAATGAAATAAACTATGAGGCAAGGGTCGGGTGGAGAAAGGGTGATTATGGGTTGTTGATCTGTAGAGATCAACAACAGATCTTCACCAAATGACTTTATACAGCAGGTTTTACGAAAATAACCAAGCATGTCAAGTTTTAATCTGGACCGTCGTATCTATGAAATGGACAGCCCAGATCCAATCGCGAGATCGCCAATCAGCGGGGGAGAGAGGAAATGCGGAATGGTCTTTTGCGATGTGATTACACGTGGGCCGTTAGATCTTAGAGATATCTATAGTCGGGATTAATCTGTGGGTTTTAATATCGGAAGGCTGTGGCGGAGGGTGATCAATCTGGGCCATCGGTTCTATGGTTTTCAACGGTCCAGATTGAATCGCAATGATCACAATCAGAGGAGGAGAGAGGAATGGCACAAAGATTTTTTATGATGCGATTGGATTGGAGCCGTTGATCTTAGAACCAGATCAACGGCGTAGATTAAGTCATGGATGCCAAAGGCGGGAATGCGGGATTTGGAACAGAGCAATGTGGACCGTCAGATTTGGGTATGGCGAAACAGATCGACGGTTGGGAAACCATCTCAAGGTCAGTAATCAGAGGGGGCAATGAACATAATTAAACGCATCAATGAAAAAATCCGATGCGATGTGCCGACGACCATTGATCTTTGCAGATATCGATGGTGGAGATTTGTTTTTAAAACATATCATCGGGTTTATGAAAAACAAAGGAAGCAAAGGGTTTGGACATGTTTTTATTGTTTTTAGCGCCCGATTGCGGGGCTATGGTTTTGTGAAGAAACAAAGTGATCGGGGGTTTCAAAAGAAAAGGGGCCAATCGAAATCAGAGGAAAAGGAAGGAAAATAACAAAGGTTGGCATGTTTGTTTGCGATGCAATTGATCGACGATCGTTGATCGGTTCAGATCAACGGTAAATTTTCATCAAAACTTTGAACTATCGGACTTATTAAAACATAGTGGAAAGTCGGATTTTCATAAAATACAAAGGAGAAAAAAGGTTTTTACGAGTTAGGAGAGGATTTTTAGGCCCATAGCGCCCAGTTGCGGGGCTGCCGGTCTTATGAGAAGCGGGGATTTTGAAAGTTAAGCCCTCGGGGGCTAAAATTTTGTGTAATGAAATATAAGTGTTTTTTAGGCTAAAAACAGAGTTTTTAAACCAATTGGTGGTTTCTGATAAGGGAAAACATGCTTCTTAAAACAAATGGAAGGAGACCAAATGCTTTTAAGAGGATCTTGAAGTAATTTTGAAGGTCGAAGTGAGGAAAATGGAGGGATTTTATGAGGAGAAGGGGATGAAAAATGAATGTCAATTAATGAGTGTTTGTAGCGGTAATAATGATGGCAAATGGGGTTTTTCAGCAGTCTTTTCTTCAAGCAAACAACAAGTTTTTCAGGTTTATGAGGGAAACAGCAGTGAAGATTAACTCAGGGAAAAAGGAATATCATGAGACTTCAAAAGATGATAGGTTTTGAAATGAAATTATCTCTTGAAGGCTTGAAGAAAAAAGTCTAGCCACCTCTTGGTATAACAAAATTTATAGGTGGCTAACACCAAGATATTCTCAAAATTTGATATGAAATTAGGATTTTGGCAGGTATCTATCAAGGAAGAGGATCAATTTAAAAATCCATTCAGTATACCATCAAGAAACTATGAATGTAATGTGATGCCTTTTGGCTTGAAACATGCTCCCTCAAAATTCCAAAAGGTGATGGACCAGGTTTTTAAGGCATATTTTGATTGGTTTATTGTATATATACATGACATATTGGTATTTTCTAAATATGTAGATGAACATTTTAAGCACTTGTACATATTTAAACAAATTTTAAAAAATAGTGGATTGGTTGTGAATTAGAAGAAAATGGAAGTATTCCAGACAAAGATTAAGTTCTTGGGACACATCATTGAAAAGGAGAAAATCACCCTACAACAACATGTTGTTGCATTTGTTGAAAAATTTCTTGATGAAATAAAAGATAAAACCTAATTGCATAGATTCCTATGTTGTATGAATTATGTCTGCAACCTCTACAAAAATTGTGCCCAAGATAGAAGAATCTTGAGTCAGCGTTTGAAAAAGAATCCCAGTCCCTAGAAAAATGCCCATGCATCTGCAGTCAAGAAAATAAAAGAAAAGGTCTGAGTCCTACCCATTTTATATGTATTTGATGAAAATCTATTTAAAATTTCTGAATATGATTCTAGTGGGCTTGGTTGGGGAGGAGTTCTTAGGCAAAATAAGGAAGGTGATGAGAAAATTTTACAATTTTCTTCAGGTGTTTAGAATCTAGCTGAGAAAAATTATTCTACAATTGAGAAATAGGTCAAAGAAACCTGGAACTGCATCGAAAAATTTGATACACATCTGATCAATAAAATATTCCTTTTAAGAACAGATGCCTCTTCCATGAAAAATATCCTGACAAAGCATATTAAAAAACCTGGAGAAGCAATGTTCGCAAGATGGTAGGCCCTTTTCTCCAATTTTGATTTTGATATTGGACACATTAAGGGTATCATTAATAGCATTCCAGATTTTCTTACCAAAGAAAATCTCCAAGGGACAATACACCTCATGCTTATTGTTACAGAATTGGATGTCCAACACAACAAATAAATTTATAGAGAAATACCAGACTCCACCCGATGGAAAAATTATACAATTAATTGGAAACCAACTTGGCAACCACGAAACACTCAAGTGTTAAACACAAATCGCCAACCACATGGAGATCTTAAGCATCTAGTTCCAGAAAGAAAAAATTATCCAAAGTCAAGCCAATGGATTCCTGACATGGTATACAACCATTCCAAAAAATTGGTAGATGAAGAACAAATGGCATTGAACCTTCACTTCAAAGATTTAATCGAGGTTTGGCAAGAAGAAAGCGATCGGTTCCATATTTATCACAAATATTTTGTGATAAATCGAGCAAGAGATCCATATTTTAGTTTGAAAATGTTATGGCCACATCATGACCCATCTCTATTCTTTCCTGGGACTATCTACAACTTTTCTATATAAAAAATTATGGTGGAATCTCCTTTGCATAGATAGATGAGTATGTACATACTATACACTGATGAAATTTGGGTCACTATTCCTCATTCACCTTCATCATCAACCACAATGGCTGAATGAATGGTGGGGAATGTTTGGTCTCAATAACTCTACCATGGACCCACTCTTTTTTGAATCTGCTCGTCAGATGGAATGTGAGATCTGCAAAAATACCGAATGCTTCCATTTACCTTGTACCACTGTCTCTTATCTGAGTAAATACTCTAACAATGAGATCCTTCTATATTTTATGACTAAACATCACCAATGGGATGTCATGACTAAAGTTGAACATCAAATTTTTTTAGGAAAACCCATGGTCATCTGTAAGATTTTCACAAAGGCCTGGGACACAAGCATACATCCCAAGATAAGATTATGTGACTCCACTTTTTTGGGAGCTCCATAATTTTATTCATTTTTCGTTCCTCATGGACCTTGCATGATAAATATATCCATTGTTTAATGTAATGTCTATTCACGTTACTATGAGTGTGACTGGTTATGTGAGATTCAGATAATATCTTCACTATTTAACTTTTCTGTAGTATGACCGGTTCCGTGAGATTCCAATAATATCTTCAATATGTAACCTTTTCGTGAAATTTTGAGAATCGGAGCAGCTCTCCGACTTCTGGTGGAATGGTATCAACATCTCAAAATTATGACAAATCTTTGTACAAAAAAATATTGTCGGCCATTCCTCATGAAAGAGATTACCTCATTTTCTATAAATAAGAGGGTGGGTTCTCATTTAGGGATGAGATTTCTAGAGAGAATTAGAGTCTTTTGGTGGAGTTGATAATTATCTTCCTACTCTGCATCTGCAAACATTGGTTCGATCTACTTGATCACGAACAAAGTTCTTCTTAGGTGTTCATAAATCTAATAAGCTTGTGCACCAAAGCTAGCAAACTTGGTGAGAACTTAAAGTGGCCAGACTTTTAGGGATTAAGTCATTCAATTTTTAGAATGTTACCAGGAAGAATTTGTGAAAGGTCAGAAAGCCTCTAAGTTTCATCTTGCCTTAAGGTGATATGCTCAGTAAAATCCTTAGCAATCAATATTTGATATGAACTAGGTATTTCTTCTTTGTGATCATCATATCCATGTAAATTATTCCAAAATATAGATAAAATAAGTCTTTTAGAGAGAGAATCCCCTTGCTACATACTTGTTTTAATTGATAGTAGAGAGAGGTTCACTTGAGGTTCATCGGAGGTTCACTTAAAGTCATGGGACACTTTTTTCTCGTTAAGGCAGAAGACCGCGGAAGAGTGTGTTTGGTGTTATACTTGCCTGAAGGTTCGTGTAAACGTTTGTGTATATTTCTGTTGGAGCAAGATCCCTTAACATCTGTGAATTTTGTATAAATCTTGCATATTTTTGTCTTAATTGGTCTAACGCAGGGGTTTTGGGGTGGGCCAAAGCCCCTAAGGCATTTTAAATGGGTCAAGGGTAGACTAAGATTCTGCAAACCATGGTTTGCGGACCATTGGATTCATAGGCTAAATCGCTATAAATAGATGAACCTTTTTGAGTCATAGGTAGGAAGGAAATAAATATTGATGCGAATTACAAACTTTTAGATCTGTGGTAGGGTTGTTTGGGTTAGGACTCCTGCTGACTATGTGTGTGGAGATCCTTTGTCCTGCTGTGTGCGGACCCTGCTGGCTGTGTGCGCATGTGGTAATTTGGGAATGTAAGAGGATTTTTGGATAATGATATGGATGTGCGAAAGTATTGTGGATATCTGATGTTATCTGGGTCTGTCCTGTTATGAATGATGTGGTCTTGAGTTATATGGTGATGTATCTGTTAATAGCTATGAAATATCTGTGTTTATGGTAAATGTATCTATGATCTCTTAATTTGCTGCGAATATATTGTTCTGTGATTATAGATGATAGTATGCATGTGGATGCAAGCTTGTTATTTAGATCCGATAGACTGTATTCTCGTTATTTATTGAAACTCCTATGAACGACCTCTAGCTGTATAGATCTGATAGTCGTGAATTGGCTTGACTTACCTGCTCTCTCCCAGAGTGCAGAAACCTGGTTCTAGCACCCTCCCATACTGCTTTGGGTGAGACTTTGGCTTGCACAAGTAGGTCACTGCTGAAAGGGCTAGTAGTGTAGGGGTTTGTTGGCAAACCTTAACCTATGAACCTGGGTCAGGACCCCTCGAGCCAACACTTTTTTAGAATTTATTGGTCAGCAAGCTTCATTCTTCGTTGGAGGAAGCCAAGGGATAGGTTGTTGTGTATACCTATATATATGCATGCCATCTCTGACTACTACAAGGCCAGAAAAAGAGAGCCAATAATCTCCATAAAAACATAACTGCATTCACATATCCCACCTAAATTAAATGTTAAGAATATTCAATAAGCCCAAAAATAAATTGCGTTTATTTTTATGAATTAAAAGTATAATTTACTCTCATACTCCATGTTCCCTTTAGTAATTTTGTAAAACAATGGGTGAACATCATTCGAAGGTTGCTCTCAGAACCATAAATTCACCAATATTTTAACGAAAGCATATAATTTACGGTTTCAAATATTAAAACCTAGCTCACAGCCAATGTCCTTGTAATTCTGCACAAAAATTATTGTTTCAAATATTAAACCCACGTTGACTGCCAATGTCCCTGTAATTATGCACAAACGGTGTTATTATTCTGCCACCTCGGTATTAACCCTATATTTGAATTCATTGAAACATGTATAAATAAACGAGAAATAGTCACATTTCTTTATCCATTAACATTTACACAAAATTAGGGTTTATACATGCCATAATTTAGATTTATACACAAAAATTATATTTAGCACACCAAAACTCTAATTAGCACCATCCAATAATGCATGACCAATTTGCAGTCAACAACTAAGGTTTATACGCATCATATTAAACTTATATTAAACCTATGCACCATTAAATAATACATACACATAATTATCAAACATCAACTAGGGTTTATAGCAAAACATCATTAATAATTGTAAAACATGGCACATAAATACATTGTAAAAAAAAATATTGGTAAATATTAAACTTTAACTAGGCTTTTCAAGAAATCATGGTACATGAACATAAATCATTATAGATCGCACGATAACACTTATCCGTAATTGAAAAACCAACTGACTGTGGGATCTCCATGTGATCATGTGCTCGTTGTTAAAGCTCAAGAGTGGAAGTGCTCAGAATTGATGGGAAACTGAATGACAGTAAAGAGCTCATTTCCAGGAATCAAGCGCAATTCGTTCCATCGAAAATCCACTCTAGATGAGGAAGATATAGCCTAGTCTTCGTTTTCCTAAACAGCTAAAAAAATTGCAGAAAAGGACAAAATGGTGACATGGAAACCTAGGCAGCAAAAAACGATATTCTTGGAATATTCCTTCAATTTTTCCCAATGAAACTATGCCAAGTGTCAATCTGTGGTTGGTTATTGGGTGGTTGATTTGTTTCAATTTCATTGGTTTGGGAGAGAGAGAGCTAATGGGAAGAGGACACATGGCAATCCTGGAGGCCGCTACATGCCCCCCCCCCTCCAAGGCCAAAATTATGGTAAATACCAAGGTCAAAATTTTATATAATGGTCGAATTGCAACTATGGTTCAAAGTCTGAATTTTATAATCCATGGTCGAATTGGAACTATGGTTCAAATTCTGAATACATATATTATGACGGAATTTCAATTATATATGGCAGGGAAAAATTAATACAGGTGGAAGGGCATAGGTCAGGGCTCGACCCCACGACCTCCCCCAAGCGAGCGCAACACAACACCAATATACAGCAAAGTAGTTCTTAACTCTATACACCATCAACATTTATTTATAATCATATCATTTGCACCGTCAGGCAGAGGAGGGGACCAACCGCCTCACCACAAAACCAAATGTGAAGACCAAGAGCAAATATATGCTAATGTGCAGAATTAGAAGTAAAGAAGGGTTAATTAACCCTTAATCAAATGTTAAGCGTTAATCCTTATTTTAATGTAGATTTTTTTAAAACGTGCTTAATGTGCCTAAATCGCATTTAACTCCCACTTAAATTAATTAAAATCTAGTTTAATATGGTAGTTAATGTTGGGTATGTGTTATATTCTTTCCATGACTACGTTGTCTTGGAAGCAGAAGGGGGGTCACAGGGGGAGTGGTAGCGCCCCAATAATTTTTTTTTTGGTGTGCGGATCCACTCATAGGCGGACCCACCCATGGTTTTGTGTATGAGTTTGCACATGGTTTTGGGGGACGATGGTTTTCAACCCCTGGTATTTTGTAGATCCATTCAAGGGAATTTTGATCCCTTAGTTAAACTGAGAGGGGGGGGGGTGAATCAGTTTAACACATTCATGGACTTTTAAAAAATTTTCATTAACACTTGTTTACACCTTCATTTCATGTTTAGCTTAACTTGTGAGTAATCTTAGAATGTGAGTAGCAAGCATTAATATAATGTAACAGTAGACTTAATATGAGAGCAGAAAGTATTAAGAAGATGAGATAAACCACATCAACACATAAAAATCATGCACAGAGACACCAGATATAAGTGGAAACCCATAAAGGGAGAAAACCACATCTTATTATTGTTGTGATGCAAAGGCAAGCTCCAACTCCCTCTCACCACTGATTTTTTGTAGGCACCAACCTACAGGAGGCTCCTACCTCAATTTTGCAAGCTACAACTTGCAAGGAAGCTCCAACTCCCATCAATTTTCTGCAGGCACCAACCTACAGGAGGCTCCAACCTCAGTCAGCTACAACTGACATTTTATCAAGCTACAACTTGATGTGGAAGCACCAACTCCCATCTATTTGAAAAGAAAACACCTGCTGATTTACCTTGGATATCAGCTCTATTCTGTAGCATCTCTTCTGCTGTCCATCAGTCCTCATATCAGCCCTGCATCATCTCTGCTCAAATCCTCCTTCTTCTCTGTCTCACTTCTTCATTTCTGCATTCTCTAAATTTTCACTGCATCTCGTTCTGCTCCTCCTTCTTCTTATCTTTTCTACCTCAATTTTCAGTACTCTACATTCTATTTTCTTACGCTCTCTAGCTCTCTAACCTCTTGTAGCTTTCTTATTTTCTTCAACTCTCTTCAATTCTGCTGCACACCCTCTTCTTCTCTCAGTCTGTTTTTGTCAACCTTATCCCTTTGGATATTACCCTGTTTAATACAAAATAGCTTCATGGTTGTTCGTATTCTACTGGGAATTTGAAATGGACAACCATGTCTCTTCAGCTTCTTCATCTCTTTTCACCACTTTAAAAATGTAACTGTAGGTGCTTATTTTAATATTACAGTGGAATATTTTTTCTCTTCTCGAGACTTGCCAATGCATCACAACAATATAAATTAAAATTATTTACATTTAATTACAATGAGAATTCCAGCTCACTCATTCAGCCTCTTGGCTAGCTACGCATTTGTCTTTTCTTTGACTGTGTCTTTGTCCCTTTCAGCTATGTTTGTTTCCTTATTCTCTGTTGCAGGGTAATGGCCATATGCCATACATTTGTCACTGTGATTTTTATATCAGTTCCTTATATATATATATATATATATATATATATATATATATATATATATATATATATATATATATATATATACGACCTCTTGACTTTAAATCTGGGCAAATTCCAACCCTTTACACACAGCAAGTGTCTTGTTGATGTGGTGAGTTCCGCAAGCGGAACATACATACACCACGGCTTTTGTTTTATAGTAGTTCTGCATATATAATTTAAACCAGACTCTAATCAACATTCGACCTTTATGATAAACTGTGCTACATAGGGCCCACTTGCCGATCTTTGTCTATCCATCGATGCGATGAGCTGCCTCCGATTCGATGCGATGCGATGAATCACTTTACAAATACTTCCGATTGCTATTAATCGCAATCGCAAATTCCATTTGCATGTTCCGATGCCCTTTTTCCGATGCGATCAGTCACTATTCACTTAAATGTGCCGATGAGATTAGAACTGGAACTCAATCCAATAAAATCATAATTTATAGACCCATCGGGTCTGGAACTCAATCGCAATCGCAATCCTTTATTGTCATGCTCCGATGTTCTGCTTTTGTCTAATGCGATTGACCACTGTTCACTGCATTTTGCCGATGTGATTGGAACTGGAACTCAAACATTTGTTAATCATAGTTTATAAGACCATCAGGTCCGGGCTTCAATCGCAATCGCAAGTCTTTGTTTATATGATCCGTTGCCAACTTTTTCTCCGATGCGATTCATACGGGTCCCACCACATAAGCCTTTTATTTTTGATAGAACCTTTGGTTATTTAGATCTTGCGCTACATATAAAAATTATATGCTATGGACCTTTATATATATATATATGGCGCATCATATGTATCTCACTGCGCATATATATAAGCTTGCTTCCGCTTCGATCTTTAGTGAATCTTCCAGCGGGGATAGCGATTCTCGGAATTTGTTTGTATATATATATACTTGCTGCTTGGGTTACGATTCCTGGAACATTGTTTATGTATCCTTTCGCCTGGGGTAATGATTCTCAGAATAAGGTTTATATATATATATATATATATATATATATATATATATATATATATATACTTGCCGCTTGGGGTTAAGATTCCCAGAATATTTTTTATGTATATATACTTTTCCGCATGGGTTAAGCGATTCCCGGAATTGGGTTTATGTATCCTCCAGCTGGGGTAGAGATTCTCGGAATTTTCTGCTCTTCCTCTGCTTGTGATAACGGCTCTGCCTCTACCTATGCCTATGATAACCTGCTATGATAACAACTCTGCCTCTGCCTTTGCCTCTGATATAACGTCTCTTTTGCTTCCTTCGTTCGCTTCTTTGTTGCCTCTGCTACTTCTTTGTCTCTTTCTTTTTGCTATATTTGCTGCCTTATTTTCTTTGTGCTCCTTTCTCCGTTGCGTATATAGAATCCACTCCACTTGTTATACCTGTAGCTATGATATTCTACGCCTTCAATTCAACAGTTCTTTTCCTCAATTTCGAACTCCGCTACGTTACCAGAGTTCTGTTCCTCGTCTTGATTTAATTGTGTAGAATGAATTGTGATGTATTCTTCCCAACAGTTCTTCACAGTCTTCCCACTTGAATAATTGTTCCTCATTACTCTGTCTCTCCAGTTCTGCTATTAAATGGCCCTCTTCTACTGTCCTCACTACTTTGCAGCACCTCATCTAACTCCTGCTGCCTTTGTTCCTTCTATGCTCTACTTGTCTTATGCTCTCTCTGCTGCCTCTGCTTCTTGTCTGCTTCTTTTCGCCTTGTTGCTGTTTCAGGTGTTCCTCCTTTTCCATCTCCTTTGCCATCAATGAAAACATTTCCAATAGTCTCCCCCTTTGGCATTGATGGCAACACATCCACCGATAATCCAATGCTTCCTCCCAGTCTTCCTCTGACTAGCTTCTTTTAGAAGACCCTTTCTTCTATTACCTGCTTTTCGACCCTTTCTTCTATTACCTGATTTTCCTCCCCCTTTGAAATCAATGGAAAAGGGTTGCACATTGCTCAGTGTAGATTCTGTCTTTTCATTTCCTCTCTCTGATTTGTCTTTAGACCACCTTCTTCTGACTTTGTACCCTGCTGCTCCAGACTGGTGTACAAGACTTGTTGAGAGAACACTTTGAGGATTATTGAACTTGAATAACCATACAGTCTCTGTCTGATGTAGTGTGCCAATACATTTCTGTTGAGGAATATTGTAGATGGAATATGTCTTCTCTTGCAATACTCATCTGCAATACCACACCTGTTCAATTATGATAATGATGCCAATATATCTTTTGTTGTTGTGGTACACCTTTCCTACCTGTTGGTGATGATATGAGCTAGGATGCTGATATTATTCTTAATAGCTGAAGGTTCTTGTTACAGATGTGATCAATGAATTAACTAGAATTTGATCTAAGAGATCAAATTCCTTTACTTCTTTCATAATGTACTTTCACAACAAAACCTTGAGGCTAGATACATTCAATTTATTGTTTAGTCTTACTTATCAACCAAGCACTTTTCTTTATGACATAAGGGGGTATGTATGTCAGTGATCAATCTCTTTTCAATGGTGAGATGTCAGCAAATCCTTTCTGCTGAAGTATGTTCTTGATGATTCAAAGACAGAGTTTTGAGCTTCAACTGACCCAATTAGTCCTTCATACTTTTGATACTTTAACTTTTCTATCAGAATGAACTTCCACGAAATCATATTCAAGATGTTTAATTGAAAACTCAGCAAATAAACTTCACACAGTTTTGTAACTGATCTTAAGAAAGAGGCCTTGAAGATATACATGTACCAAATTCAGGAAGGCATGCAATTATATATATAGAAGAAGATGTTGCTTCAGTGCTCAATATACTACTTCAAGTGTAAGCAAGATAATGTTATTTTTTCTCTGCTACTGACCTTTTTATGCTGAATGCAGATAATAATGGGAATATTACCTTGAGGTTCTTTTGCCATAGTTCTTTGATCCTGTGGACCTGTATCATACTTCTACTCCACTGATAATGCTTGGTAATCTATTGATAAGCATGTTGCTTGTTCCTAAACACCAATTGATATTACTTTGAAAAACCATGCAGAGGTTTCACTTTAGCTAGCACATGAACCCATAGCTTCTACTATTGGTCTTTTCACTGTTCACACCAACAATCATCAATATAATAAATTTAATCTTGGCATCATTAACCTTTTTCTTATTATATCATTCTGGTTTAAAAGAATGTCACTGCATTTCCTTTTCTTGGACTGCTCCAAAATCATTGCTGCTTAATATACACTTTCAACTGTTCTAGCATTCAAATCTTCAGGAAGACATCTTCAATTTATTTTCTATGTATCTTCATGGGCTGATTACTCAAAGATTTATTACTCACTTAACTGCATTTCTCCAAGTGGACCTTTTGAAAGATGTAATGAACTGATGATAGGCACTTTTCTTACTCATCCTTCTTAATGTGATACATTGTTAATTCTAGCAGTAGGAAGTATAGTGTGATCATCACTTTAATGTGCTAAAGTCTTCTTAGCTTATATGTTCATTGCTAAGGTTTCCTCTATCATCATGGCTTCTTTCTCTCTTCTCTTCTTCCATCAATCTGTCAGCTACTTAATACTTCAGATGATCTTCTTTCTCTATAGTTCTCTTTTAGAGGAAAATCCTTTCACTTCCTGATCTCATAGCTGTTCTTATTTCATGGAGCTCTTCTTATACTACTTTCATGGGGATTATTTATGAACTTCTCTCCCCTTGGGATGTTGCTTCAAATTTATCACTGGTTGGATATTTGCTATGTTTTCTAGAGCAGCTCCCCCTGAGACTATGCTAGATTCATTATGTTATTGAGATGATAGGCTCCCCCTTTCTCTTATCCTTCCATACTTTATTGGGGTTCTTCATAATGTCTGCACTTCTTTTAGATTCATAGTTTTGTTTGATTTTCTTTATTTCTATCATCTGTCTAGAGTTCTTTAATATATAAGGCAGTTTACAGTCCTTTGCTTTGTGGCCAAGCTTGAGGCATACATAAAATTTTATTTTATCAAAGCACATTTGAGCTGATGTATAATACTTTGTTCCTCTTCTTGAATACATTTTACAATCAACAATTTTGTGTCCAAAATTATTTCATGCATAACAATAGCCATGGAAATGATTTGCGTACCTGGTGAAAGATTGTCTTTTCCATTTTCTACATCTTTTGCTGGTTGGACTGAGTTTGCTTTGTCTTACAACATGTTGCAGTATGTCCTTGTTTGTGGCAAGTAAAACATGTGATATTTTTCATAGGAGGGAAGAACCTCCATTGACATCTTCCAAATTTATTCAATTCAACTTCAGGAGCATATGAGCCTTTAGAAGCTAATCGTTTCATCTTCTCATTCTCTGTCCTAAGATGTTTCTGCTTGATTCTATTTGTTTCTTCACAAATCTTGTTCTTGCTGGCTTCTATTTTTGTAGTAGTCTGTTGAGCTACTTCACTGTCCTTTACAAATTTTACAAAGATGATTTTCTTGTTATCTTCAACCTTGGACTTATTGGTTTCACCTTCATATCCTATCCCAATATTTATGAGAGGTGACCTTTGAGCATTTAGAATTTTGTCCAATTGTCCAGTGCTTTTCCTTAGAGGTGTATTCATTAATAGTTCTCTTTGGGCTTTTTGTAAATTCTTTCTCAGGCTCACTACTTCTTCTTCCAATCTTTCACATTCCAGATTTTTCTCTCTCATTTGTTGTAGCAGAGTGTCTTCTACTTTCTATGCCTCCTCAAGCTATGTCTTTAGATCAATAATTTCTTTCCTATATTCATATTCTCTCTGATCACATATTTGCACTACTGTCTTAAGGTCTTTGTTTTCTTTCTTCAATATTTCTATTTCAGTCAAAGCAGTGTCAAGTTTGGATTTTTCTTCAGCTGTAATTTCTTCATGGTTCTTATCTCCATTCACACTAGTAGGTACTTCATTTGATTGAATATTTTCTTTTTGACATGAAGTTTTCTTCTTCTTGATTCTCTTATCCTTATTGTCAGTGCAGTCCTTAGTGTTTACTCCATGCATGAAGTGAAATCTATCCCAGATTTCTTTTGCAAAGCTTAAATCCATTATCAACTCAAGGTCCTTGTTATGAAGACTGTTATATATCACACATTTTGCCTTGGCATTCCTCTGTTGTTCTTTCACCGTGGGGGAGTCTATGCAGTAACCATCACATACAAGCTTCCATACTTTAGGTTCATAAGCCAATAATCCTGTTTTAACCTTATCTCTCCATTCAGGAAAATTTGTCGTACTTAACACAGGTACATTTTGATAGTCCATGACTTAACCATATCTCCTTCAAGCTATTAGGCTTGCACCAAAGGAACCTGCTTTGAGACCAATTGTTGATCCCTTAGTTAAACTGAGAGGGGGGGGGGGGCGATGAATCAATTTAACACATTCATGGACTTTTAAAACTTTTTCATTAACACTTGTTTACACCTTCATTTCATGTTTAGCTTAACTTGTGAGTAATCTTAGAATGTGAGCAGCAAGCATTAATATAATGTAACAATAGACTTAATATGAGAGAAGCAAGTATTAAGAAGATGAGATAAACCACATCAGCACATAAACATCATGCACAGAGACACCAGATATAAGTGGAAACCCATAAAGGGAGAAAACCACATCTTATTATTGTTGTGATGCAAAGGCAAGCTCCAACTCCCTCTCACCACTATTTTTCTGCAGGAACCAACCTACAAGAGGCTCCTACCTCAATTCTTCAAGCTACAACTTGCAAGGAAGCTCCAAATCCCATCAATTTTCTGCAGGCACCAACCTACAGGAGGCTCCAACCTCAGTCAGCTACAACTGACAGTTTATCAAGCTACAACTTGATTTGGAAGCACCAACTCCCATCTATTTCAAAAGAAAACACTTGCTGATTTACCTTGGATATCAGCTCTGTTCTGTAGCATCTCTTATGTTGTCCATCAGTCCTCATATCAGCCCTGCATCATCTCTGCTCAACTCCTCCTTATTCTCTATCTCACTGCTTCATTTCTGCATTATCTAACTTTTCAATGCATCTCGTTCTGCTCCTCCTTCTTCTTATCTTTTCTGCCTCAACTTTCGGTACTCTGCATTCTCTTTTCTTATGCTCTCTAGCTCTCTAACCTCTTGCAGCTTTCTTATTTTCTTCAACTCTCTTCAATTCAGTTGCACACCCTCTTCTTCTATCACTCTATTTTCGTCAACCTCTTCCCCTTGGATATTACCCTGTTTTATAGAAAATAACTTCATGGCTGTTTGTATTCCACTGGGAATTCGAAATGGACAGCCATGTCTCTTTGCCTTCTGCCTTCTTATCTCTTTTCATCTCACTCAGAAAAATGTAACTGTAGGTGCTTATTTTAATATTACAGTGGAATATTTGTTCTCTTTTGGAGACTTTCCAATGCATCACAACAATATAAATTAAAATTATTTACATTTAATTACAATGAGAATTCCAGCTCACTCATTCAGCCTCTTGGCTAGCTGTGCATTTGTCTTTTCTTTGACCGTGTCTTTGTCCCTTTCAGCTCTGTTTGTTTCCTTATTCTCTGTCGCAAGGTAACGGCCATATGCCATACATTTTTAGCTGTGCTTTTTATATCAGCGCCTTTTATATATATATATGCAACTGCTGACTTTAAATCTGGGCAAATTCCAACCCTTTACACATAGCAAGTGTCTTGTTGATGTGGTGAATTCCGCAAGCGGAACATACATACACCACGACTTTTGTTTTATAGCAGTTCTGCATATATAATTTAAACCAAACTCTAATCAACATTCTACCTTTATGATAAACCATGTTACATAGGGCACACTTGGCGATCTTTGTTTATCCACCGATGTGATGAGCTGCCTCTGATTCGATGCGATGCGATGAATCACTTTACAAATACTTCCGATTGCTATTAATTGCAATCGCAAATTCCATTTGCATGTTCCGATGCCCTTTTTCTGATGCGATCAGTCACTATTCACTTAAATGTGTCGATGCAATTAGAACTGGAACTCAAACCAATAAAATCATAATTTATAGACCCATCGGGTCCGGAACTCAATCGCAATCGCAATCCTTTATTGTCATGCTCCGATGTTCTGCTTTTGTCCGATGCGATTGACCATTGTTCACTGCATTTTGCCGATGCGATTGGAACTGGAACTCAAACATTTGTTAATCATAGTTTATAAGCCCATCGGGTCCAGGCTTCAATCGCAATCGCAAGTCTTTGTTTATATGATCCGCTGCCAACTTTTTCTCCGATGCGATTCATACGGGTCCCACCACATAAGCCTTTTCTTTTTTATAGAACCTTTGGTTATTTAGATCTTGCGCTACATATAAAAAGTATATGCTATGGACCTTTATATATATATATATATATATATATATATATATATATATATATATATATATATATATATGGTGCATCATATGTATCTCACTGCGCATATATATATAAGCTTGCTTCTGCTTCGATCTTTAGTGAATCTTCCAGCGGGGGTAGCGATTCTCGGAATTTTTTTGTATATATATATATACTTGCCGCTTGGGTTAAGATTCCTGGAATTTGTTTGTATTTATAGACTTTCTGCTTGGGTTACAATTCCCGGAATATTGTTTATGTATCCTTCCACCTGGGGTAATTATTCTTGGAATAAGTTTTATATGTATATACTTGCCACTTGGGGTTAAGATTCCTGGAATATTTTTTATGTATATATACTTGTCGCTTGGGGTTAAGATTCCCAGAATATTTTTTATGTATATATAATTTTCCGCATGGCTTAAGCGATTCTCAGAATTTTCTGCTCTTCCTCTGCTTGTGATAACGGCTCTGCCTTTGCCTATGCCTCTGATAACCTGCTATGATAACAACTCTACCTCTGCCTCTGCCTCTGATATAACGTCTCTTTTGCTTCCTTCGTTCACTTCTTTGTTGCCTCTGCTACTTCTTTGTCTCTTCCTTTTTGCTATATCTGCTGCCTTATTTTCTTTGTGCTCATTTCTCCGTTGCGTATATAGAATCCACTCCACCTGTTATACCTGTAGCTCTAATATTCTACGCCTTCAATTCAACATTTCTTTTCCTCAATTTTGAACTCCGCTACGTTACCAGAGTTCTGTTCCTCATCTTGATTTAATTCTGCAGAATGAATTGTGATGTATTCTTCCCAACAGTTCTTCACAGTCTTCCCACTTGAATAATTGTTCCTCATTACTCTGTCTCTCCAGTTCTGCTATTAAATGACCCTCTTCTATTGTCCTCACTACTTTGCAGCACCTCATCTAACTCCTACTGCCTTTGTTCCTTCTATGCTCTTCTTGTCTTATGCTCTCTCTGTTGCCTCTGCTTCTTGTTTGCTTCTTTTCGCCTTGTTGCTGTTTCAGGTGTTCCTCCTTTGCCATCTCCTTTTCCATCAATGACAACATTTCCAACAGGGAACTACGGTTATGTTCTAATCCAGGGTTAATGGATTGGGGTTTATCTATGCTTCAACATGTATATATATGTGTTGTAACACTAAAAGGAATATAATGAAAATCAAGTTGGTCGTCTCAATTTGGGATCCAGGGGAAAATCTCTGTGTTTATCTGTTTTATGTTTTATGCTCTCGATATTGTTTATTTTCTGTTTTAAGATTCGTTTGTAGATAATTTTTGTACAGGGTTATAACCTACATTTAAAATGGTGGAGCCCCCAAATTCAGTGTTGCCCCCAAATTTAGCGGCCCTAACTAGAGTTTCTCCAATTTTAGTGGGGTTTCCTAGGCCAAAATTGAGGAGGCCATAACTTTTGAAAAATCTGACCAAATTGGGTTCAAGAAGAATTTATTCTTGATGATTTGGACAATATGAACACATTTAAGAAGGTTTTAGGAGCAGTAGAGGATTGTAAACATCATGTTTTTCCATTTTGAGCTAATACATAGGCCCAAGCCATGGAAGTTGGACCAAGGAGATGTAGTCCAGGAGGGTAAACTCCTTCGTCAAAATACTTTGTTAATGGATCATTTTTATGGTTTTTTGTACATTTTATTTTTTTTTTCCAGTAATTTTTTTTTAAGTTAATATTCTCATGAATTTAACATAAAACTTGATACATTTACTTGTTTAACACTCACAAACACCTCAAGAAACCTATGCACATGAAGAAAGTGATTAGAAAATTATTGATAATTAAGAAGATGAAATTAACACAGCAAAACTAACATTCAAAATCATATCAAGGTGGTATCAGAGCCAGGTTGAAAGGTTATTTGCTTGACTTTCTTGAGTTTTGTGCAAGTATGGTTTTAATGGTTGCAAATTTGTGATGCTTACAACGTTGAAGTTGCAGAGAGGAGAAGGGAATATATTTGTTACTAGTCCTGAGCTTAGGACCATAAGAAGGAGAGCCACAAGGGCACCATATCCACCAAAATTTTCACTCACGACTGCACTTAAAGCATCTCAAGTTTTATCTCTAGCTGAGATTGAGGAGGTACAAGTTGCACCAGAAGCTAAGCTTGAATCCATAGCCATCATGTCAGGTTTTTGCAAGACTGCAAGTATTTCAGAAGGGGAAGCATACAAGAAGGTTTTTTATGAACTGGATGAAAGGGTTAGGATCCTCTTTGAAGAGAGGGATTCAAAGGGAAGTGGAGGAAAGTGGAGGAAAGCCTCCTTCATCTCCACCATCTTCATCATCATCGTCATCATCACCATCAGCATCATCTTCCACTTCCACAACCAAAACTACCCATACTCACTCAAAAACCACAAAAGGAAAAACTCCCTTGCTCAAACTTCATGTCCAATTTGAGCTTCAAATTTATAATGGTGAAGTGAATGAAGAGAGGTTGGATAATTGGATTCGTCAATTAGAGGTTTATTGCAGAATTCAGAACCTTCAAGAATATTACATAAAGATCCAATTGGCTTCCTTGAGGATGGAGGGATCAACACTTGTATGGTGGGAAGCAAGGACTCAAGAAGAGATTAAAAACTATTGTAAGATCTCAATGTCTTGGTCAAGTTTTATTGCTAACATTAAAAGGTAATTTTATCCTCTAGCTTACATGAAAAAATCCATTATGGACTCGCAAAATTTTAGACAATTGAAAGGGCAAAGCGTGCAATATTATACTCATGAATTTAGGAGAAGATCTCTTATTTTTGGTATTAATTTTTATTCTCAAGAAACTTTGTTAAAGTATATTGGGGGTTTGCACAGTTACCTTAGGCATACTATTCTTATGTTCAATCCCACAAACTTAGATGAGGTTTTCGTTCAAGCCACACATTTAGAAGAAAGAGGGAAATAAAGTGTAGGTAATAAAAATGATAATTTCATTGAGTATTAGGGTAAAGGAAAGGGAAATTTTAATGGAAGAGGAAAGAGAAATAGCTCTATCAAAAGAGAGAAAATTAAACTCACTTGTAAAAAAAATTTGAAGAATGGCCATGATGAAGACCATTGTTGGAAACGTCACCCAGAGTTGAAGCCAAAAAAACTAAAAGCCAAAGAGAAGGGAAAAATTGTTCTTATCATTGAACATGAATTAGGTTCAGATTTAGGAGATGAAACCAAGATTACAACAATGGGTTTGAAAGGTAATAACATAGCAAGCACTATTTCTTCATGTTTTTCTAATGTAATTCAAGATGAAAATACAAGAATTGAACTCTTTCATATTAGAGTCGTTTCTAAACACACCAAGATAGACACACTATTTGATAGTGGTTCTCAAGCTAACTTGATTTTTGAAGACTTAATTAAGAAGCTAAACCTTGAAATTGTTATACATCCAATACCTTATCATTTAGGGTGGATATGCAAGAATGAAAATTTGCAGGTAACAAGTAAGTGCATACTAAGTTTTGCCATCAATTCAAACTTTCTTGATGAAGTTGAACTTGATGTGGTGCCGCTTGAGATTTCAGGTATTTTTTTGGGAAGTCCTTATCTTTATGATAGGAAACCAGTATTTCATCACCATGAGAATAATTATCACTTGTTTAAATATGGAATTGAGTACATAGTTAGAGTGCATAAGAAGAAGACAAGTTTGTCTCTTATATAGGGAGGAGAAATGAAGAGAATAGTGAATGCAAGTCAAAATTTGACTTTGTTAATGATCAAACATAGAGATTTTTTGAATGAAGCCTTTCAAAAATATGCATCGAATGAACAATTTGATTTCATTCGAGTTTATTCTGCTTTTAATGAGATGTTTCGGGACTCTAAAAGGTTTCCTTTGAAAGGAGGTGAACAATATGTGAAAGATTTCCAGTAGTCAACATTAGTGTTGAGCAGTGTTGGCAACAAGATGTCAATGCAAGAGAGTTCAAAGGCCAAAGATAAAGTGCCAAATGAATTTGAAAAAGAATTCATAGGTTCCATAAGTTATTTTTTTGGTTTCCAAATGGTACATGGCAATGGAAAAATACTTGGTCAAAAGTCAACGTGAGTACAAAGCAAGAGCAACTAAGAATCACCATGATGACAGTGTGTGAGATGAGACAGTTTTTAAGTTTCCTTTCATTGATGACTGAGGTGGGAACAAGTTTCTTTCTACAAGAAAAGATTTATGCTCTACAAACTCAGGGAAATTCCAGCATGACAGTGTCTACAACAGCAAGAGAGGGTCTCAAGAGTCAAGGAAAAATCTTGGTTTTTTGTGAAAATCCGAAGTTGATGAAAATAGAAACATTTCTGGGGATTAATACTAGAAGGGTGAGGGAACTATATCCTCATCCACATGTTCAGTAATCAAGAGCTTTTGGGGTCCAAAAGGCTTCTAGTGGGGAGGAATGATTAGGTGCTCAGTGTTAAATCTCTTAAGTGAAAGTGCTCAGAATTGATGGGAAACTCAAGGAAAATGAATAGCTCGTCGCCAAGAATCCAACGCAATTTGTTTCATTGAGAACCGACTCCAGATGAAGAAGATAGAGCCTGTTGTTCATTTTCCTAAACAACTAAAAAATTTGCAGAAAAGGACATAATGGTGACATGGAAACCTAGTCAGAAAAAAAGGATATTCTTGGAATATTCCTTCAATTTCACCCAATGACACTATGCCAAGTTTCAATCTGTGATTGATTGTTGTGTGGTTGATTTGTTTCAATTTCATTGGTTTGGGGGAGAGAGAGCCAATGGGAAGAGGACACGTGGCAAGCCCAAAGGCTGCCACGTGCCCCCCCCCCCCTCCAAGGCCGAAATTACGGTAAAGACGAAGGTCAAAATTTTATATAATGGTTGAATTGCAACTATGGTTCAAAGTCCAAATTTTATAAACTATGGTCGAATTGCAACTATGGTTCAAAGTCCAAATATATATATATTATGGCCGAATTTCAGTTATATACGACAGGGTAAAATTAATACGAGTGGAAAGGTGGAGGTCAGGGCTCGACCCCACGACCTCTGCCAGGCAAGCACAACACAACACCAATAGGCAGTGGAGTAGTTCTTAACTCTATACACCATCGACATTTATTTATATTCATATTGTTTGCATCATCGAGCGGAGGAGGAGGCCAACCCCATCACCACAGGATCAAATGCAAATACAAGGAGTGAAGATTAATGTTAATGCACGTAATTAGCATTAAAGAAAGGTTAATTAACCCTTAATCAAATCTTAAGCGATAATCCTTATTTTAATGCAGAATTTGTTAAAACACGCTTGATGCGCCTAAACCACATTTAACTCCCACTTAAATTAATTAAAATCCAGTTTAATATGTGAGTTAAAATGGTGGAGCCCCTAAATTCGGCGCTGCCCCCAAATTTAGCGGCCCTAACTAGTGTTTCTCCAGTTTTAGTGGGGTTTCCTAGGCCAGAATTGAGGAGGCCATAACTTTTGCAAAATTTGACCAAATTGGGCTCAAAAAGAGTATATTCTCGATGATTTGGAGATTCTGAACACATTGAAGTAGGTTTTAGGAGCAATAGAGGATTTTAACCAGCACATTTTTCCATTTTGAGCTAATACAGAGGCCCACGCGATGAAAGATGGACTAAGGAGATGTAGCCCAAGATGGGTGAACTACTTCATAAAAATACTGTGTTAATGGATCATTTTGATGGTTTGATGTAAATTTTATTTTTGTTGTTCAATACTTTGTTTTTTAATATAAAATCCTCATGAATTTTACATAAAACTTCATACATTTACCTGTTAAATACTCACAAACACCTCAAGAAACCTATGCACATGAAACAAGTGATCAACAAATTATTTACAATTCTGAAGATGAAATTAACAGAGAAAAACTAACATTCAGATTCAGATCACCATGTTCCACCTAGCCATACATCACGTGGTTTGTAAATCTCAATCACGGGTCACCCTTGAGTCGCGGATGCAACTCCACAGGGAAGTGTAAACCGAAAGATAGAAATAAATCAACAACCAAGGTACTAGCCCAATAACCATTTCTCTAACCATAGGCTCACGCTTCCTATGAAACTTATGCCCAAGTGGAGTGCGTGTTCTTTTTGCCCTGCAAGTCTCTCGATGGTTCCCACCTTCAAAGATGCCTTACGGCCCACCAATAATGGTCTCATATCTAGGATTTTAGGAACTCATGTTACTTATAGGTCTTTGAGGCCATAAAATTATTCAGTTCCCAGTCAGTTCCACGAGTCATGCACAAGCCTCACCAATTGGTCACCTGAACCAAATCAACTTCGAACGAGTTCTAGAACCCAACCATAAGGCTCATCAACTAGTTGTTAAAAACCGAGTTCTCCATAACTCCAATAATTTCCAAATTCCAAGCATAGGACTCACTAACTAAAACTCCTCATTTGGTTCTAGAACTCAAGCAGATATCTCACAAGTTTGTTCATAACCAAGAATCAGTTACTATCGATATCTAAGCCCCTTCTCAAGTATGAGGAATACTTGTATGCATAATGAGTTATTAACTTCCCATAGGAAAAATACTCATCGTTTAAATATGTATGGACTTTCTCTGTCATGTGGCACCTCCTAAAGCCATGTGGGCCCCAGGTGTCTTTTTCTCCCAACACCAAACACATCAATCCATTGTTGTTGCCACCATGGAGTTGTTATGTCCCCCATACTCTTTAGTGTGGAATGGGCTCCACAATTATTATTATTATTATTATTATTATTATTATTATTATTATCCATGTACAAAAGTTAAATAGTATTTACAATCTTGTCTCTCACACTACACAACCAAAACAACACATATACCTAGACACACTGGCGGCAAAATAAATTTAACATGTCTATATGGGCACAAAGGCTAAATAATATAACCGGGGTGACGAGCTTAAATATTACATTCCTCGGACCCATTATATAGGGACTCTAGCCTTAACATATCATAACTCGACTCGCCACCTTAATTATATGGATACTTCGAAAGGCACCCCAACCTCAATATTCATATGCATGCATGTACAACACATAGATCAAGAAAGGGTATTACAAATCTAGTAGTAAAAATTATTACTATCAATCATATTCCATAATCTACATTCAAATTATACTCATTATACTTTTGAAACTTTGATTTGTTTTCCATTGCCAAATTTATATCACTAATCATTCCCTCCATATTTAATTGTTCCTTCAATTTTATTAAGATAATTAGTTCAAGTTCAACATATGCACTTTTATAGTATATAATTTTTTACACTACTTGTTTCCTGTAAAATGCGGGACATAGACTTTTATCACTAATGTAAACTGGAATCTTTTAGCACTCCCCATGTATATCTTTAATAGCTTCATCACTTAATTGTTCACTCTTACTCTATTTCAATAACACTGTAAACTTTGAAACAAGAACTATAAACTCAAAATGAGAACTCTAGCCAAAAAAACTCCAAAAAAACATGAAAAACAGCCTAAGAAAAAAAAATATTGATGTTGGGATACTTGAATGCTGAAAAACCTTAAAATTTTGACAAATTTTCAACCATGACATTATGGAAAAAAAATGACTAAAAAAACTTTAAAAATGAACACTTGAATGAAAAAATTAGTATTCCAAGAGTAGTTTCTTTTTTAAATGATAAAAATATGATGACTTTAAAATCTTAGCCTCAAACATTGCAAAAAAAAATAAAAGGAAACCATCAAATTGGCACACAATATAGGCAAACTTGATCCATTGAAATGAAAACTTAAATATCAACGACGAAATTGACACTTTGTGCTGGCGGACTCGATCTTTTACAACGAAAAAATTAAAATCAACAATAAAATGGACACATAATGAGATGATGTTCCTAGCCGAGGATCGACACAGACATTGTAGGAAAAAATTAAATAAAACAAAATAATAAATAAATATATAAAAATGAAAAATATAAAAGAAAACAAAAAGTAAAACATTGAAAAAAAATTAGAAACAAAAAAATACAAAAAGTTTAAAAAATAATAATAAGTGAATAAAGTTTACAGGGTCTTGAATAAACAGTGATTGGGTGGGATGTTTACGCACCCCTTGATATAAAGTCATCGGTTCAATTCCCCACCCCGATCGAGGTGATGTATTTGAACATGATGATGAAGATGTAGTCTTACTGAGCTTACAAAAAATAAGTAAATAAAAATATATATTAAAGAAAAAATAAATTAAAAAACATGAAAAAAAAACAAAAAAATATATTGAGAAAAAAAAGACACAAAAAAACAATAAGTATATTATTAGAACATAAAAAAATTTAAAAAAACATGACAAAAAAAACAAATATAGAAATATGGCAAAAAAATATACAAATATAAAAATATACATATAAATGACAAAAAAAAAAATCAAACATCAAAAATTAGCAAAAACAAGATTAGCTTAAAAAATTAAAAACAAAAAACAAAAACGGAACTATAAAAAAAATACAAAAAACATATTTCAAACTAAAATATTTAAAAAAAAAACCTTAAATTTAAATTAACAGCATTAACATATTATAATAAAAAATTTATGTTAAAAAAAAAATATTATTTTAAAACTAAATTAAAAATAGTACAAAAAATAATTAAAAACAAACTAAATAAAATTTTTTTTAAATACCTAAAAATAAAATTAAGAAATAAACACATTAATAGAAATAATTTTAAAATAATAATAATTTAGGGCGCCCAACCTGTTGGCCGAGCTATCATGGTTGGGCAAGCCCTCATGCTTGGCCGACAGGTCGTGGCCGCTCGATCGTCAGCCTGGGCGGCCGTGGGAGACTGCGCGCAGCTCCCACGGCCGCATAGCTCCCACATCCACCTTATTTTTTTTAATTGTTTTTATTAGTTTTTATTTTTTAATTTTATTTTTAGTTACGGTTTATCAAATTTTTTAAATTTTGTTTTGTTTATAATTATTTTTTTTACAATTTTTAATTTAATTTTAAACTATGATTTTTTTTATGTTTTTAATTTTTATTATAATTTGTTTATGTTTTTAATTTAAATATATGGTTCTTTAAAAAAAAAATTATGGTTTCTTTTAATTATGTAAAATTGTTCTATTTTTTTTGCTTTTTTTTGTAATCTTTTATTTATTTTTTGATTATGTGTGTTTTGAAATATGTTTTTTAATTTTTATTTATTTTTTTATAGTTTTTTGTTTTATTTTTTATTTTTTTGAAGTAAATTATGTTTTTTTAACATTTGTAATGTTTTTTTTTTGTTTTTTTTGTTTTTTTTATACAATTTTATATTTGTTTTTTACATATTTTTAATGTTATTCTTTTTTATTTTTCAAAAAAAATTAAAATTTCTTTATAAAAAAGACATTGCAAAGAAAAACAAAAAAACATATGTTTGAAAAATCCTTAAAAAATTAATATCCTAGGACGAAAAGCACTAAAAGACATAAGACAACTTGAAAATTTGCCAAATAATCAACATTTAAAAAACAATTGTGTATACCTAAGACATAAGAACATTTAAAATGTCAAAAATGTCTTAAAAAAATAAATGTTGATGTTTTTCAAAACATGCATGAAAATTATCAACATTTAAAAAAATATATTGACACTTAATACAATAGAAAATTAAAACTGTAAAAAATAAACCCTCTAAAAAAAGGGGTTGATGTTCATCAACACTTTTTAAAATAAACATGAAAATCACTAACATTTAAAAAATAAAATTATACTTGATACATAAGAAAATTTAAAGTGTCAAAAATATGCTCTCAAAAAACAAAGTGTATTATAGGTGAGCACTTTTCAAAATCAGATTACTTTTTTGCTACCTAAAAAAGCAAGTACTCATTTCAGCTCTCGTTTCAAAATTTACATTGTTTATGATGTCACGCAAAGTACTCAATAATTATATATTTCTATTTTTTCTACTCCTTTGTTGCAAAACTCTTCAAATAAGGCGTGTGGAAAAAGAAATAGTTAAAAAGACACATACCTATGTACTACAAATACTTATGCTATTCAATAACCTCTCACACAAATGTTTGGTTTAGCATGGAAACAATGTTCTTCGTTTCCAATTTCCCATTACTGGTTTCATCTTCTACTCGTTTAACAAACAATGATCCCTAACATATGTTGAGATTCAACAAGATGATGAGCTTAGTGAAAAGAGTCGCCTTCACTAAGTGGGCCCGCAGGCTAATTTTGGCGCAATTCTATTTTTAGACTATGTCTATTTTTAGACATGATGATCATATTTCAAAAGTTGCAGGATGCTATTTGTGGATGGTTGATCAAGTTGGAAAAATAGATGAAATTCTATTTTTAGAATATTGGGTGAAGTCTATTTATAGATCGTTGATCTAAAACTAGATGCATGTTGATTATTATTAGCTCTTAATAATAATTAGACACTAAACAACAACTTATTTTCTTGGAGTACTTTGTTTCAGTGCACATATTTGGCACATCAGTGGACTGAGGGAATTACGCAATTCCCAAGGGTTTAGTGGAGCTAATGCATGGAGGACTCAGTTAGAACTCAAGTGGCAGTGTTATCACACAGTTGGAAGAAGTAGTTATGGAGTTGTATTCAGTTTAACTAATTAGTTAATTAATTCACAAATAATAACTCATTAATCAACTGAACAATACAGCAGTTGACTACAGTGCATGGCAGTTTCAGTGGAGACCCAGTCGAGAGATAGGTGAAAGGGCAAGATAGACTATTTGTTGTGACTATAGTGATGCATTGATTGCATCACACACATATTGGAGTTTCCAATGAGGATTGCACAGTCAAGGCAAGGGTAATTCAAATTCATTTAGAGCTATTCTTCAGCAGGGATTGTGCAGTGGAGGCCGGCTAGCAGGAGGGCAAGATCGGTGCATGGATTTGCAAGATTGTTCGTGATTAGTGTATGACGATTGTACTATACTGAGAGCTTGTGATAAGATTTGTATAAGATTTTCATATGATCTCCATGTTACATAATATATAGTTGGGGTTTTCATCTTCAGGCTTTCCCGGTTAAAAACTGTGTTATGTGAGATAATTTTTATTTATGCTTTACATGTGTGTGCAATTAAATTTTCCGCAAAAGTTTAACAAGTGGAATAGATTCAGTATCTTGCATAAAGTTAAATAGTGTGAGATCAGGTGGATCTAGGACATATGCATGCTTAGTGCATATAATTTCTACAATATATGTTCAAGAATTTGAGTTTTAAGACATTTGATATCCTACAATACAACCGATACATCAAGGAAAGGTCTTTCATATTCCCAACACAACTGATACATCATTGAAAGGTAATCCATCTTCCTAAATTTTAGCAAGGAATGGCACCCTAATGTTCCTTCTCCAAAGGTTAATTTTCATATTCAAATGCAAGTTCATGTTATGTTACTTTTAGTAATGTTTGTTCATCTTCTACGAGTAAAAATTAGATCTTTCTTTCTTGTCACTTCAAATAATTTTCACCCTTTACCATATAGTATGGGCCTGACTTTTAAAATTCATGAAGTAGACTTTGTAACAATGTCTTCCAACATGACTTATTCAAAGCCATTCTTGTAGCAATCAATGTTACCAATCTGAATCTCCACAAAGATGCCCAAAACATTTTTTCGCTAAAGCATGACTTATTTGCACTCCCTCACTTTCTTAGTCAATTAATGAAATCAGTGTATGCCTTCCATTCATTAGTTTATAGTTCTTGCTGGACCTTGTCACGAAAACAAATAAAGCCAGCTTCAATAATCATGGGAAAATCAAATTAGTTATGCAAAAAACCATTATCTTGTGATTTTTCCATCTTGTATCAAGATAAGCTCTGTCATGTTCTTTTCTTTGATATAGATGCCACTAAAGAAAAGTAATTTAAACCTTCTAAGTTTTTATTATATATATTTTTAATGATTTAAAAAAAAATTTATTAGGGTATGAAGTAAATATTTTAAATATTTTTCAATTTTTTTAATTAATTTATACATTACAAATATATTTTAAACAATAAAAAATAATAGTTACACTTAAAAAAAAATTAATAACCCAATTACAACATAAAATAAAAATTTAAACAATTATACGTCATTGAAAATTTCATATATACCTCAATCTTATAACCATGCAACACTGCCACACATTTTCAGTATCTGAATTTGAAGCTTCAATTTTGGGGCACATCATAGAGTAACATTGGTACATTCATAACAAAACATTTCCTAAATTTTATCCATTGTAATGATAAAAGGATCCAGTTGTACAAAACGCTTTTGGATTATGATTTTCCCAGGGAATATTGTTAGGGTTTGAAATTAATTATGGATTTTCAAGCAACGAAGGGCCTTCATTATTATCCCAGGATGATAGGATGATATGTAGAAGGTAACCACAAAAATGGAATCGGGAAAAATAGATCAGTGAAAAACAATGTAACCATGGTTTCAGATTTGAGCAAGGCAATAACAAAATTTGAAACATAGCAGGAAAATTTATCTTTTTTCTTTTTTTTTTCAGCGAGAAAATACTTCTGGTTTATATAGTGTACCAGGGCACATGTCTATACTATAGCATAAATTTATTCGTTTTACACATTTACATTTTCATCTATTGATTCATAAAATATTAAGAAAAAATACATAGACATAGTTCGTCCTTTGATTCTCAGCCTTTTTCATATTGTTTGGTGCTTTTCTGTAGATTCCTTTTACAATTCCCAATACAGTAGTAATCTTGATTATCCTCATTCATTTTCTTTCTTTCCCTCCTAGTCATACCAAAAACTAGCTTCCTATACCTTAACTGAAATTTACCTTACCTTTTTCTCCATGACCATTCGAGTTGTAAAGCTCATAGTACATTTCCCCAAATCTCCCACTCAATCCTCTTTTTGACAATTTGTCCGCTTCATTGTTTTTTTCCCTGTATACGTGACATAAAATTATTGTAGAAAAGGATCTCTTCAAAGCTTCAATCCTCTCCATCCAATGAGTGAGGGATCCAGGATTTAGTTGTGCTCCTTTGTTCATATGCTCAATAATAACTTTCGAATCTCCGAAGACCCAAAGCTCCTCCAGATATAGTTGTGTAGTGAACCACAATAGTCCCCACATCGCAATAATTTCAGCTCTCATATTGATTCCTCTTCCACCATTCCAGTAGATTTTGTAGTGGCAATCCAGTGAGATCATTAACCATGCCCCACATCCACAGTTTTGGTTTTGTGATGCCCCATAAAAAAAACTAGCTGGGTAGTGAATTTCAAAAGGTATCAGCCTCTTTGATACATCCCGTGGAGGTTTTTGACTTAACTTCAGCTTCTCCATAGAAATATAAACCTTTATACATATATCCAATGGGATACATAACTTTCCTTCAAAGATCTTCCTATTCCTGCCACACCATAAGATCCAATGGAATAATATAGGAATGGCTCTTAAATTATTCCCCCTCCTAAACCACCGACTAATGCAATCAGTCATTGATATGTACTCAGGAAATGACAATTTGAGGTACAGACACAGTGAATGAAGGGTTTCTATGGAAAAAGGACAGCTATAGAAAATATGTGTATTGTCTTCCACATGATCCTCACACATCGTACACTTACCCGGTCCCTGCTAGCCCTTATTTTGCAAACTTTCCCAGGTCAGGTTTCAATTTTTCCAAATAAGCCAAATGAGAATGATAATTTTTACCTGAACCTTAACCTTCCACATATGTTTAAACCAACTGCCTGGTTCTTGTCCCAGTATTTTATTTGTCAATGCAGTGTAGACTTCCTTCGTGTGAATCTGTTTTTCCATTGGAGTCCCTCCCCAGGTCATTCTATCACCTCCTACATCCTTTCTCAACCCCAGGAATCTGATCATGGTGATATAATTATCCCAATCCTCTTTTTTATCTCTTATAAACCTGTCTCACTGTGCTTCCTCCATCTTGGTATATCGTTTTCCCACTCCTTTATCATCTGCCCCATATAGAAAATACCTCTTTGATTTATTTGGACAATGATTTTTCTCTTCAGGTTTATATTTAGTCCATGATCATATACCTGTAGACTACCAATCTGTATCTTATTACCGTTTCCAAATTTCCATTCGAGGTTCTCTGTAAATATTGGCCAACACTTACAGAAACCTCTCCATATTTCTGATCTGTATTTGACATCCTCCCAGCCTGAGATGAGAATGTCCTCCGATTCCTTCAAGCCACTGTATTTAATTCTTATGATCTCCATGCAGAGGCATCCTTTTGTTATACATCTCCACATGGATTTAAAGATAAGTGACTTTCCAAAAGTTTCAAGGTCCAGCAACCCCCAGCCACCCTTCTCCTTTGGATTAGTAATACACTCCATATGAGCCAAGTGTATGGTTTTTCACTCCTTGCCCCTGTTCCATATAAATCTAGCCATTATCATGTTAATCTCATCCAAAGCTTATTTTGGTATCAGGAAGAGATGAGCCCAATAGACAGTGTACTGTTGAAGTACCTCTTGTGATAGAATTAGCCATCCTCCTCTAGATAACCCTCTTGATGACCAAACAAATATATATTTTTTTGTACTTCTCGATTAACCATTTCCAGTCATCCATAGTATACCTAGTCGGCTTTAATTTGAAGCCCAAGTAAGTCATACCATCACTAAGAGGGGAAATTTTGAAATTAAAGAAAGTTCCCAGCTCATTAAATTCCTCTTCCTCCCCTTTAGCATAATAAATGCAAAGATTTTCCTACACTAACCAACATACATAATGCTTTACAAAAACCCTTAAGAATGTTCCTGAGCTCTTTTCAGGTCCTCCTTCCATGGCTCCAAATATAAGAACATCATCAACAAAGACGTTGTGCGACACCAGCTTCTGTCGACAGACTTCCACACCTCTAAAATTTACAGTGTTCATTTCTTTCTTAATCTTTAAACTGAGTGCATCCATTATCAGTATAAATAGGAGGGGTGATAATGCACAACCCTGCCTCAATCCTCGACCCAGATGAAATTAATCTGACACTGTGCCATTAATTAAAACTACCATAGAATTCTGAGTTATACATGCCATTATCCAAGCCACCACCTCCCTATCCAAACCAATTTTAAATAGAATCATTCTTAAAAAAATCCAATCAACCCTGTCATATGACTTGTTTAGATCAATTTTCATAACCACAGCATTTAATTTTTTTTCTTGGATTGAATGAATAACTTCTACACGACCATCCACTGCAAATATATTAACCCTGTGCTTACAGTTATCCAAGGATGTTCCTTAACCTCTACCTTATCTTATATAACACTTCCATCATCTTCACAAGTTCAATTTAAAGCTTGTAATATCACGTTTATTTTCATACATGTATTTTCATAGAATGACTCACTAATTTGTTTTTTTTATCTCTAACAATGTAATTGATGACAATTAGGTTAGCACCACATAAGTATATTCTGATAAATTTCCATTGTAAGAGGCATCCACTGCTTCACTTTGTTCACCCCAAAAACATAAACATGATTCCTCCTTAAAGACATCACCCAACTCTGGACATAATATTCTTTTCATCATCAAGTATAGCTTTCCTTTCTTTCACCTGTACTTCACCACTTCTTTTCATCATCAGCTATGGATTTTTCTTTCACTTGTGCTCCACCTTCGTCTTGGGTCAAATACTCATTAATTTCTACGGCATGTTTTTAAGTTCAAGGCTTATTGTTTTAACTTCATATAAGCTCATCTTTTGGTTCATTAAATATTGTTCTTGGACTATCAAAGCCAAGGCTGGGATTTAAAATAAAGTTGTAGTAATTCCCAACATGAAAGTAAAAATGACAAGGAGAAGCTCCACCATAAGTAACTTGAAATTCACTATCGAAGACAAGCCTGACGCAGATTAAACGATTGGTGTGGGTTAAAAGAAAATTGGTCTGGGTTAAAATAATGTTGCAGTAATTTGCAAGATGAAAGTAAAATGGCAAGGAGAATCTGCACCATAAGTAACATGAAATTAATTCATAAAATATGTAACATAAGGGTAAATATGAATGTGATGATTCCAAATTTTTAATATTACATGGATTTACATTTTTAACATTCCATGGATTCCAAATTGTTTTATATTTTTAGAAAAAATAAAAATAAAATGCTTCTTGTTTATATTAATATGTAGAAAATAAAAGATAGTACATATACTTGTGTTCAATTCTATCTGTCTATAATATCTATCCATATTATCTAAATTCCTTTCATATATATATAGCTTGTATACCTTTTAAATCTCCTTGTCACATTACAGTTCATTTTATAGAAATTGAGTCCATTTATAGTTCTCTTTATAGCTCAACTAACAACAAAATCCTTACATTGTGTATGAAAATAAGAAATAAAAATCTTCTACATGATGCATAAATTGTCTCCTACTAATAGTTAATGCTGCCCACATTAACCATAACACCCTATTCAAAAGTTGTGAAAAAAAACTTAACAAATTCCTTTAAGATTCCTCGCTTGGACATTAACTCAAAAGTCCAATTTTGTTCCTTGTAGATATGGTGAAATTGAATTTGCCCAAATTTTGGATTTTATTCATCTAGTTTGTTAATATGGGAGGATTGGATTTTGTGTGGTCTTTTACCCAATCAATGATTCTTTTTACATCTCCATATACCTAAATTATCCTTTCTAGTCTAAGTCATTTTTCCACGATCAGAACTCCCCATAATGCTAGTATATTTGCTTTGTTATTACTACCTTGTCTACAAATGGAAGAATTTACCTAGCTCAATGACAATCACAGCACTACACCCACATTTCCTCCTATTTCTTGCTCCATAAAATAATACCACTGGGAATTCTTGCCAAAAGTATTTGTACTTGCATGCTCTATAGTTGTGTTTCTTCAATATCATACCATTTTCATTATAGAAAGAAGCAGTCTCAATAACGTGTTCTGAACCACCACTCCTTTTTGTTAAAAAATAAGTGTGTTTATGCTAAGCCATATTGATCACATGATATAAAAAGGAGGGGTTTTGTATCTTTTATGAGCTTTGAACCATGTTTGAATATAGGATATAAGAGATTGAAAATGATCCACTGATTTGAGTTTGATTAACTCCAAGGCACCTTCCCATACCAGCCTAGCATAGGAACAGGTGAGAATCAGATGATCTGTATTTTTTGGACCCCTCATACATAGAGGACATATGCTAGGTCCATAAAAAACACACTTTTGTAGGTTTCTCCAAGTCAAGATTCTGTCATGTGCTACAATCAAGCTGAATCATTTAACTTTCTTTTTTTTAGAGGGATTCCATTTCCATATAGCCTTGAATAGTTCTAGATAATAGAAATCCCTCTCGAATCTTGACAACCTTTGATAAATATATTTGACCAATAGTAGACTCTTTCTTAGATTTCCTCCCCATATCATTCGATCCACATCCACTTGATCATAGAGAGTGATGCATGTAGACCATCGTTGAGATATATATCTAAACTAAACTCCACTATTTCAGTATAGGTTGAAGGCTCACCAAAACTTTTCAAAGGTGGTTTTGAAGCACTGTTAAAATTATTCCCTATACACAATATATCTATCACTGCACATATCCACTCTGTTGGAGAATCTAATTCCAACCACGTGTTAGGTCTCGAAACCGTCCATCCAAGTGTCCCAGTTCAGTTTCACTTAGTCCAGTTTTAGTTCAGTCTAACTGAAGTAATTTAATGTTGATGTCACCAATGTAATCTTATTTAACTCATTCGTAATATTGAGAAGAGAAATCATCTGCTCCACTTCTTTTCAATTTTCAATTCCTGTCATGGTATGAGAGCTAGTTTTCATAAGACTCCCTGAGAGAGAAGCAACGTGACCGAATTTAGAGCAAAAGAGAGAAGATGCGAGCCTGCATAAGACTCTTTGAGAGAGAAAAATAATTTTTAAGAATTTTGAATACACCTCTTGCGAATAAGAAGCACGAGGACGAAGAAGCCAACTATCGCTAAGCCAGTGAAGGCACAAATGAAACGGATGAAGAAAGGTTAGCTCAAATTCATATTTAAAAAAAAAGTTGTTTCACGATAACGCACTCCAAGCAGTGAAAGTAGGGTATTATTAATGCAGTCCAAATGTTTAGAAGTTGTTAGCCACCTATGAATTTTTTGACAAGAAAACAGGTGGCTAAATTTGCTCTTAAGCCTTCAAGGAATACATTTCCTCTGAAAACACATCATCATTTAAGCCTCCTTGTGGCTTTTGTCCTTTGAACATTCTTCACTGTTGTTTCCATGAGAAAACCCTACTATTCCGTGAAAGAATAATGCTCAAAAAGGCCTCCATTTACCCCTATTTCATTCCCACTAAACCTCTATTTTCATAACCTTTTTCCCTTTCTGCAAATTCCTCCAAAATCCCTTTTTAACCTTCTAAATCATCCCAAATCCCCTTTAAACCTTTCAAATACCCTTTGTTTGGTTGAATAGCCCCTTTTTCTCTCTACCAAATTCCCCTTTTGGCCTTAAAAAGCATTAAAATTAGGCCAAAAACACTCATTTTACATATGAGGCTTTAGCCCCCTTCGGCTAAGCCCCTTAACCACTTCCCCACGTGACCCGTGCCCAGAACCAAGCGCTAAGGCTCTAGGCGCTTATTGCAATCTATAAATTCGAGGGAGCGCATTTCTTTGTTACACTTGAATTTTTCCGATGCGAGGTCTTTGTTCTATAAGACCATGGGTGCGTTCTGAGCCATTGATCTTTTAAGATCTAATGGCCAGCGCTTGTCTCCCATCGCGCCTATCGTTCTCCCCGTTCACCTCTCCGATTACATGAGAGTCGTCGATCTGTCTTCAGATCGGATGGTGGTCGCTCAATCGCAAATCGCAAAGCGCCCAATCCCGTAACGTTGATCCTCCCGATTGGCGAGCCTCGATTGAATCCTAGCCATCCATCCCGCTTCATCCAATGGTCCAAATTACTCCTCGCTCCTCCCCTGTGTCCCCGATTGGTAATCCCTGATCCAATCGCAACCATTGATCTCTTTAGATCTAAGGGTCCTCATTCACCCCGCCCATTTATTTAACCCTTTGCCTTCTGCTTCCCCTTTTTAATCTTGACCGTCCATCCTATAGATCTAACGGCCAAGATCAAACCCGTCGTTGACTATTCAACGCTTAATCGACCACGCATCTCCCCTCATCGTGTTTCCACCTGCACCATCCGATATTTTACCCCTACATCTAACGGTTGAGATCCATATCGTGTGATTTTAATGTACGAGCTTGAACTCTTGAGATTTATGCGATGTAAGCGGTTTTAAAAAAGCCACGTGTCACGCAGCGACATAAATCGCATTTTTTCGGGCGGATTTCAAAACAGTTTTTCTGCAACGTGACACGAGTGGTTTTCCTCCTGAAACCACCTTCCTCCTTTTGTCCCCACAACATCCATAATCAATCTTGACCGTCTGATGATCTAGATCAACGGCCTATATTGTATTGCGCATTTCCACCATATTTCTTCATCGGAACCTCTATTAACTTCAACATTCAATCTCCATCGTTGGTCTCCTCATGAGATCCAACAGCTCACAGTTAATCACCCTCCACCCATGCCGAGTCCCACTTCATAGGCTTCGCCTTCATTCATTTTCATCGATTTTCTGTGTCTTCACCCAAAGTTAAAAATTTGGTGCTTTAACACTAAAGTGTTATTTTTCCGCCCAACTCACTATTAACACCTCCATCTGCGATCCTAACCGTTGATCATAGTCTGTCCCTCTCATCCAATGGTCTGCGACCTCCCTTACCCCAAATCTTCAACAGGTCATTCCTTCCACCATTCTGCAATGTTTTTCACCTGTTTTCACCGCATCCACCATTTCTGCCACCGCCTCCACAGCATTCCTCCACCACCTCCCCTAGATTTTTATAATGATTTTATTGCATTGTGCAGGGTATACGAAGTGGTAAATTCACTCTATATTCCATAATCATAGCCACTGTGATTCAGAACACAGGGAGGCCATTACAGCAGTGGCCTAGTAAAACAGCAGAAATAGATTTAAGGGATTTGGGCCTGTTAATTAAATATTTAGCACCTAATCCCGTTTTCAAAGGAAGAAGACGCAGTTTGAAGACTGGTGCACATGAAACAAGCCATATCTGTGTTTATGTCAGCAGAACGTATTTTCTTAGAGAGTACACCTTCTGACAGAAGTACCCATGCCTTCTCGAGCTCTTAAAAGCCATTTCATTGACAGAAGCTTCTTAAAGACTATCAAGACCATATTTATGGAAGTATGGAGACCTGTAGACTTTCTATCCATGTCATTTACTCCAGAAGGCTACTCAGAGTACCAAACATCCAGAAGGACTTCAAGAACACATCTAAGGTCAATATCGACCTGACAAAGACTCTCAGACCATACTATAGAGTACGTACAATGATGCAGAGCCATTAAGCAGAGTGGGCATGAACTCTGTCTCCCACTCTGTCTTAATGGGAACAATTAAATGTACATTTACTACCATAGTTATTCATTCTCCTATAAGAACTCCCGAAGAACATATTGTAATAGTTGTTTTTGTTGTATTTAGTGGGACTCATTCGACTGTTAGAACAGTTTTGGAGGAAAGTAGCTGAGTAGTTTGTAATTTAGTAGGCTGGGAGGAGAAGTTTGGACTGTAATCAGCCATTGAGCTCAGTGTATGCGATTGGTTTTTCACATCAATTAATCAAGCAAATTTCACAGGATCCTGGTCTATATTACGGGTGTCTTTTTTCTTACTGCAACTGTTTTATTACATTATTCATGATGTCCATATATTCTCCGATAAGAATCAGTAAATAAGACTTAGGATATACCCCTACATGGTACCCTAATTCCCACTGTTTTTCTTGTATTTGATGTTTTCTGCTGATAGTGAATCTAAGAGCAAATTTATGTAATTTAACCAGTTAAATATTTTGGTCCAGCCCATGCCTACTGATGTTTGAATTCGGGGTTTGCTGCTTAGAAGTTCTGGATACCAGGGATTTAGTGTAAGCCCTGTCCATTGTGGTCCTTTTCCAACAGATTTTCCTTTCAAAGATCACTTGCGCTGGTGTCAAAGAATTGAACGTTAAAGGCCCTTCTCTGATCTTTGGCCTAGTTCTGTGTTAAATCTTATCTCTTTTTTTTCTCTTGGAATATGTTGAAGCATGCCTAGAGTTAGATGACCTCTAACTTGATCTTAAGCTGCCCTTTGTATCTTCATTAAGATTTGCCTCTGAGTATGTCAAAGCAGGTCTGGATTTGAATGATATCTGACCTAATCTCTAGACAAAAATTGGTTTCTTTCCTTCTTTCACCTTCACTCCTTACTATTCCATTTCACCGTCTATCTAAAATATCCTTTAGTATAGATGAATTTCCCTCTGAAAGCCTTGCTTAGTTGTATGCAAGTAATCCTCTTTCATGACTCCATAGCCCAATGGATGGCACATTCTTAACCTATCCTCTTTTGCTGAAACATCCTGCTGCTTTGCTCCTTTCATTCCATAACCTTCTCAGTTAATGATCTTAGACCAACCCAACAACCAATAAAATCATTTAAAACCCCCTTTGTGCTTCATACCTAGCCTAATACTTCATTTTTAGCTTCAAAGATATAGCATTCTTTGTTCTTTATGGAGAGATCCCTCTCTAGATCTAGGAGGGCTAAATCCTAGGATCTGAAAGTGGTTATGATGTTGCCCAGTCTTTTGGTCTTGCCAATTTGGCCAAAACACTGGAACCCCAACATAATGGCGACTCCACTGGGGAAAATATGAGAGTCCTTAACCACTAATATCTGGTCTAGTGTCCCATTGTCGTCACCAACATAATGGCGACTCCGCTAGGGAAAAACTTAGACCAATGCCTTTAGATTGGTATTTCATTGTTGTTGGTGGACAACAACCTGCTTCAAACAATCAATTCATCCACCTATCGACTCCACACTCCATAACTCCTAATAGACCAAATGACTCCACTAATAGAAGACCCTGAACTGGTTGAGAAGATACAGTGACCTCTTCTTTCAAACATGGATCCAAGCATGGACAGAGATGCAAAGATACATGCTTTTTCAGACAGATTAAATAGAATAGTAAACATGTTTGGTGAAGTAGTAGTAAAGGTGTATGAGGCCAATTTAAATGAAAATGTTTATTATTTCTAGCAGCTCATGCCTTTTCCAGAACGAGAACAAACTCAAGACCTAGACAATGAGAAAGACATGTATGATGCTCAAGAGTCTATATAAGATGAAGAGGAAAGTGATCAAGAGATGCCTGATTGCCTACCTATGTCTTGTACTATGCTGACTAGAGAATATCACGACCTAATGGCGAAGGCCAATAGGAAATGCTGCTTTGAGGAAACAAGAGACCACATAGAAGATGCAGAATCTAATGTGGAAGAAGAAAGAGATCATGAAACATCAGGAAATCCTCAGAGTTTCCCTGCTAGCACAAGTGAAGATTCCACAGAAGAGGCTCCAGAAGATATCCAGCCTCCAGATCAGTTAGTACAAGAAGCAGAGGACTGTTGTTCTTCTGTCTATGTTAAAAAATAAATTCCTCCGTTGATAGAAGAAGAGATGGACTGAATATTAAACACGTAGCCCACCTCTAAAATATTTTATAGAACATATATGCTTGCTCATTCATCTAATGAGTTTGATGATACAGATTTAGAAGACTCCTTTGTGGACCAGAACGAAGAAAGACTTGTTGAGAATCCTACAGGTTGGTTTGGTAACATTACTTACAATTATGAATTTCCTATTTATGATCTGTTTGATGATGATCATTTCCAAAGGGAAGCTGACCCTGCAGGACCATCATCAGTAGATTCATGGGAGGAAGATCAGGGCCAGCAACTTCAGAGAAGTAATGAACCAAGTCAGCGTATCTATGATACTGATGGGGAAAGTTATGAAAGCATAGTAATAGATGAAGATTCATTGAATCTTCACTCTGTTACACCTCAAATCATCAGTAGAAATCTGCATATGATTGAAGATCAGCAGCCTTTCATCTTAAAGAATGAGGAGGAACATGGAGAAGAGATTTTTGAGCAAACTAAAATTAAGGAGCCTTCTCTTGAAAAATAGGAAGCAGTAGAACAAACCCCTGCTCAAGAATACATGGATCTCTTCACAAAGCTTAGCCCATCATAGAAGAATATATCAGAGCCCCAAGAGGACACAGCTACAGTATATGATGAGTCCTCCAGTTCAGATGATGAAGAAGATGAGGGAGATTCTCTTTCCCAAGAGAGTCTTGTTCTTGATCCAGTGGAAGAGGGAACAACCCTAGTTGAAGCCTGCCTGCCAATTATTCACAACCAGGTATCATTTCATGATATTTATGTTCCTTTCCTCCAAACAATTGAAGAAGGATCAAAGGTCTTTTTGAGCAGCATGTTGCAAAAAACAATAAAATTTTTAAAAGCTGTTGTTAAGGAACAAAGAGAATGGGAGTGGCCCTGCCTATCCAGCATGCTCAAAGAATTGAGCAGAAAGGACCAGTCCTGGGATCATTTGATGGACTGGATGCATTGGAAGAGAATGTTTGTGAGCTAGACTTATACATATTTCAAGTTAGAGTAGGGTAGGTAGGAAATCTCAATAAATCTCAGTCTGTGAGCATTAAGTTATCAGTTTTGAATTTCTGTAAGGTTTTTAGTCCATGAGCTGTTTTGTATTTATGACATGGTCCACAGCAAGCTAGACAGTCTAATCCTGGCTTGACTGTTTTTCAATTTTTGTCTTAGAATGTAGAGAAGAAGTCTGCTAGAAAGTTTAATCCTAGCATATATTAGTTTAGGTAGAGAAGCTATGAGACCAACAGTTTAATCTGGTCTCATGGAGTAGTAAGGGTAGCAGTAGAGTAGGTTTATTTTCCTGTTTGTAAAAATTGATGATGTCAAGGGTCTGCAAGTCCAAATGCACCCAGAATAAAAAATGTTAGGATTGTAGGATGAGTAGGTATATTGTTTGGGGAATGTTTTCTACTGATTAATATCCATCATATTTGTGGCAGCTGACCCAAGAAAGAAAAGTGGATGTGTCAAGTACCAGGCATCTGGCCTACTCCAAAGATCATTTTCTAAATTCTTGACACCTTCAAGAAGATGCCATCCCCATGTGGAGCCACTGTTAGCCACCTATGAATTTTTTGACAAGAAAACAGGTGGCTAAATTTGCTCTTGAGCCTTCAAGGAATAAATTTCCTCCAAAAACATATCATCCTTGAAGCCTCCTTGTGGATTTTTTCCTTTGAACAATCTTCACTGTTGTTTCCATGAGAAAACCCTGTTGTTCCGTGAAAGAAGAATGCTCAAAAAGGCCTCCATTTCCCCTTATTTCATTCCCACTAAACCTCTGTTTTCATCACCTTTTTACCTTTCTACAAATTCCTCCAAAATCCCTTTTTAACCTTCTAAATCATCCTAACTCCCCTTTAAACCTTTCAAATACCCTTTGTTTGGTTGAATAGGCCCTTTTTCTCTCTATCGAATTCCCCTTTTGGCCTTAAAAAGCATTAAAGTTAGGCTAAAAACACTCATTTTACATATGAGGCTTTAGCCCCCTTCAACTAAGCCCCTTAACCACTTCCCCACATGACCCACGCCTAGAACCAAGCGCTAAGGCCCAGGGTGCTTAGCGCAATCGGAGCATTCGGGGGAGCGCATTTTCTTTGTTACGCTTGAATTTTTCTGATGCGAGGTCTTTGTTCTATAATACTGCCGGCGCGTTCTGAGCTATTGATATTTTAAGATCTAATGGCCAGTGCTTGTCTCCCATCGGGCCTATTCTTCTCCCCATTCACCCCTCTTATTACATGAGAGTCATCGATCTTTCTTTAGATCGGACGGTGGTCGCTCAAACGCAAATCGCAAAGAGCCCAATCCCGTATCGTTGATCCTCCTGATTGGCAAGCCCCTATTGAATCCTATCCATCCATCCTGCTTGATCCAATGGTCCAGATTACTCCTCACTCCTCCCCTGTGTCCCCGATTGGTCATCCCCGATCCAATCACAACCATTGATATATTTAGATATAACGATCCTCATTCACCCCACCCATTGATTTAACTCTTTGCCTTCTACTTCCCCTTTTTAATCTTGACCATCCATCCTATAGATCTGACGGACAGGATCAAACCCGTCGTTGACTATTCACTGCTTAACCGACTGCGCATCTTCCCTCATCGCGCTGCCAACTGCACCGTCCGATATTTTACCCCTCCATCTAACGGTTGAGATCGATATCGCGTGATGTTAATGTTCGAGCTTTAACGCTTGAGATTTACATGATGTAAGTTGTTTTAAAAAAGCCACGTGTCATGCAGCGACATAAATCGCATGTTTTCAGGAGGATTTCAAAACCATTTTTCTACAGCGCGACACCGGTGGTTTTCCTCCTGAAACCACCTTCCTCCTTTTGTCCCTCGCAATCTCCATAATCAATCTCGACTATCCGATGAATTAGATCAACGACCTACATTGTAATGCGCATTTCCACCATATTTCTTCATCGAAACCTCTATTAACTTCAACATTCAATCTCTGCCATTGGTCTCCTCCTGAGATCCAACAGCTCACAGTTAATCACCCTCTGCCCATGCTGAGTCCCACTTCATAGGCTCTGCCTTCATTCATTTTCATCGATTTTCTGTGTATTTTCCCAAAGTTAAAACTTTGCTGTTTTAACACTAAAGTGTTATTTTTCCGCCCAACTCACTATTAACACCTCCATCTGTGATCCTAACCGTTGATCATAGTCTGTCCCTCTAATCCAACGGTCTGCGACCTCCCTTACCCCAAATCTTCAATAGGTCATTCCTTCCACCATTCTACAGTGTTTTTCACCTTTTTTCACCGCATCCACCATTTCCGCCACCACCTCCACAGGCCTCCATAGCATTCCTCTGCCACCTCCCCAGATTTTTATAATGAGTTTATTGCATTGTGCAGGGTATGCAGAGTGGTAAATTCACTATGTCTTCCATAATCACAGCAACTGTGATTCAGAACGCAGGGAGGCCATTACAGCAGCGGCCTAGTGAAACAGAAGAAACAGATTTAAGGGATTTGGGCCTATTAATTGAATATTTAGCACCTAATCCTGTGTTCAAAGGAAGAAGACGCAGTTTGAAGACTAGTGCACATGAAGCAAGCCATATCTGTGTTTATGTCAGCAGAACGTATTTTCTCAGATAGTACACCTTGCGACAGAAGTACCCATGCCTCCTCAAGCTCTTAAAAGCCATTTCACTGACAGAAGCTTCTTAAAGACTGTCAGGACCACAGTTATGGAAGTATGGAGACCTGCAGACTTTCTATCCATTTCATTTATTCCAGAAGGCTACTCAGAGTACCAAACAACCAGAAGGACTTCAAGAACACATCTGAGGTCAATATCGACCTGACAAAGACTCCTAGACCATACCTTAGAGTACGTACAATGATGCAGAGCCATTAAGCAGAGTGGGCATGAACTCTGGCTCCCACTATGTCTTAATGGGAACAATTAAATGTACATTTACTACCACAGTTATTCATTCTCCTATAAGAACTCCCGAAGAACATATTTTAAAGGTTGTTGTTGTTGTTGTTAGTGGGACTCATTCCACTGTTAGAACAGTTTTGGAGGAAAGTGGCTGAGTAGTTTGTAATTTAGTAGGCTGGGAGGAGAAGTTGGGACTGTAATCAGCCATTGAGCTCAGTGTATGTGACTGGTTTTGCACATCAATTAATCAAGAAAATTTCACAGGATCTTGGTCTATATTACGGGTGATGTTTTTCTTCCTGGAATTGTTTTATTACATTATTCATGTTTTCCATATATTCTTTGATAAGAATCAGTAAATCAGGCTTAGGATATACCCCTGCATGGTACCCTAATGCCCACTTCTCTTCTTCTCTTTGATGTCTTCTACTGATAGTGAATCTAAGAGAAAATTTATGTAATTTAACCAGTTAAAGATGTTGGTCCATCCCATGCTTACTGATGTGTGAATTCAGGGGTTGCTGCTTAGATGTTCTGGTTGGGTTTAAGTTGGAAGAATTGGGATACCAGGGATTTAGTGTAAGCCCTGTCCACTGGGATCCTTTTCCAACAGATTGGCCTTTCAAAGATCACTTGAGCTGGTGTCAAAGCATTGAAGCTTAAAAGCCCTTCTCTGATCTTAGGCCTAGTTCTGTGTTAAATGTTATCTTTGTTTTTTCTCTTGGAATATGTTGAAGCGGGCCTGGAATTAGATGACCTCTAACCTGATCTTAAGTTGCCCTTTGTATCTTCATTGAGAGTTGCTTTTGAGTATGCCAAAGCAGGTCTGGATTTGAATGATATCTGACTTGATCTCTAGACAAAAATTGGTTTCTTTCCTTCTTTCACCTTCACTCCTTACTGTTCCATTTCACCATCTATCTAAAAGATCCTTTAGTATAGATGACTTGCCCTCTGAAAGGCTTGCTTAGTTGTATGTAAGTAATCCCCTTTCATGACTCCATAGCCCAATGGATGACACATTCTTAACCTATCCTCTTTTGCCCAAACATCCTGCTGCTTTTCTCCTTTCATTCCATAACCTTTTCAATTAATGATCTTAGACCAACCGAACAACCAATCAAATAATTTAAAACCCCCTTTGTGCTTCATACCTAGCCTAATACCTCATTTTGAGCTTCAAAGATATATCATTCTTTGTTCTTTATGGAGAGATCCCTCTCCGGATCCAGGAGGGCTAGATCCTAGGATCTGAAAGTGGTTATGATGTTGTCCGGTCTTTTGGTCTTGCCAATCTGGCCAAAAAATTGGAACCCCAACAGGAGCGATAAGTGTTATTAAGGAAATGGAGAAGATTTAAGAGAAGCATTAGTTTGAAAAAAATACGTCGATTTCAACCACACACGGCCCCTTAACAGTAGTGACTATGTTACAATGATTTAGCAAAGCACATGCAGAAAAATGATGTGCCAAAGATTCATGAAGGTATTTTTTAAGAAATTCAACACTCAGTATTCAAATTTGTTTTGTTTTTTAATGGAATGAAATTTTTTTTTTTTTAAAGTCGATCCATAAAATGGAGGAAGCACATTTCAAAAAAAATGGTTTTGTTTGAAATTCTTTTAAAAAAGAGGGAGAGTGAATAAAAAGTTTTTTTTTTTAAGTTAAAAAAAAAAAAAAAAACTTTAATTTGTCATAAAGATAGAGGGCTTCAAGGTATTGTTTAAAAAGGTTTAAGCACTCCTTAGAAGGCCTATAAAATTGATTGTGGGCATTGCAATATTTTAAAGAAAAGAGTTTGCAAGAAGTTTTTTGTGGAAGCCAAGAAGCGACATCATGTCTACAATTTGTGCTACTTGTTGAGTCGTAGTGAGCCAACACTCAACAAATGGGAAAATCCAAGAGGCTAAAGCGACAACAGGAGATATTTGAGATCTTTTTAGATCTAGAAGTGAAGAGGCAAAAGGACGCCTTTGCATTAAAATGCATAAAAGAATCTGTGAATGACATCATTCTTCCCTTGATTTTAGATGCCAAGACAACCAAGGAGGCTTGGGATACCGTTGAGATGTGTCTTGGTGCAAGGGGGAGCATTGAAGTTGAAGATGAAGGTAGATCTATAGCAGCAGATCTACAATGAGATGAAAAGACTTAGCCACAAGTGAATGATGTCTATGAAAAAATTACAGAAGCAACAAAGAAGGAGCACGAAGATGATCATGAACCCCATTGTGCACAACCACAAGTGGACGAAAATTTGGTGATTCCAATAACAGAGCTTGCTGATGAAGATTTGATGAATCCAGCAACACAACTTTCTCACGAAAATTTTATGAATCCACCAATGGAGCTTACTGATGAGGGTTTGATGAATACAACAGCACAACTTGTTGATGAAAATTTAATGAATCCAAAAACGAAGCTTGTTGATGAAGATTTGGTGAATCCAGCAACACAACTTGCTGATGAAAACTTTGTGATTTCGGCAACAGAGCTTGCTAATGGTGATTTGGTGTATCCAACCACTGAGCTTGTTGATGATGATTTGGTGAATCCAAGAACTGAGCTTGCTGATGAGAGTAAAACTACTATGGTAAATCGAGTAATTAATATTGCTGATGAAAACTTTGATAAAGAATTTTTGGCTAATGATGATTGGTTGCAGATGATGCAACAAAAACATCATATAGACATGATGTTATTCAGTGATAAAAGCCCACTCAAGTTAGTGGAATACAACCTGTTTGCAGTAGGATAGGTTAGTGAAGAAGAGACAAAGATAAAGACAGAAACAAAAATAGAGATGGAGGCAGATGCAAAGAAAGAATTCTGCTAAGAGAAAACAGAAACAGAGATAGAGGTAGAAACAAAGAAGGAAGCGCAACTGGAGAAAGCTCTCATTGCATAGCATAAGGAACAAAACCAATGTGGTTTTGGAGATTCTTTTGCACTTACCATTTATTTCCAATGTGCAGGTAAACAGACTGATTATGAATAAGAGTTAATGTTCTTTGAAACATTGCTTGCAACACCATCTCTAGTTGAGGTCTACACAGAAGCTATAGATATGAATGTTGAAGACAACATGCATGATGAACACGCCAATGAAATTTTCAAGTATTGGAGTTTTGAAGAGATAAAATATTATTCTCATCTTATGTTGCAGCAGATTGATGATGAAAAGTGCACTACAGTAGACAATATGTGGCAGTAGCCCACATAAAATTTATTTCTTGAAGAAGTCTAGGACATGCTTAGACAACCTAGAAAAATAGAATACATGCACAAACAAATGAAGAATATGAGGTTTGAAGAATACAACAAGAAGAAAATGTTGAAATAATTTAGAGGCTATAGAATCTTAAAGAAGAGAAGAAGAAAAGTAAATCTAGTTGAAGTCAATTTTTTAAATTGTAAGCCTCGCTAAGACATAGACCAGTAGATATCTTAATTAAAGTTTTATGTGGTTGTAATTAAGGGGGAGTGTTGGAGAATCTAATTCCAACCACCTGTTAGGTGTCGGAACCGTCCATCCAAGTGTCTGAGTTCAGTTTCACTTAGTCCAGTTTTAGTTCAGTCTCACTAAAGTCATTTAATTTTGATGTCTCCAATGTAATCTTATTTAACTCATTCGTAATATTGAGAAGAGAAATCCTCTGCTCCACTTCTTTTCAGTTTTCAATTCTTGTCACACTCGTCCACAATGGCATTTTTCCATATCTTTACTCCAAGTGAAAGAAAAGGGTTAGGTTTTCAATGAACAAAACATTTCAATTTTGCAAAAAACTAGTAATACATTGAAAATCAATTTGAAAGAGATAAACTATAGACATTGAAACTCATCAATTTCAAACACAGACATGGTAACCATATCGCGAAGGATGGTGAATTGCATGGAATCTTCAATTTTTCATTCGATTTTTTTAAGAGCCTTGATGGCTTCATTGGCCTCGTCTTTAAGATGGATCAATGAATCGTGATTGGAAATCAGTCCGTATGGCACGAACGTGTCAATCATTTAGTCTCGAACGAAAGTGTTAGTAGTTTCAATTTTGGATTGAGTAATGGGGATTTATGGGTATCTATGTTATCAAAATTGATTTGGATACATCAAACTCTTCACATGATTGGATTTTTTCCCACTGAGTTTCAGAACTAGTGACCTTCACATCACATAGTAACTTAACAGTACACCCTATCACCATCTTTTCTACACTAGGGGACATTGCATGAATATTTAAACAGGTAGAATGTTGAGATGAAAAGTGTCCAAACATGTCATCATTGGATATTTTTAAAGTATTTTAAAATGACGTAGTCTAATTTAAGAAATAATAGTTTTCACAGTAATTCACCAAAATCCGGTAATAAAATTCCAAGATTTTTTATTGTTTAAAAAATATTTCTGAATGCAATTCACCAAAATCTAGATTTTTTGTTCTTTAAAATACATTTCTGAATGCATAAATGGATTCAACACCCTATAAAAAACCCTTAAGTCATTCAAATTATACAAATTAAACAATTTAAATAATTTTTGATTAAAATTAATTAGAAAACATTCATGAGAAAAACCATTTAATCAATTTAAACTGATTTTGATTAAAATTAACCTTAAAAAAACCATTTAATCTATAAATTAAACTACCCTTTAACCCCTTTTAAAATGGTATCATCTCGTCATTTTTCAAAGGGTTCTACAAACTTTTAGAAGCCCAACGGTTTGTCATGTGCTCTTTAAAGTATTTTAAAACGGTGTCATCTCGTCATCGTCACTGTTCAGATTTTTTTACAAACTTTTAGAAACCCCAACGGCATTAGACTACACCTTTTAAAATGGTATCATCTCCTCATTTTTCAAAGGGTTCTACAAACTTATAGAAACCCAACGGCTCTGCCATGTGCTCTTTAAATTGTTTTAAAAGGGTGTCATCTCGTCATCGTCATTTTTCAGAATTTTTTTACAAACTTTTAGAAACCCCAACGGCTCTGCCACGTGCTCCTTTTAACTTTTGACCTCGGAAATTGAAAAGGGATTCGATGACTTCCTTATCTACAAAAAGTTAATTCAAAATGTTTCCAATGCCTGACATTGATGATTTTAGAATTCAGAAATAATGGAGGTGGAGATGGGTTTAGAATGAGAACATTCAGACTTCATAATCATGAATGTTCACTTTTTGAATATATATATATATATGAATGATAAAAATGAGTAATAGGAAATTGGTAGCCTTTCATGTTTAATATTTTTATATTTTATTTTAAATGATTTTGGAATCTGAATGTGATTTTTTTTTAATGTTGAGCAGAATTTCAAATAAATGGTCAGACATTTTTTTTCAAAGTCAATTTCATTTCTTTTATAAAATCACATTTTTTTTTACCTAGGGGTGCATGGCTCACCATTAAATTTAAAAGAAAAAAAGTAATCCAGATTATATTACTTTACAAAACATCGTGTAAAGTTTCTCCGTTGTAATAATAAAAGGACTCACTTGAACATATGATTTTATAAGGGAATTCTGTTAGCCGGGCTTGAAATTAATTATGGTTTTTTATCTGCAGCAGTGTAATCGATGACATTGAGGTCAGCACCACGTAAGTATATTCTGATAAAGTTCCACTGTAAGAGGCATACACTGCTTCGCTTTGTTCACCCCCATTACCATAAAGATGATTCCTCCAATATTTCAGTATAGCTTGAAGGCTCACCAAAACTTTCCAAAGATGGCTGTAAATCACTGTTAGAATTATTCCCTGTACACATACCTATCACCTCACGTATCCACTGATCCACAATGTCAGTTTTCCATATGTTTACTCCAACTGAAAGAAAAAATTTATGTTGTCAATGAAAAGAAACATTTTGATTTTCCAGAAAACGAGCAAGACAATGAAAACCAATTTCAAAGAGATAAAATATACACATTCAAACTCAATCAATTTCAAAGAGATCAAACACAGGCATGGTAACCATATCACAAAGGATGGCAGAGCCCATGGCATCTTCACTTTTTCATTCGAATTTTTTAAGAGGCTCGATGGATTCATTGGCTCAATGAACCATCATGGGAAAAATTAAAATATGCAATCGGTCAGTTTTAAAATTTATGGCACAAACGTTTAAATAGGCAGAGATGTCTTTCATTTGGAGGAGCCCAATGTTGTGTTGAAAAGTGTCCAAACAAGTCATCCTGGGAGATTTTTAAAATATTTTAAAATGGTGTCATCGAGTCGTTTTTAAGATTGTCATTCAAACTTTGAGAAACCCCAACGGCTCTACCACGTGCTCCTTTTAACTTTTGACCTGCTAAATTGAAAAGGGTTTCGAATCGTTCAATGACTTCCTTAGCTACCTTTCAAAATACATTAAGTTAACTGAAAATGTGTCCAATGCTTCACATAGATGATTTTAGAATTAAACAATGAGGGTGGAGATGGTTTTCGAATCAGAACGTTCGAAATTTATGAATGATGAGTTTATATTTATATATTATTATTATTATATAATTTTAAGGTGATAGTCAAGTCATACATTAAATTAGTGTATAAGAGTTTTTTTTTTTTTTTGTGGAATAAGGGACTTATTCTACATAACAATTTGACTACTAAGTTTAAGGAGACGTACATACTCTACCTCTATTTGGTTTTGAACCTATAACTGCTTAGAAAAAAACACATGCTCTACACATACTCTTACCCATACTCTTACCCATTATATATATGTGACTAATAAAAATTAGTAATGAGAAAATTGGTAAGCTTCTCACTTTTAATATTTTGTACTTTATTGAAGTAATTTTAGAACTTGAATATGACTTTTTCATAAAATGTAGAGTAAAATTTCAAATCAATGGTCACTCATTTTTTTTCAATGTCAATTTCATTACTTTTATAATAGACAAAATTTCAAATTTCAAAGTATTTTTAAAATTTAGTACTTTTATAATTACAAATTTTAAAAGCACAATTTTTTAGCCATACGTCTATGGATTTATTTTAAAATTTATAAAAATATAATTTAGATTATATTATTTATAAAATATATAAAGCTTAAATCATTTTAAAATAAAAAATAAAACAATGTGGAAAAGCATTTTTATGAAGACATATTCTCAATAGATAGATTTGGTATTGAAGAAAATAATAACTCATCAAAAGTCACATTTTATATCTAATCTGATTCAAAATTTGATGATACAAAGTTCACTATAAAAGCCCGATCCACACCATACATAAACAAATGGACAAGTGAAAGTAATAAAAATAAAGCTAGAAAACCTCTTAACAAAGATAATTCAAACACATAAAAATAATTAGGTCAATAGATTATCTACAATAGCATGTGCTTATAAGCCCACTTAAAAAATAATAACATGATAAAACCATATAAACTAATTTATGTTAACGAAATCATCATATCTATTGAATTTAATATCAAGATGCTTAGAATATCATTAGAATAAATTTGTGATCTCTTCGAGTACAAAAATAAAGGATCAATCAACTTAATGTATTACATAAAAGAAGGAAGTAGGTCTTATTTTACATTTAAAACATCCAAGAGAAGATACCAATATGGCATGACAAGTTTATCAAGACTAAAACATTGCAAGAGGGTAATTGGAAATTGTTGTATGATTATGAGTTATTGACATGATAAATTTCCATTGTCTTAACATTACAAGTTAAAATAGGGGAAGGGTAAAATTAGAACTTCCTCCATTTGGTATGGAAAACCTTCCAAATTTGACCTAGATGTCTATTGGATTTATGATTTAAATTTAAAATGTAATGCAAATCTACAACTATACTAATCTAATCCAATATATCTTGGTAAATATAATAAGAAATGGAAATGGACAAGAATAAATGCAACCAATAAACATGAATGTTTTTGTAGAATTACGCATTTCTAAACCACTAAAAAATAATTATGATGAAACTACAATTAGATTGAATGTTTAGATGACGTGGAATGAAGCCACTCAATTAGATTTCTATATTGAAACGTCAATGAAAGCCTTTAACTTCATTTTGATTAATGAGTACATAATCTTAAATAGTTTATCAATTTAAAAAAAAAAAATGTTTTCCATAGCCTCTATCTCAACCAACTTGAAGAGAAAATCCCAACAAACTTAAAATTAACAACTAATTACAATCATATATATATATATATATATATATATATAAACTATTCACAATAATAAAAATAAATAACTCACTCATGATAATATTCTTTCTATGTTGATGTTCATACAAGACAAATCATATGAATATATTATGAATCCCTCTATTATATCTAAAGCATTATAATTCCCTATAATTCCTCCCAACAATAAAAAAAAACATTGGCGACTAATGTTTTAAAGAGAGAGGGAAAATTTTATTGTAGTTGATGTTGAACAAGCACGATATGAACACTCACATTTTTAGTCAACGGGGTGGGTAGTAAAGCCAAATTGAAGCTAGTGAGATAAAGTCTTGAAACTGAAAATATGAAAACCAACCTCTACCATACAAGATCCAAATGAGGAAAATCTTTGCGAAAACAAATTATGGAATATAGAAACTCCATCTCAATGATGTAGATAGAAAATATTGAACCCAAATAAAAAATAGATTACAAGAATGTCTAAATTCAAGTAATGCATTCCTAATAAACAAGTTACTAAAAAGATATATTAATATGATACAAAGTGGTATGTTTCGAATGAAAAATATATTGAAATATAACAAAGTGATTTTGACTTTCTAAAAAAAATCCAATAAAACCTTGCTCAAGGACATTAAGTCCCTATAAAAAATTTAAACATGACACATGCTCAAGGACATTAAGTCCCTATAAAAAATTTAAACATGACACATAAAATCCCAAAGTTACATATACCATGTAACATGAATGTGAAAATGTATAAAGAATAATGGAAAATCACCACTCAAATTTATGTTACACAAAAACTAAAAATATAATTTATGTTATAAAGAACTCAAAAATCTAAACAAGTTAGTTTTGAACACAATTTATGAAACATAACAATGGCCATAAATGTTAAGGGGTTTTCATCCTAAATAAAAAAACATTATAATTAAAATATTTATTTTCTTCCTCAATGGATGATAACATGATATATAGACAATGAGACAAAATACAAGGGAACGCCTTTGGAATATTGTTTTCAGGATGTAACCTACAATTTTTTAATCCACTTAGAGGAAACATAGAATTTTATTTTAGTTGTTAAAGTGGAGGAAAGACAATATTCATAGAAATATTCATCCACTTGGAGGAAACATAGAATTTTATTTTAGCTCTTAAAGGGGAGGAAAGACAATATTCATAGAAATAGTTGATTATATTCTTAAGAGAAATATCAAGCATTGTTAATATAGAGGCAAACATGTGTGTCATTGTTGAAATGGTTTGAAATATTGTGTAATAAGAGGGAGCTTGAAACTCTAACTCACTCCCCATTAAAATTTAAAGATCCCACCATCAACTTGCTAGTATTTCTTCAACATAATTATGAACAAGGAACTTCACATTCCTTAGAAAATTTTTCTCATTGATTGGAATATTTTAATTCATAAAATTTCAAGGTTGACACTAAAGACCACCAAACAAATACCTTGACCTACAAAATGATGAGAAATGAATTGCATGAATTCCTCTACAATAACCTATTCCATTAACTCTCTTATTATTATTTTTCCAATGGTGATATGGTTAGAAAAATCAATTATAACTCGACCAATATCCATAGAAAAATTATAAAACTAGTTGGACATCAATATTTCTATACATATAGAAAGTTGATGCATCTCCATCATCTAACCCTCGGACAATACTCGCATTGCTTCACTTCGGTGGAATTTCCAAATCAAATTCCCAAATTTCTATGTTTATCTGCATCTTTTTTATAAGCTTAATTTCCTAGAAGAGGTAAGAGAAGAAATTGAGAAGTAGTAAATAAAATGAATAAATGTTTTTTAACTTCAAAGAAACAATTCAAAATGGTTCTTAAATTTATTTCCTTCACAAAAATGTTGGGGAATCAAATTTACAAATGTTTGATAAACTTTTCTCAGTATCCAATAAGATATTTCTCCCTATTTCCATCCTAGATATATTGACCAACATATCCACATAAATAGTATATGGTGAACAGATATGAGATAATATTTAATCAAATAATTGGCAATATAGTGCTTTACAATTGAAAAACTAAATTATTAGAAAATGAAGATTAAAACAAGACACAATTATTAGATGTATCCCCATTATTCAATCTTACATCCTTCATCTTATTCTCAAAATAATAATGGTTATTGGTTTGAAAAACATAGATCTAATGTGTATATAAGAACGTTTTTTTTCTTCACTTTTGGTTCAAGATATGCTAAATAATCTCACAAGATTGGCTAGATAATAAAGTGAGAAATATGGACCTCAGGAAAAAAAAAAAATAAGAGTTCTAATTTTCTAAAGGAAATATATATACTACCATTTTAATCATATTTTATCTTATCTCCTTATATATTTACAAAAATTTCAAGTGTAGTAATTCATTGGATGTGGAATTATTCTTTTAATGCGTTTTCAATTTATCTCACAATGATTTTTTCAAAAATATGAAAATTACACACTAGTTGGATGTGGAATTAAATTTTGCATCCAATGAGTATTTATGGTTGAAATTATAGTAGAAAATAAGTTAAAAAAAACAATTAAAAAAAATTATTTTTCATAAAAAAATTTATTATTCTTACAAAAATGTTTACCAGGTTATAGTTTGAAAATATTATCTTTGATTCTAAATGTTATGCAATCAGCTCACAAAATAGAAGAAAAGATATATCAACAACTTAAAAATTATCCTCTTTAAGGGGGAAACCTCCTTTACATTACATGAATGAACAATTTTTCGATGATACAAATGATAAGACCTCCTTGGTATATATAGGAGTCTAAGGGGTCACAATATAATCAGAGCCTACATAAAAATAATAATGTGAGGGAACAACAATAACAATACTAGGATTCTATGGATCACATGAATAAAAATATGGGGGATACATGGGCACAAAAATAACAATAGTGGGCTACACTAAAAATAACAATTTGGGGGATACGCTGGTATTATAGGGACCTAACATTCCCCTCTCCTTCCAAAAATTGTTTTCCTCAACGCTTGAGTAGTTTCAAATGCTTTTGTATAAAATTTGCATCCTCCCATGTGGAATCTATGGGTAAGTTATTCTAATTAATGAGATACTCTGAAATGAATCGATTATGTAGTTTTCAGGTTCTTGTTTCCGTGACTGGTTAAGAATCAAAGATGATTTTTCCTTCTTCGTCAAGTTTTGGAAACATTGTTTGAACTAGGAGCTTATCACCGATAACCTTATTTAATCTTGAAAAATGGAAAATTGGGTGTAACCAGGAAGATGCATGCAACTGTAATTTGTATTCCATAGTACTAATCTTTTTCAATGCCTTCTTTCACTACAATGTCGATTTTGTGCTAAAGTGATTTCATCCTTTAAGAGTTTGAGAGCTTGTTGTTGGTGCTCAATGTGATATTCCACTACTTTAACCTTAGAATTTTATCTTAAAGATGATCTGATGGATAATGGATGATATCCATAAAGTGCCATAAATGGGGTAATTTTTGCTACAGTATGGAAGGAAGTGTTATACCTCCATTCAACTAGAGGTAACCACTTGAATCATTGTGTTTCTTTATTAGATATAAAGAAATGAATATATCCTTCCAGAAATTTTTTCACTATCTTGGTTTTCCCATCACATTAAGGATGATACGATTGGCTATGAGCTAATGGAGTACTAAGACAAGAAAATAATTTCGTCCAAAACTTTCCAGTTAAAATGGGATCTCTATCACTTACAATATTCTATGGGTTTCCATGTAGATCTTGAATTGTTTCCATAAATGTAGTAGCAACTATATTGGCTTTAAAAGGATAAGATAATGCATAAAAGTGTGCATACATGGTAAGTCTTTCAACTACGACCATGATGGCACTATTTCCCATCAGACTTGGGTAAACCTATGATAAAATCCATTGAGACCTCTCAGTGTTGAATTGGAATGGATAAAGGTTGTAATATCTACCCGATGTCTTAATTGCCTCAACTTTATTTTGTTTGCAAGCCAAAAATTTTGCCACAAACTTATGAATGTCATATTTAAGGTTATCCCAAAAAAAATCCTTCTTGACCTTGTGGTAAGTTTTAAAAAATCATAAGTGCCCTCATAAGGGGGAGGAGTGAATTTCAAAAGAAACTTTTGTTTTAGTTGGGAATCATTACAAATATATAAGTGATATTTGTACCATAATGAATCACTTTTCTAGCTAAATGTGTTAGATGTATTCAGATCTTGTTGCAACTTTTGACTGAGTTTCATCACCTCTTCATCATCCTTCCATTCATCCCTTTCTTTGGTTATCCAATTAGGTTGGATAATATAAATGGCACAAATAAATGCTTCCATAGCTTCATCCTTTCTTGAGAGTGCATCTGCAACAACATTTTTCTTCCCTTTTATGTAAATGATTTCAAAGCCATAGCCCAACATATTTGTGACCCATTTTTGTTACTCTTCTGAAGATAATATTTGTTCCAAAAATTATTTAAGACTATCATGGTTTTATTTTTCTTTGAAGTGTCTTCCCATTAGGTAAGGTCACCAATTCTTTAGTGGATGTAGTATTTCCAACATTTCCTTCTCATTAATAGGGTTGTGTAAATATTTTCCTTTGATAGGACTACTATCAAAAGAAATGGGTCTACCTTCTTGCATTAAAACAACATCGTTCCATTTAATGAGACATCACATTCCACAATAAAGGTTTTTGTGAATTCTGGAGTAGCTAAGACAGACACTTGGCACATTGCCTCTTTAAGATGTTTAAAGGCCTTAGTTGCTTCTGGAGTCCAATAAAATGCATGTTTCTTCAGTAATGTTCTTAGAGGTGTTGCTATTCTCCCAAAATTCTTAACAAACTTGCAATAATACCTTGTCAACCCGAGAAATCCTCGAATATGTTTTATGGTTGTACGGATTTTCCATTCTTTAATGGATTTAATTTTTTTCGGGCCTACCTTAACACACTCATGAGATGCAATATGACCCAAATATTCCACCTCCTAAACTCCAAAGAAAAATTTGGAGGTTTTTTCATATAACTATTTCTCCTCCAATAGTTTGAGGACCCTATCAACATGTTATGTAGAAAATCCACATAGATTCAAATTGCTAATTGTAATATGCTAAAATAATAGAATTGAATCTACTCTACCAATTGCGGAAACCAATTTAAATGATTAAGAAATCAAAAAGAATACAAGAGAAAGAATTAAATCACACATTACACAATGATTTCCTGAGAAAATCTGTAACTAAAAACCTTGTTATCTCTATATTGCATTAGTCAGAACATATGAGAAGATTACATTGCTTTTCTCAAGCCTGAGAAACCTCTACACTATCTCTATATGTTTCACTACTCCTAGACAAGCTTGTACTTTCCCAAGTCCCTATTCCCTTGCGTTGTCTCCTTGGGTAATTATCCCCTATTAATTAGGGAAATCCCCATCCAATACTGCACAATCCATCTAGGGCCTTCCTCATACTGCATGCACCACTTGTACAATTTGGATGATTATAAAACTAATAGTACACTTCCTTTGAACTATAATCTCAACTGGGTAACACCCAGTTATGACATGCATGAGTTAATTATGGTTGAATCATCAATTAACTAATTGATCACTACATGTGGTTCAAGTTCAAGTTCCACACTTTGACCTCTCACTAGTTCCTCCAATAGTTGGAGCTAGTTAAAATCATTTTAACTCAGATAAACTGAATTAATTAATTACAACTCAACGAGGGCTCCTAAAATGTAGGAATCACTCTTCATGACTCAAGTTAGACCCTCAACTCCAATTATCTGAACCAACTAAGTCAAACTAACTTATTTAACTCGTACAAGTTGTCATGAGATGTGGAATTTCAATTTTATTCTAATTTAATTCAAGGGTTAAATAAATTATAATCTTTCTTGGTGCCATTTTCAACACTCCATTTCAGCAAGAAAGGGATTATCAGATACCCCAATCCTGCCTCTATGGAACTCGAATTTTCCTCTTTATAGTGCCTTCATTAATATGTTTGCATCTTAAATGTTCCTCTATAGGAATGTACTCTAACAACATGATTCGCCTTTGCACACAATCTTTGAGATGGTGCTACCAAATGTCGATATGCTTGGACCTATCATGAAAAATTGGATTCACGAATAATTTGATGCAATTCTGGTTGTCACAGTAAATCATTGTAGGATCCATCTATTGACAAAATAATTCAAGAAGGATCTTCCTCATCCAGATATCATCACAAGCTTCTTGACTAGCATCCATGTACTCTTCTTCGGCTAAAAAAAGTGCAACTAATCTTTGTTTCCTATTGTACCAGGAAACTATTGCCACTACAAGGAAAACACCCTCTAGCAAATGTTTTTTAGGAATCCCTTATAAAAATACCCCAGACATCCGTTTCTAGCGGAAGTTCCTAGAGTAGGTTGGCAAGCAGAGGTTTTTGTGGATGTATTTCATCCGGTGCTCTTGGCCAGGGGCTGTCATCACCCCAAGCATGGGATTCTGCCCCTAAACATATGTGATGGATCAGACTAATATGGTATGCAAAGGTGGGAATGATCCCCCTAGCTAGAGGACTGTATGGAGCATCATTGTGTTCCAAGTGCTCAAATAAAGGATTCAAGCAGACATCCTGAATGGCACAAAATCCTCCATTGGATGTTGATTAGATGTAGGGGAATTTGTGTCTACTATGGTTATATGTAGCATGTTAAGGTCATGTCAGATGTATTTAGAGTAGTAGACTCCAAACACCTTTTAATGATGTGGTTCACCATTTTTTTATGTTATGGATGTCTTCTTGTGCGAAAAATGGATAAAGGATCCATCAAGAGAAAGGAAATGATGTATTACCAATCTTGTTTGGCACTACATATATGAATCAAATGGACTAAATTTATGGGTTCACATACATGGTGTCACTATAACAAAGAGTGGCATCAAATATAATGAACTGATGCTCATCAAGAAAACAAAGTGGTTGAACAACAACAGTGTAGAAGGGACTTAGTTTTTGATGTAAGGTAAATGAATGATTAAGTGGATCATCCCTAGATTGATCTAAAGTGATATGAGACTCTAGAGGTTCTTCTAAATGGGGAAGAATAATAGTAATAGAGTCGACACTACCAGATGCACTAGGGAGGTTGGGGATAATTACTTCTCTTGGACTCTCAAATTTTTATCGCCCCTTACCAAAACATTGAGTGGAAATGTAATGGCCACGATGTGGTTGTGGATCAAATTCTTGGGTTCGAAGTAAGGGGTTATTGAACCAATCGACCTCACGATGGATGAATTCTTTCGACTCCACAAAATATTGATCATGGGTTTGCTATGGAAGGAAATACACACGATGGTGCATATCATCCCAAGGATAATCACAGGTGGTCATGGATTCCATGATGTCTTCATATAAATGAAATATGGGTCGATAGGAGGAGGAGATACCACTTGATATTGAGGAAGAGGAACTTCCTAAAGAATCACCATGGGAGATAAGGTTCACATATGAATAGAAAACATGAGGGGATGATTGGCTAGTATATGGTATATCTACTGATGTTGAGATTGGGGTATTCGACGAAGAAGGTTAGACCGAATTAGAATAGGTAACTCCAGAAGAGTCCTCATATAACGATCCCATGGATGAGACAAGTAGAGGGTAGGAGAAATTATATTTATCACATTTTGTGGTTCCTGTTCTAGCTCAATAATGGTACCATAATCTGTAGGTATAGAAATGGTGGATTCGTTATGAGCGGAATCTATTTCATGAAGATCCTGATGGGTATCACAAAAATATTCGAGATGAGGACAATGGTAAGACTTAGTGGCAAAAATTATCACATAAATCACAAGGTTGGTTCCTGCGTAATGATCTATTTTTCTTGGTTGAATCAAGTGAGGTAACATGGACCTCCGGGATGCTGGAGTTAGGAAAAGTTTCAACGACCACATGTTTGAGAAGAGGGATTTTAGGAAAATTATCGGTGACATGCCCGACAACATCACACAAACCGCATGAAGGTGTCTGCTTTGGAAGCTTAGGAGGAGTTGGAGTTTTTTTTGGTGCCTTATATTTAGTTCCATTTTCCTGGGCTTTTTCCCCCTCACTAGATTCTTTCACAACAGGTGAAGGTGGCTATTGAGGTTTCTGTGGAACTGAAGAAAAGGAAGGGGAAGGAAGAACAGGTTGTATCGGGGTCAAATTTGTGTAATTTTTAAGTTAATCTAGTGCAATGTTTCTAGGGGCAATCAATGTACTAGACTGGGATCCCCAGAGTAATTTTGGGTAAATTCAACGTAGCTATGATAGGGACAAAAAAATTTCCTAGCGGGTGGATAAGAAAGGTATCTGACCCGAAGAATAATGGCCTCGCGTAACTATTCTTGGATGGTTAAGGCATGGAGGAATTGTTCCTGTTTGGAGTGGATTAGGAGAGATGCTAGTGGAAGGAAGTGGTCCTTGAGGAATTGCATTTGTATTATGGGTTGAGTTGGGACCAACATGTTGCGAAGGCATTGGTTGTTGGATGGGCGTGCCAAACCATTTGTGAGCAACTTGTGATGCTCGCATAATGTAAACACTATATGAGCTAGGCTCAAAAGGGGTAAGTGTTCAACCATAGTAGGCACATTGCAAAGTGCAATATTTGTAGACTCTATGCGAAACATTGGTCAGGAATGAGACAATGGTATTGTCAGTCACAAATGAAATGTTGGAATGAGGAGAATTCTATGCCTTAGGATTGTATTATGCCAGTTTATCGATGGTGAGTATCTTTCCTTTATGGGGAAATCACATCTTATGGAAAACTGCAGATGCTACAACTGACATGGCATAGGTGTAACTACGACCTAGAAGGATGTTGTAATCTAATGGGGCATCGATGAATTATATATCAATGTATACATTCTTTCCAGAATAGTGTGTTGGTCAGATTAATTGTTGGATTAAACCTCTCAATATTAATTATCAATCCTGGAGTCGTAAATGTGAGTTGTACTGCGTATTGGCTGAGCTTACTGATCAGAGTATAAATATGTTCCTTTGTAATGATAAACTAGATACTAGAATGAAACACACATTTTCTCGCAAATAAACAATCTTGAAAATGAAACTTACTGAACCAATTCCATTTATTGCAAACTCCACACTGAAATTAAACTACAAATCAATCCTCAATTAGGTAACATTCTCGCTCTCTCATTCTACATTTTAAATCTCCTATGATAACTTTAAAAAAACTAATCTATTAACTCTTGAAACAAACACTTGAAATTAATAAGCAGAAAGGGCACACATTATAAATTCACACCCTAAACTAACTAGAACTATTCCTGAAAACAAACTCAATATTCAAATTAACAAAAGACAATCCCAACTATTGCTAAAAGAAAACTATTTCACTTCATGTAAAATAATACTTAAAAATCCCATTAAAGATAGCATTGCAAATGACCTATGATAACTTTCTGTTTAAATATTTTAATGTAAGTGAAACAAATTATTCAAAAACAAACCACTCTTCGAAAGCATGCATCTCATAACGAAAACTAAATCAAACTCATGCCATTCGATAATGAAAACTCAATCACTGCTACCTGCATAATTAAATCCACGCTCAAACTTATAGATAAATGATTATACTATAAAAGAAATAATGATTCTAATTAAAAATAAATCCTGATGTAGGAAAATTTAATTAATCCTACACTTACACTGCAAAGTTAGTAGTTACACAAATTCTAGTGAAACTTAGCTTATGTCCTTCAATAAGATGTAATTGATCTCTACCAGCTGAGAAACTTTACATGTTCTTCTTCGTCATTTTATCAATTACATACATTTTAATATAGTGAAATTGTCCTTTTTTAATAAGTCCCAGAATCACTTTCTTAAATGATAGAATATAATTGTCCCTTGCTCTATATCCATTAAAAACCGTGATCTTTGTTGCAACATTTCTTTTTTGATATACCCTTCATTCTACAACTTGTGAATTCCATTTTCTGTAGCAGCATTTCAATTTATATGTAATGGTGAAATTAAAAATCCATTATATAAATGAACTAATGGATTTAAAAATCTGTTGCTATCAACATAACTTTGCGTCATGTTTAAATGATCAACCATAAAACTTTGAATTATATATATTAATGGGATTAAAAAAAAACATCGATGCTTCATCAATATAACTCAACGCACTTCACTCTCTCTGTTTGCTAAAAGACTACGATGCGTTCAATGATGATTGTTGCTCTGCGTTCAATGATGATCACTACTTCTGTGTAGATGGTATTTCTTGGCTCAATCACAGTGATGACATGGCCATGAATCCATGCATCTGGACTCACAGTGACGCTGGTGTGTATAATCACGAACAGGAACTCAACTTTGGTCCCTCATGGCATTGCTTTTCTTGCTTGAATCTCTGCATTAGTCATGAATGCTTACCATGCTCGAGATTCGAACCTTGTCCACCTGCATCACATCATATATATACACACCACACACAGCAAACATAATTGCACTCAGAAATAAATGGATAATTAAAATTCCAATAAAACAAACTACTGCATGGGCTAATAATCGTTAGTTGCCCCTCTACAATTACAATCTCTACCTCACATTCTCTATTTCTCTCTCACACACATTCTATCTATTGCATAGCTACCTATCTCTAATGGATCGACCGCTTCATTCTAATGCACAACTGATATATATATACATTTTTAATTACAAACTTGGGCTTTTAATTTAGCCATTTTAAAATATAGAAGATTATTTTGCTGGAATGAGAATTAGTTTGAAATAGAATGCCAAATTCAATAAATAGTTCACCTTTCTGTGGGATTTTGTTGGTGCTGGAAGGTGGAATTGGCTTCTGGAGGAAATCTTGATCCTCATGCACTGCTGGCAGAGACAACGCATACCAGGCAAGCTCCAATATAAGCAATTAAGTCACGCATTCATTGTCACCATGCACTCCAGCTGATGAGGTCGGCATCTACAAACCGTCACTCACATGCGTTCTTGGCTCCAAGGGCTATGTAATTTTATTTTACTGCAAACCCAACTTCACTGCTTCACAAGTATTAATATGGCCATTTGCTTTGAATCGGTCATCTCTTAAGATTGGTTGAAGATGAAAAGGGTTTGAGAGTTTCAAGTCCAGGTTCTTGTCTTCAAAACATGTATTTATTTACGTGGGGCAATCAAAAATTTGCGGCCGCTTCTAAACTGAGTGTAATATGTAGTCAATAAACATGTTGTACAGGCTTCCTGGCATCTAAATCTTCCTAAAGACCATATTCTGCTTCTGGAATTTCCACCAGTTGATTTATGCCAAGACCGCTTCATTAAGCAGCTACACCATTGAAGGCAACAACATCCTTAGCTTCTGATGCATCTTGTGCAAGAATAAATACTCCACGAGAAAGATGAATCTACATTATATTTCTCTAATGCGATTGGATTGTTGCAGGGACCGGATCTTCTACTCCCATAATGCGCCCAACTCCAGAGCTCGGTGATCATAATTCTCTAGCAGCAAATAAAATTTTCCTGTCCTCAAACATGTTGTTGATATAGTTGCCAACAACAACATCGATTGGCAAAAGTGTTAATCCAAGCAATGCAAGGAATATTGCAACTGAGCTGGTGGTCCAATTGAAGTAGTATGTTGTGACAATACTAAACTCAAAAGTAAATATCTCCATTGCATACGTGAGCATAAAATATATCAAAAGTTGCACCTTTACATGTTGCGTGACTAATTCATATGCCTCAACAATTGAACTTGCAGGGTTTTGACCATATTTTGAAGACTCTACATGCATCTTTTTCTTCTTGTCCTCCACTACTAGCCTCGCCAATGTGATCTTCTTCATCCTTATGGGAAGGCTCTTTAAATGATATCCAAAGCCACAAAAGATATACAAACCATGTTGCCGCCATGACCCACTTTCCTCTATGCTATTCAAGGCATAACTCGATGACCGCATACATGATCGTACATAAATCTTGTGATCAGCACAACAGTAAATTTTCTTTATATTTTTTTTCATAGACGTATATATGTTTGGGAAGACAACATAACCAGAGTAAAAATATTCATAGAGACCCAATACGTTCACGTTCAAGAGTGGTCTTGAGTGGAATATTCCCCTGATGATAACTCCTTCACGAAGTCGAATTTCGCCAAACGGTTTCTGGGTTATAGGAAACATGGTGCTCTGAACACAACCCAAGTTTTGGAATTTAGAGATTCTACTCCATTTGGTCGCAAATTTAATATTTTCACCTATAACAATTCAACTACCCAAATGCTGCTTTTATGCATTTGGTGAATTCGCACTCGAATGCATTCCTGCACCGAACCTTCCTGCAACCAAGAAGAAATTTATTAAAAACACTCATAAAATTAAATAAGAACAAGAATAATAACTATTGTTTCTAAATTCCTCTAATTAAAAACATAATGGATTAATAATGATTAAAAACACTAGGTACAAGTATGTATTTATTTGATAAAAAATCATAAAAATTTGGACAAAGATGCAGCTCAACACAGTGACAAGATAGTTGTGAAGTAAGACAAGAGGTTGAGATGGATGATCATCCCATGCACGGAAAGTGATAATGGATGGGGACAGTTCTGGTGAACCAAGTTATTTCCAAACACTAGCAGCCATCACATAGGTGGATGTGCCTTCGTCAATGATACATCATTGTAAAATGGTGTTTCTTATTGAGACTAGAATTTGGAAAGAAATATATGAAGGAAGTGGGGAATGTTCTGATTTTTTAACATCAAATATGATCATATGATTATCTAAAATATCCATAGTTCCTAAAGCATTGAGTAGAGATTTCGGTTTGGATGGGCACGACTAGAGAATTTCTAGCATTGACATGACATCAGGAGACTGTGCCAAGCTAGCTACTATGTTATAGGTATTGGAAGCTTTAGCTCAAGAAGCATTTCGATGTAATGATCCTTTGGGGATATTGGTAATAACCTCTACCTTAGGCTGAGGGATTTGTTGCTGATTTTTTTCTAGCATCGGATGTCCTCTAGCTCTGAAAATTTGCGGAGGCACTAGAACACATGAGGTATCCGAGACCCAGAAATCATTTGGTAAAATTCCACCCAGAGCTTAAGTTATTCAAAAAATTAACTATTTTAATGGAGACCCTAAGTCTAACTTAGGGAAATTAAATAATTAAAGTGAATTAATTTAAACATGTGGGTTAGAATGTTCTAAGAGATGAGGATCAAGTATTTTCTAATATTAGCCATTTATTAGAGATTAGATCATGACCATTGATTCTTCACATGGAAAAGTACGAAAGGAAGGCTTGAGGTTAGTTGGAGAATACACACACAGCAGTAACTCTTGAGCTAAGTCGAAATTCTGGGGCATGATTTGCTGAGAATTTCAAAGTGAGTTTGCAGTACAGTGAAGGGTAGATCAGCAAAGGGATTTCAGATCCTATGCCGAGAATATAATGGCAGAGAGGCAGCTCCATACCATAGAGAAGCATGGGCCTCAGAGGGGTGATGTAGAGGCATCCTAAGCCTAGGAGGAGTGACGTAGAGGCAGTGTAAGCCAATCAGGGGTGATGTAGAGCCAGAAGGGATCACAAAGAGGGACACAAAGCCAGAAGATGTTGATGCAATCACTCAGAGGGTTGTGCTGGGGTTTCAGTGGGCCATATAGGGCTCCTATTCAGCAGATCCAGAAGGGGTGATGCAACCACACTGAAGGGTAACATAGTGGTTGCGTAGGCACCTATGGGGTTCTTCATCCTCAGCTGAATCAACCATATTATCTATCTCCATAGATAGAGGTACTTCTGATAGGATTTTCTCTATTGGGTAAACCAGTATTGGTACCCTAGATTGTATTTAGAATTCCGCATAGTAATAAAACCCTCAAGAGTTGTTGCACCAATTTTCCCTCATTGGGTTTTTCCGGGGAAATTTGTCCAAAAAATCTTATGTGTCTTTTGTTGAATGTGCTTAATTCTTCAATACTTGATATTTATCTATGTGTAGGCTTCAGTGTGTTTACTTCATTGTCTTCTAAATATTTCTGAAAATAACTTCTTAAATTTAAAACACAAGTAAGGGAAGTAAACCAGATTTCTGCAGTAGGATTTATGTAATAGGGATTCATAAATTTTCACATGGTATCAGAGATTATGCATATCAGGGATACCTGAATACATCATCAAAGTCATGAAGTTTTTGTTGCGGCAATAAGGCCATAGTGAGTGAAAGCACAGATCCGGAAGAGGCAACGCACCAGAGGGACAACACAGACCCTAGAGAGGTGACATAGAGCAAGCCTAGCTCATGCGGAGATGATGCAAAGGCTCAAGCAATCCAAGAAGGGTGATGTAGATCCTATCTATTTCACGCAAAGCTGATGTAAAGGCTCACGTAGTCCCTGAAGGGTGACGCGGTCCAAAAGGAGGTGACACTAAGCTAGTTTTTGTGACTAGATTCTTTGAAAGTTGTTCGTGCAGCATTGTTTCTGCTGGTGCAGAACCATGTTTAGCAGGGTTAACAAACTAAGGGGAAGCAGTTCCTCAGCATAATTTCTAGCAAAGAAGTCTGAGATATAATTAGCAGAGTGGTTGGAGAGGGTTGATTCAATAGAATTGGTGGAGGGTTTCTGGGAAGGAAGTCACTTGTCAGAGGGAGCATATTCTGTGGAGGGTTTCTAGTGCCAAGAAACCCATATCAGAGTCTTTTTTGAGGGTAGCAGTAGAAGAGGGGTGAAGAGTATCTATTTTGACAATTTTTTAGTAGAGATAGCCTCTCATGGATTGAGGGATCATGGCAGTTTGGATGGAGTATCCAACTAGGTTGTCTCAAAGGCTAGAATCATGTCATTACTTGATGAGTATCGCATTAAATATCATGTTGAGAAGGTTGTAGATGTTCCTATTGACGTTGATCTGTTGAAGAAGCATGAGGAAAATCAAGGTAGGGAAAAGCACTTGAATATGGATGGGGTCAAGCATCATGTGGTCCCACACATTGTTGAAAATAACACAACAAATGTGATATGGACAAAGTTGTTGGCTTGAGGGGCCTGACCCAGGTTCATATTTATTCCGCAACAAACAAACACTCCAACTACATGGCCTTTCAGCAAGGACCTGCTTGCGCAGAGAAAACTCTCACCCAAAGCAGTATAGGTGGGGTGCTGGAACCAGGTTTCCACACCCTGAGGAAGGAATTTATATGGTGGCCCTAAACAGATTTATAACAAAACTTAATCAGATGCGCACATAACAAATCAACGATTATCTAATCACCTTCATCACAGATGTAAAATTCCAACACACTGAGTGTATATTTTTTTGCACTAACTTAAACATATATATCCGTATATCATATATTTAACCATCAAATGATATTCATACATAAAGTGTAGGATCCATCTACGCAGATGCATTTGATAATAAACAGAGGTAAAGCGATCTTAAAGAAATAGACAAAATCATATTCACAATAATCAGATAAATAAGAGATCAAACACATAACACATTTGGTTACACCTAAACAATATTTGCATTAATAGATTCAATACTCAGTACATTCAAACTTCCCTTACAATTACCCCTTCTGCGCACATAGCTAATGGAGTCTACACACAGTCAGGACTAGGTCTCCGCGCACACTGCCAGCAGGAGCCTTTCTACCCAAACCCAGACTTGGACTGAAGCCATTACAAAATTTTCAACAACATAACCATGATATTCTTACTTCTCTCTTAATATAATCGATCTATCTATATTTATATCCATATAGTGCGCAGATACTATGGTCTCAAACAATGGTTTGAGGCCCACAATTTTCCCCTAAAACCTATTTACATAAAATAGGGACTTTGACCCACCCTAAATCCCCTTTGACCCTTCCGCACAGTGCGCATAACCAAAAATATATACAAAACTTGATCAAAATTCACCCCAGGGCACCCTGCTCCAACAGGGCCCCAACATAAACTTGTGACTCATCGCACGTGACTGTGGGGTAGGATCCTTCATTTTGGCTTTGAGTGTGGAAATAGAGGTCTTCAATGGAAAAAACACCTCAACGTTCTATGTATCAGCTCCCTACGCTTCATGCACCATCTTTTTTGTTGTTGGTCCTTCAGTGGCAAGTTCAATGCTTTGGTTGGTCTGCCGAAGGGTCTTCAAGGCACCATCTAATGTTTGAGATAGCTGTAGAGCCTCCTCAGCCCATGGCTACATCCTCACCTCCAGCAAGCACTCTCTGCAACGTAGGTCCTCTATCTCAGTCTGAATACCCCATCCCTCCTAGAGGCGGGCAAGGCACTGCATGATCACTAATGTAAGTGTCACCATATTGATGTTTGCAAATTGCTGCTCTTTGACATGCAACTCGTTTCATAGTTTTTGCACCGTTGGGTCATTTTGAATTGAAATCTAGACACCCATTTCCTCATCCAATAGTTGGAAACATTCTGTGACTGTGGCTGCAATGTTGTCTGTTGTTGTTATCACCTAGACAGCCCGCTGAGATATGACTTCCGAAGGGGTCTCTAGTTGTAGCTTCATTTGCAGATTTTCTATCTGGTACTCAAATTCTACTCGAATGGTCTGGATTTCCTCTTGGGAGGCCTTTAGCGTAGTAGCTATCCCTTCCAATTTTTTTACTGGGGAGGCTGAGGTAGGGACCGCTGGAACCTCGCTACAAACTTGGTCGATTTTGGCTTCTAAGGCCACACTCCGAGCCTCTGCTTCACGGCATGCTTCCTCTACTGACTGTTGCTTCTATTGGAAATTGACCACATGTTGTTGTGCCTCAGTGGTGGTGTGGTATATTTAGGCTTCATAGAACTGGAGCTTGTCCACGATCATGTGTTGTGGACCATATGCATTGTCCCTGCGAGTAGCACAACCAAATATCCATTGATTTCTCCACATGATCGGAGTTGTGCGCGCATAATCAACAATTCTACATTGATGGATAGCTCTGGGATCTGAATGAGGTGACTCTCCCCATCACAGGTAAAATTATAGAAAGTGGTTATACACTGGTAGACGGCATGCTCACTTGCATCTAGCTCACATAGGCTACGCTCATGGAATTAGGGTCACTTGAACCTTTAGCTCATGGATGTTGCTTTTTACGTCGTACAGCATAGCCTTGTATTGCGCTTCTAAGTTATTCCACATGTCCTCAATCGTAGGCATGACAATGTTGGCAATTTCATTGAGGTCATCCTTTCTCCACATTAGCGCTTCTTCACCGGAACTTTTTGAGTGTTTGGGCTTCTTCTGCGGACCTCCCATGTCCTAAGAGCCATGATTTGTCTCTTTGGTAGTCTGTGCTTCAACTTTCTCTTCAGTCTGACCCTCTGTCTCCTTAGGTCCTACAACATTATTCTCAAGCGCATTTTCCTTCTCCAAATCAATGGTCTCACCAGTTTTGGTCGGCATGGCCTCTATTCCAGTGGTTTTTTCAGTCGTCTACGTTCCTTTTCGTAGCTTGGTGGGCGTCTTTCAAATTTATTTGGAGGCACCCTCTGTGGTGTGTGGCTCCATCCATATTGGCAGCCACTTTGTAGTGATACACAACAAATCATCTTCAGTAACCAGATATGATAACTCGTACCATAAGCCCTCCACGACACCCTTTGTGTGGATATGAATGTTATGGAATGTTGCTTTAAAATCAGCAATTAGTTTGTACCTCTCATATAAGGTAGGGGACAACCACATATTTGATTGAATGTCTTGAAATATAGCAACATCAAACAATACCCAAAATGTTTTGTTCTTTGTGGCATGCGTGGGGATGGAGGAATTCCACAGCATGGAGGAATTAAGTGTACCGTATCGCATGGCTTCACACATCTGTAGCTCAATTTCCGGAAACTACGTCTCCTCCAGTGTCCTTTGTAGATCAAAAGCAAGAGCCAAGCATAGTAAAAGTACTTTCCCTCTTCTTGTGTCTTGTGCACTTTCTCCAAAAACTCCTTGCAAAGATATTGTGCCCAATTTTATTGGACACCCTTCTCGCATTGCCCTACAAGTGAAATTACTTCACCTGGAACTTATTTTTCTCGAAATTTCCTCATCATTTTACGGGCCGAGATGAGTGTCCCAAATCAGACAGCTGGGTCACTAATTTCGCTTACCACAAACCCTCGGTTGTGGCATGTGACCTAATAATCATTTTTTATCTTCTCTGCCACTCTCTTCTCCTGGAATTTACCACAAAAATCTGCCACGGGATATGTGCCTTGATCAGGCAGGCTGGTGATATGATGAATCAACTTGATGTCAATAGGGATGCAATCTCCCAACCATAAAGACTCGTCATGGACCAATGCGTGCAACTGTAGCACACTTATTTCATTGATCAGGCTGTGCCCAAAATGAGGGATTTGCAATAAATTTTATAGTTTGGCCTTGTGCAGGCCCAACACCCAGTGCTTCGGCTCCATGTGTAAAATACCCTCTTCATAATTCACTTGATCTAGGTACCTTTTGGGTGCAACCTCAGAAAATTTATCAGTGTCTGCGAGGTCCCAGTCATCAATCTTCAATAGTGGCACTTTGTTCAACATGTCGCCATCCATTGGGACATTTTCTAGGATCAAGGGCATGTTAATGTATGCCCGCACTTTTTCAAGGTCCTTTGGGACCTTCACTGATGCTTTCCATGGTGCGACATAGGTCGGAAACTGTGAGATGGGGGAAATTTCCACCACATCTTCCTCCTCCATAATCGCCTCTATCATTTCTAGCATGGGTTTCTTCCTTTTCTCAGTCGTAGTGGATCACGGCTTCGAGGTCTTCTCTCTTGGTGATCTATGGGACACAGAGGTATGTCCCTTATTTATCTTAGCATCGCAGGTGTCTCAGTAGCTTGGACAGCAATAACCCCTCTAGGGTGTGTGGCTGTCATACTTGGAGGGATAATATATACTAGAACTCTACGATGAAACCCCTCCTCAAACATCGAATCCAAACCAGACATAGACAGCAAGCAAACTTCAACAATCAAAGAGCTCAAGGCAAAAAATTCACGCATAAGGAAAAGGGAACTAGTGTGACCCCTTCAGTCATATTTATAGCCTAGGTGCTCCTTCAACGGTCCCTTGTGCATTAATGTGTCTCCATAAATGGAAAAATAGTTGGAAATCTGGAAAAATCGCCTCATTAAATGCAACCTATACGCTCCTCTAAATGGCAATAAAAATGTCTTTTTTAGATTTACTGTTCCAATGGCTAGATTTTGGCACTTTTTCTACCCTGTCAACCTCCACATGAAACTACCACGTGCACGCCACACCTGTCTCCACATCCTCCATCCCTTCCACGTAGATCCAATTCTCTAACCATATAGTCATTTGGTGCGCGTAGGGAGAGGGTCATTCCTGTACAGTTTCAATCGGATTTCGTTGACATACACAGGAAGATATTCGTCGCTCAAAGTGGCTAGGTGCATCTCACCTCTGTCAGTGATCTCTTTAAAAATATATGGTCCTAGCTAATTCATATTGAACTTCCCTAGGTTGCATGCAAACTTATTGACATATAACAATACCAAATCATCTCCCTTAAATACCTTTTGTGTGATATGTCTATCATGCCATGCCTTTTCTTGCACCTTCTATACATGGTGATGAAAAGTTGCAATAAAGAAATATTCTTCAACCACGACTAGCTGTAACAATAATTCCTCCATAATATTCTCTTATTCCATATTTGTGAAAGTTGCAATGCATAGAATGGGAAAAATGTACTCCATAAGCATCAAAGCTTCTTGTCCATATACCATCCTAAACGGTGTCTTTCTTGTAAGATTTTTTCATGTAGTCCTATAGGCCCAAAGAACTGAAGGTATGTGCACATACCAATTATTCCAGCTAGCATTACAAATCTTAGTAAGCAGAGTCTCCAATTTATTTTTGAAAGCTTCTACTACACCATTCTCTTGTGGGTGATATGGACTGCTCTTCTAATGATGAATCTGGAATTCTTCAGTCAAAGATTAAATGGTTTCATTCACAAAGTACGTACCTTGATCACTCATCAAAATATTAGGGCATCCAAACCGAGTCAATATGTTTTCAAAATTGAAGTGCCCAACTATGTCCACAACTACAATCCTTCACTGGCTTAGCTTCAGCCCATCGTGTTACATAGTTTGTTGTAGTGATGATGTACCACGCACTCGTCTTCTTCCCTGGAGGGTCAATAGGTCCAACAAAATATATGGCCCATTTATCAAATGCTTGCAACACCATTTGTGGATGCAATGGCATCTTATCTCTATGTGATAGCTTTCTTGTCCTCTGGATACATCACATGCGCGATAGTTCACGTAAGCATCATTGTGCAACATGGGCCACCATAAACCAGCTCGTAAAATCTTCTGCGTGGTTGCCTTTCCTGCATATTGAACTCTAGCAACGCCTTCATGAGCTTCATATAAGATGTCTCAAATCTCAAATTACAAGACATATCTTTGCAATACTTCATCGACACCTATCTTATACAACTCACCAACAATGATAGTAAAGTCAACTATGCACGCCACCAATTATTTATTTTATTGCAACATGTACTCTTTAAGTGCACATCCAGTAGTTATGAAATGAATGATATCAGGGAAATGATCATCAACTATCTTGATCACAAATATATGTGCGTCGGGTAAACCAACCTCCAAAATATTCGGCTCTTCTCCATTCTCAATGCGTGATAGATTTTCTTGCCCAACATTCAGTCTTTGAGGCTTCACAATAGTTTCAAAATAATATTCCTAAAACAACAACAACCATATACAGATATTCCCCCCCAACACAAGCTTATTGACCAGGTAGTTCAAAGCAGAGTGGTCAGTAAACATCTTGAAATGTCCTCCTAATAGATAGTGGAAAAATTTCTGCAACACATACACAATCGCTAATCCTTCACTTTTTGTAGTGGAGTAATTCCTTTTTGCACTTGATAAATTTTGACTTGCATAGGAAATAGGATGACCAATCTCTCCAGCTCCTGATTGCATTAATATAGCTCCAAGCACAATGTAGCAGGCATCCACACACACATGAAACACCTTTGACCAATCGGCAAAGATCAATATGGGCACAGTGACCATTTTATCCTTCAATAGTTCAAAGCTATTTTGACATTCCTCATCCCAGCAGAATGTCACATCCTTCTTAACAAATTTCTCCATGGTCATCATTATCAATGCATAACCCTTAATGAACTTCTGATAATATCTAGTATGCCCCAATATTGAGCGCGGTTGTTTGACATTCACAGGTACTTATAGATTAACAATTATTGCGATATTCGTAGGGTCTACCATCAACCCTTGCTGGCAGACAATGTGACCCAACAATATCCCAAATGGCACACAAAATATGCACTTCTTTAAAGTAAGTGAGATTTGGTACTTTTTGTAGGTATCCAGCATTAGGCACAGACTTGAGAAATGCTTTTTCAGAAACCCAAAGACATTCCAATCATCAAATTAAACTTCTAGGAACTTGTGGATAGATTCCTTAAATGCAGCTACTACTACGCGCAAGAATATTGCAGGCACATTCTTCAATCCAAATGGAATGAATATATATTGAAAAGATCCCCATTCCATTGCAAAGTTTGTCTTACTTCTATCCTCTGGCGCAATCCTAATCTAATGATAACTTGGGAAACCATCTGTGAATGAGTAAGCCTCTTGTCCTCCTACATTGTCAAGGATCTCATCAGAAAATGGAGTTGAGAATGGATCATGTACACAGACATCATTCAGTTTTCGCAGGTCCACATAAATTTTTGTCTCTCCTTTTGTCTTCTTATCTTGCACTAACATATGGCTCACCCAATAAAAATCTTCCACTCTCTCTATAATGCCTACAACAACCATTTTATCCAACTTTTCCTTAACTTTCTGTTTATACTTTGGATTCAATCTATATGGGAGATGCTTCATAGGTCTTGCATCAGGTTTCAAAGTGATCTTCATGACTCCATGCTCTCCAATTATCCCTTTCAACTCAGAGAAATTTGTAGGAAACAACTCTTGATACCCTATCATCAACTTAGAAACCTTTCCCACTGTGTCATCATCCCAATAATCTCCAATATTTTCCAACTTCGGTTGTTCTTCAGACCCAATTTTGACTTGTCGAATCTTCAAAGGCTTCATAACATCCAACAAGGTAATTGAAGTCCCAACAACTATGTGTTGTCCCTCAGATTCAGGAATTGTGATATTCCTTGGATCTTCTTCTTCTTCTTGTACTGCCATATTTCTACAATTAACAATATCCCTCATCCATGCATCCCATGTTGGTGAAGTGCACTCTATTGTTGGCTTTGAAGTATCAAATATGACTTCTTGGATCCCTTGTAGCACTTTTCCCAAAAAATCAAATCCACTCTCAAATATTAATGTCAAAAGGAAAATTTTAGTCAACATTGACCATTCATTGGTTCCTCGGCATAGCTCCATCTCTAGGTACCAATTAGTAGGCACCTTTCCCAATGTGTGAATGGACATGTGCACCCTTTCTGTTCTTGGCTTTGCGCCCAATGCTTCAGCCCATTTTTCCATATGTCTGCGTGGATCACTCTTTCCGAAATAAACTTCTTCCATGCTGGTAGTTGGAAATTCAAAGCGCAATCTCATCATTCAAGTACATTCTTCCCAAATGCTCATGTTTCCTTTGTGAGTCTCCAACCATTGTGTTGGAGTAGCGTGCAATGTAATATCCAATGCCTGGAATCTCTATCCTTCTGGAACAGTTCTTTCAAGTTCTCCTAAAAACATGTTCACATTATTTAATCCATCATAATATGGTAATTCTCGTACCTATGATGATATGCAGTGAAGAGATCTGGTCACTCAATTTCAGTGCAACAAAAATACTTCATGTAAGTGATTCTTCCAGTTCTCCAATTCTTCATTTGAATCTAAGAATCATGGGCTATAATTTTCCCAATTAAGCTTCCCATCAGCTCTTGGATTGATCCAATCCTCATCTCGTGTAGTCAGCTTGTAGATATGGTCAATGTCATCATCGACGCACATAGGTTTTGTGTATCTTTAACCTTTTGCGGTATCTAAGGGAATGATGACTCTGGTCCCATTGTTTTCAAATTCCATTCTTCTTCTCTTTATATTTATGATGCCATCCATATCAATAGCCCAATATAACCCCAACAGCGTAGGATATGGGTCAGTATCGTCCACGATCTATATGACTTTGAAATCTTCCAGTACCTTAACTCCTTCAATATTTACTACCACTTGTGACAGTCTTCCTAATGGAATTATTTTCCGTTGGTTTTCCATCCGTAGTTGAATAGTAGACCATTCCAGCTTAGGTTCTCCCATGCACTTCCAAGTTTTCTTAGGCAAGACATTTGCATCAGACCCTATATCCAGAATGACCTGATCCATCTCATAAGCACCAATATGAGTAGTCAAACACATCTCTCGTCCAATTCTCTTCTTCTTATTTTTCCTATAGATCTTGTTGACAACTTTATGTTCCATAGGAGGCTATTCCTTTTCTTCATAGTTATCTAGCATTGCTTGAATATTTTATGTTGCCTTCTTGTGGCACAGTAACTTAATGTAAGCTTGTAAGAATGGCTTTATTTCTTCATCTACGCCTGCCTCATACATAGGTCTACCTAATGTCGATGTGCTTACTTCTACAAACCCCTTCCTTTCTTTGGCAAAATTTTCTTTTTCGCACTGTAAATGAAATCCATCATTTTTCTCAAGTGCCTTTCGAATCCATAGATCATCATCTGACTTCTTTCCTTTATCCTCACCAGTGGCTGCACTGCTCCTAGTGACAGCATTCATGCTAGGATCTTCTTCGCATAGGTATTAAATTTATTCAATCACGATAACCACTTATGCAGATCAGTTACAATGGAATAAAATAATATTTCGTGAAATTTTGTATAAATTTACTTCTAAACCCAATCCTTAGTATATAATTTAGAAATTATGTTCTCTTAGATCGCAAATTCATGGATCTTTCTATCCAGACGATCTTGAAATTCGTTCTTCCTAGGATACCAATACATAAATTCCCCTCAAAATGATCTTGGTCCTATAATGGAACCATTTTTTGGCTTGAGGGGTCCTAACCCAGGTTTGGATTTATTGCGCAACCAACAAACCCTCCAACTATTGCCCCTTTCGGTAATGACCTACTTGCACAGATCAAAGTCTCACCCGAAGCAGTATGGAGGGGTGTTGGAACCAAGTTTCCACACCCTAAGGAAGGAATTCATGTGGTGTCCCTAAACACATTTATAGCAAAACTTAAGCATATGCGTACATAACAGATCAACAATTATCAAATCAACTTTTTCATAGATGTAAAAAGATAATAGAATCAAAACTTCACAAATTATTCCAACATGTTGAGTGTATATTCACGCACAATAACATAAACAGATCTATTCATCTATCATATACTTAACCATCAACTGATATTCATGTGTAAATTTCAGGATCTATCCACACAGATGCATTTGATCATAAATAGAAATAAAGCTATCTTAAAGAAATAGACAAAACCAGATTTACAGTAATCAGATAACTAAGATATCAAACACATAACACATTTGGTTCCACCAAAATAGACTTTTAATTTATAGATTCAACAGTTAGTACATTCAAAATTCCCTTACAATTACCCCTTCTGTGGACACAACCAGCGGAGTCTACACACAGCGAGGACTAGGTCTCCTTGCACACAGCTAGTAGGAGCCTTTCTACCCAAACCCAGACTTAGAATGAAACCCTTACAAAATTTTCAACAACATAAACATAATATTATTACTTATCTCTTAATAAAATCGATCTATCTATATTTATATCCATATAGCACGCAGATACTATGGTCTCAAACCATGGTTCGAGCCCCACAATTTTCCCTTAAAACCCATTTACATAAAATAGGAATCCAAGGGACCCCAATCCAACATACGTTGACCTCAATGTATCAAGGTACTTCTGTGCAAAGGAGAATGCTTCTAGAGAATCGATTTTGACTATTTCAGATGCATAAGGGAGAGGAAATCAACCCCTTCCTTATTAGATTGAAGGCGATTCGTGATCAGCTGGTTGTTATGGGGGGCACTCCTGATGAGGGTCTATTGGTAAGGACTGCGCTGAATGTAGTGTCTGAAGAGTTGGTGACTTTTGTCCAAGGTATCTTGGGCAGAGCAACACTTTCAGATTTGGAATACATGTGGGTAGCTCTTCGCCAAGAATATATTGAGGTTGACCAAGGTGGGTAGCATGAACAACAAAATCAAGATCAAGAAGGAGGAGGAGGAATATGTGGCTCTCGCATCTAAGGGAAATAAAAGGCGGCGAGGGAAGAAGAAGAGAGACCTTTCAAAGGTATGGTGCTTCAGATGTGGTGAACTAGGACATTTCACCACTACTTGTCCTCAGAAGAATAAGGGCAAGGAAATCTCAGATTCTAAGGTTGTAGCAGCTAAGGGTGATGATGGGAGTGATGATGATGTGACTATGAGTGCTCATGTGCCTCGAGAGAAGAGGTGGGCTGACATAGATCTGTAGATTGATCTACAGATATCGGTGGGGGGATAGGATCCTTGAGGTGCCCAAGCTCTTGGATCACATACACTACAAGAAAAAAGGACATTGGTGAGGGGAGAAAAGTTTCACCATAAGCTCATTGTTGATGGTCAAAAGAGCCTTCGTCACCAAAACCTGAACGTCACCAAATGTGACGTCTCTAAAAGTATAAGTGTTGTGGTGACATTCAAGGTTTGTCACCAATAATTACTTACAATGACGGATAGTGACCATCACCATTTCATATGAGAAATTATGACAGACAATGACCTTGGTCACCAAAAAACTAACTGTCACCAAAGGTGGCATCGCAGAAAGCATATGTTGTGGTGACATTCATGGTCCATAACGAATATTGATTACAATGGTTGATAGTGACCGTTGACATTTCATACGAATAACATTGATTTATTGTGTTGGATTTTTCATGGTCGTCACTATTGGTGCATATATATGGTGACATTCGTTGACCATCACCATTTCATATTTGGTGAGGGTAAAAAAATTTCATCACAAGCTCATTTGTGACTTCAAGGTCCATCATGAATAATGACTATAATGAAAAACAATGACCCTGACCATTTCATATCAACAACAATGATTTATGGTGATGCACCTTTCATGGTGGTCACTATTAATGCGTATATATCACGGCATTCATTGACCGTCACCATTTCATATTTTGGTGAGGGTCTAAAAATTTCACCATAAGCTCATTGGTAAGGGTCAAAGGAGCCTTTGTCACCAAAAAATAATTTCCTCCCTTCCATATGAACATCGGGACATTATGGAATCAAACCACCAACCTCCTACTTGTAAAGCAGGTGCTCTTCCATTGAGCTAGCACCCTTTAAAGAATTAAACTTTTAAAAATTATATCTTGAAACTTTATATATTGTGAATTCTACAAATTTCAATAAATTAAAGTCTCGAAAATATTTTACTAAACAATAAAAATATCATCGAAGTTGCAGGTCCCTACCTAATTGTTATCGAAGTTATGAAAAGTGGGTGGAGGGAAACATAGTTACGTATAAGAGACTCAATATGTTGTGCTGAATACTCAATCATAATTGAAACTTTGAAGACATTTATAGCCTACAAATAACCTATAACTCACAAATGCACCAAATATTGAGAAGGAAATTTCATACGTGGATAGTGTATGGAAGAAGAGAATTGATGAAGAAAGATGCAATATGTTACAAGTTCAATGATAGCAAAATATCAATGTTTATTTTGTTGGGTGAATTTTTATAAATGAGACATTTTCATTTCCTTTATCACATAAATATTAAAATTAGAAATTAGAAATTTTGGATATATGAATGATATCTAAACTTTTGTGCAAATGTAACACAGATCTCCAAGGAACCACAAGGAAAAATAAAATAAAATAAAATATATATACCCTTCATATAAAGCGACATGCGATTTGGAATTTCACAAGTCCGCACTCAAAACATGACAACAACCAACAAATTAAAAATATTGAAACTTATCACAGTAAGAGTATATCTTTTTAGCAGTGGAAACCAAACAATAACATATTAATTAGTTCACTTTAAGACTGAAAAGCATTGGAAGAAAACAATGTGTTCAATTATCTGCCAGTACAAAATGGACTTAATTCTAATGAAGAAAAATAGTTTATACTAAATCACAAATAGTTATGTATAAGATACTCAATATGTTCGATTGAATACTCAATTAAAAGAGAAAATTTGAAGACACTTCCAACCTATAAATAACATATGATTATAAAATCTAAAATCTGCAATTACACCTAAGATTGATTTCTCACCTTGTGAATCACGTAAATTTGTTGTGAAGGCATAAAAATATACCTTTAAAAGGATGATTTGCATGCCAAAAGGTAAAAAACATTCAGTATATATGATGCAGTTATGAATAATGGAAAAGATGACGATTTCATTCATAGGATTCATAAATAAGAAGACAGCTTATATTGTTTAGCTTTGAAATATCAACAAGAAGTCTTCTAACTTTCTCGTCACTAATTATGGCCTCTTGCAACAAACCTTGTTTGAATTTGACAAATTACATTAAACGAATGAATTACTCTATGAAGAAATTATTTCCACTAAGAAATTTCTATAAACAAATATGGAAATATTCATTAAGTAGAAAGATTATTCTAGCATAATATCATGTTAGACAACCTAAAGTATACTAAACATCCTTTATATACATCTATAATATCACCTCAAATTCAACTATCTCTTTATGCAACATTCCTTCAAGCTCCGCAATTTGTCTCAATGATTCAGTAACCTTAATACCTGTTGTGGTTCCCATGATTTGGCAGATTTGGCAATACCAAATGATGAGACAACATTAAACCACTTTTAGATCTTAGGATCTAGCCCTCCTAGATCCAAAGAGGGATCTCTCTATATATGTAAAGAATGATATATCTTTAAAGGTCAATTTAAGGTATTAGGCTAGCTATGAAGCACAGGGGTTTTGATTTTGTTTGTTTGGTTGGGGATCATTAGCTGAGAAGGTTAAGGAAATGAAGAAGAAACATAATAGCATGATGTTTTAGCATGGGAAGATGGGTCAAAGAAGTCCCAATCCATTGGGCTATGGAGTCATGAAAGGGGATTAATTGCATAACAAATATCCAAGCGTTTCCATAGGGCAAGTTATCTATACCAAAGGATGTTTTTAGATAGATGGTGGAATGGAACATTAAGAATGGGTGAAAGAGAAAAACCAGAGTGCAGCTTGAGATCAGGTAAGGACTTTGAAGCTATCGTGCTTTGACACACTTCAAAGGAAACTCTCGGTAAAAACACAAAGGGTAGCTTAAGATCAGGTCAGATGTCATTTAAATCCAGACCTGCTTTTAGCATACTCTTAAGGAAAAAAATCTAGCAGTCCTCATAACCACTTTCAGAATAGTAGAAAAAAGTAAATATTAAACACTTAGCAAGGCATAAGATCAGAGAAGGACTTTTAACCTTCCATGCTTTTGACACTAACTCAAAGGGATCTTAGAAAGGCTAGTTGTTGGAAGAGGCACCTAGTGGACAAGGCTAACTCTCAATCTCTAGTTTCCAAATTCTTTCAGTTGAAACCAAACAAGAAAATCTAAGGAAACAAACCCCAAATTCATACATCAATAAGCATGGACCAGCCAACTTCTATAATGGTTAAATTATGATGAATTTTCTCTTAGATACACAAATAGCATAAAACATATAGATAAATATTTGACAGTGAGACTTAGGTTACTTCCAACAGTATATCCTAATCTATGCTTTCAGTTATTTATCTGAGAATAATGGAAAGTATGATAAACATGAAAGGAAACAATTTCAGTGAGAAAACATCACCAATAATATAGACCATGATCCTATTAATCTCCTTGATTAATTGATGTACAAAACCAGTCACATACTTTGAGTGCAGTGGCTCTTTACAATCCAGACTTCTCTTCCCAACCTAATATAATAGAAACTACTCAACTAATTCCCCCGTTAATAGTTCTAACAGTCCATAAAATCCCAACCACAATATATCTTACAGGGGTTCTTATAGGAGAATGAGTGATAGTAGTAGTAGATATGAGCTTAAATGTTCCATTAAGACAGAGAGGAGGAAGTATCCAAATGCCCACTCTGCTTAATGGCTCTGCATTGATTGTGTGTACTCTTTAGGCTGTTTCGAAGTCCCTTATCAGGTTGACAATAACCTCAGGTTTGTTCTTTGAAGTCCTCTCTGGCCATAGTACTATGTTCTATCTTCTGTGATAAGTAAGGTGACTGAAGGTCTCTCAGGTCTTCCATACTTATAACTAATGCACTAACAGTTCCAAGAACTTTATGTCAAAATAATGACTGTTACGGGCTCGATGAGGCATGGAGGATGCTGTAGGGATTTGTCCTTCTTAGGAAAAAGAACATTTTGTTGATGTCAATCCACTGATATAACCTATTTATGTGCTTTAGGCTTCATTAAGCCTTTTAATCATTTTTATGGTCTTCATCTGTGTCTTCGTCCTTTGAACACTGGATTATAGCATTCAAATCCTCAATAATGGGCTTTAATCCTTAAATTTCTTTCACTGATACTCTTTTCTGCTTCTACTGACTGTTCCTATGAATGTACAGGCTTTAATGGCGTAGGGGGGTTTGAATCAGGGTTTTGCAGCCTGATCTTCGATAAAAACATGCTCTAAACCTTCTCAGGCATTTTCCCCTGCGATCTCTAGCTCTGAAAGTATCTACTTGTGCTCTAAATTTCCATGATAGTGACTGTGTAGAAAGAATAATCTTTCACCGTCTGTAACCCTGCAAAAAGACAAAAAATCTGTTATAAAATCCAAGGGGAGTGAGGGGAGGAATGTTGTGGAGGCTTGTGGAAATGGTGGATGGAGTGGAAAAAACGGTAAAAACATGGCGGAACGGTGAAAAATGGTATGATGTAGTTTAGGTGCATTATGTATTTTAGACCATTAGATTAGATCAAACAGAGGTATTCTATGGCCGAGATTGCACGAGGAGTCATTTAGGAGGTTAGACGGATGAGTGGAAAGGTTACATGGCGCAATGCCTAAGAAACCAAGGTTTAGACTAAATTAGGTGGAAAAATTAACTTTGGTGTTAAAACGTAAAAGTTTAACGTCGAGGAAAATACAAAGGAAAATAGGTGAAATGAGAGGAAACGGGGGCATTTGGTGGTGGGACCAGGAGGGCAGAGGGAGATTGAATGTGGACCATTGGATCACTAGAAGAGATTGATGGTGGAGATCTTCCAATGAAGTCCTTTGGAAGGTCTGATGAAAGTAATATGGATGGGAACGCAATATAATACGAGCCGTTGATCTAGATCAAATGAACGGTCGAGATTAAATGAAGGATTATATCAGGGAGGGGTAGTTTTAGCAGAAAACTGTTGGTTTCACGCAGCTTCGAAGTGGTTAGGAAAATTCTCCAAAAAACGCGATATGCCTCACCGCCTGACACATGTCCTCCCAAAACCACTTTTATCGCGTAATTTTGAAACATTAAACCTCGGGCGCAAAAATTACGCAATATGCATTTTTAGCCGTTGAATGAAAGGCGGAGAGATCTGACGGTGGAGATGAAAGCGCGATGTGGAAAGATGCATGGGCAGTAAGGTGGAAAGAATAAACAACGGTTTAAATGTTGACCGTTGGATCTACAGATCGGACGGTGGAGATTTAAAGAGAGAGCAAACGGCAAAGGGGCAAATGAATGAGTGAGGAGAAGGAGAGTTGTCGGATCTATAGGGATGAATGGCTAGGATTTAATCGCATTGGAGAAAAGTTAGGGGGCCAAAAATCCGAGGTTTTTTGATCTTGCGATTTGTGATTTAGTGCAAACCGTTGGATCAAAGGGAAGATCAACGGTCGAGATTTGATTGGAGGGGAAAAGATGGAGGGCACATGAGCGGAGCGCGATTGAATCTGGGCCATTGGTTCTTGTGGATTTAATGGTCCAGATTAAATTAGCGGAGTCATGATGTTGGGCTCAGGAATGGGTTGCAATGGTGTCTCGGGCATCAAAATTGTATGGATGGACGGTCAGGATTAAAACGGAAATCGCAAATCAACGGAGACAAGGCATGGCACTTAAGACTTTGCGATTGGCGATCATGCGAGGGTCGTTGGATTAGGAGTAAGATCGACGGTCAATATTCAATCGGGGGGGTAATGGAAAGAGGTGATGGGTGTGATGCGATTTTAGCACTGACCATTGGATCTTGAAAGATCAACGGTCAATATTGAAGCAGAGGTTGATAGAACAAATGTTCATCGCATCGGAAAATTTGGAAGAACAAAGGAAAAGGTGGTTAATAGAAAGCTCCGATTGCAATTAGCGTCTGAGGGTTAGCGCCTGGTCATAGGTGCAGGTTACATGCAGAGAAAGGGGCTAAGGGCTAGGACGAAATGGGCTTAAGGCCTAAATGCAAAAAGGGGTGTTTTTAGGCCAAAATCAGTGTTTCTAAGGCCACGAAAGGGGTTCTGGTAGGCAAAAAAGGGAATTTTTCAACCAAATAAAGGGAGCTATAAGGTTTAAAAGGGAATTATGGTGATTTGGAGGGTTAATGAAGGGATTTTGTGAGATTTTGAAAGGGAAAAAGGAGGTGAAAATAGAGGCTTTGTGGGAATGAAATAGGGAAAATGGAGGCCTTTTTGAAGCATTATTTTTCTCAAAACAGTAGGGCTTTTTCAATGGAAACAACAGTGAAGATTTTTCCAGGAACAGAAGACACATAGAGGCTTCAATAATGAAATATTTTCAAGGGAAATGTTTCTCTTTAAGGCTCAAAAACATTTTTAGCCACCTGTTTGCTATGTCAAAAATTTATAGGTGGCTATCAATACCAAAATAAAAGGATCCAGATGTGGCAATTTTCTATCCTATCTAACAGAGAAAATTAAAAACCTCTCTAAAAAACATTTCCACTTTATCTACAACATGTTCATTTGCATAAAAATGAACATTATTTTGGATCTGGGGGTCCTATGCCATAGGTATGATAAGCATATAAATTAATTAGCAAACATCTACCCATATGTATAATATGCATCATAAATTACCTTTGCAGATTCCTTTGTGAACCAATATAGTTTATGTGGATCATGGAACTCTAATTTTGAAGGTGGAAAATGTAGAGACAATACACTTATGGAGGAATACCAGAAAAAAGTAATCATATCGCCAAATCTCTCATTGAATTTGGGAAGAACATAGATCCAATATATTAGTATAGAATAGCCATTAAATATCACACACAATTATGGGTACCCCAAAAAAATCATGAGTTACATAAATTATGTAAGATATCACAAGGTCCAAATAAAAAAATGATATGAAAACGGCTTCCAAATATAAAGCAATCAAATTTAGTGGCATAAGAAAATAGAACATTGTGGCAATGATTTAGGTTTAGCTTTAATGTTTACTTCATGGTTTAGAATATTTCTTAAAGCATGGTGGTTTAAAGGGATGCAAAAGGGTAAGTGGAGAGAGTAGTCAACATTGCATGGTACATTTCATGAAAAAAAAACAAATTTTTTTACAAGCTCACACGGGAAGCTTTAAGGTCATAATTTGAATAATTTGTCGTTATCTTACATGGAGAAGGAATCATATGATTGGAAAGAAACAACACTACTAGTGCGTTTGGAGAGGGTACTACAAATCCAGAGGGAAGATACCATGACATCCCTGATGTAGAATGAGATCTAGACGCTTTTATCAACCAAAACAGTCTCAAATCATCTGTGGTTTTTTTCAGTGGTTCTCCCATTTATAACACCTAAAACTATTATGATAAAGAATTTCATGGAAAAATAAAGTAGGCTAAAAATGAGGGTCGATAATTATGTTGAATGGCCTTGACCTAAACATCTTTTGGTAGAAATTTAGTTTGATCATTGAAAAATGAGCCACTGCCTTATGTCCAGGTCCACATTCAGACACCACTCCAACTCAAGGTTACTCTTGTAAATTTAAATACTGAACTCAGCAGTGAACAAGTGAATGTTAGATAAAATGTAGATTGGTCAGATAGAAACATATACTTGAATTTTCTGGCAGAGTTGAAGCAAAATCTTGGGGTTAAATCATCTCAGCATCTGTGAGGGAGTAGTAGAAAAGAAATCCATTTTGAATTTCAATAAGAATGGGGAGGTAAAAATTACACTCAATAATTTTAATAATTTATGTACCTAATGATTTTTATGGTGAATGGACCTGTCGTGGACATCTTTTGGTAGAAATTCAGTTTGATCATTGAAAAATGAGGCACTAGCTTATGTCCAGGTCCACATTTAGACACCACTCTAGCTTGATGTTACTCTTCTCAAGTTAAATAGTGAACTCAGAAGTGAACAAGTGGATGTTAGAAAAAAGGGAGAATGGTCAGATAGAAACAATATAGTTGAATTTTCTTGCAGGACTCAAGAAAACACTTGTGGTTAAATCATCTTAGCATATCTGACGGAGTAGTAGACAAGAAATCCATTTTGAGTTTCAATAAGAGAGGGGAGCTAAAAATGGCACTCAATAATTTCAATAATTTATGTAGCTCGTGATTTCTCATGAGTACCCATAATTATTTTTCATACACAATTCTGGGTACTCCAGAAAAATCACAAGTTATGTAAATTATGTAAGATATCACAAGGTCAAAATAAATAAAAAAATAATAATATGAAAACTAATTCCAAAATATAAATCAGTTGAATTCAGTGGCATAAGAAGGGAGAAAATTATGGAAATTCTTTAGGTGCAGATTTAAAGTTTACTTCATGGTTTAGCATATTTCTTAAAGCATGGTGGTTGAAAGGGTTGTCAAAGGGTAAGTGGAGAGAAGAGTCAACATTGCATGGTATATTTGATGAAAGAAAAAAAAAATCAATTTTTTTACAAGCTCATAGAGGAATCTTTTAGGCCATAATTTGAAGAAGTTGCTGCTATATTAGATGAAGGCACCATATAATTGGAAAGATACAAAATTTCTCGTACATTTGGAGAGGGTACTTCGGATATAGAGGGAAGATACCATGGCAACCCTGATGGAGAAGGAGATCTAGATGCTTTTCTCAAGAAAAATAGTGTCAAATAATATGTGGTGCGTTTTAGTGGCTCTCCCATTTATAACACCTACAACTATTATGATAAAGAATTTCATGGAAAAATAAAGCAGGCTAAAAATGAGGGTTGATAATTATGGTGAATGGCCTTGTCCTGGACATATTTTGGTTGAAATTCAGTTTGTTCATTGAAAAAGAAGACATTGCCGTATGTCTAGATGCACATTTAGACACCACTCTAGCTTGATGTTACTCTTGTAAATTTAAATAGTGAACTTAGCAGTGAACAAGTGAATGTTAGAAAAAATGGAGAATGGCCAGATAAAAACAGTATAGTTGAATTTTCTGGTAGGACTGAAGAAAACTCTTGTGGTTAAATCATCTCAACCTCTCTGAGGGAGTAGTAGACAAGAAATCCATTTTGAATTTGAATAAGAGTGGGGATCTAATCAATGAAATCATTAGTGACAGACTCACAGAGGATGGTGAGGCTGATGATATCCATTCCAACACTATGTTTTCACGTAGAGACAAAATTTATGAGGATGATTTTCTTCATATGACAAAGGCTCAACCTTATCCTACAACACTTGAATTAAATTTGAGGAAGCAGAACCAGTATTGTATTTTCCCAAATAGTTTCAAGGGAAGCATTTCATTTTTAGAGAGATATTCATGGGCTGGAAGTATTTATGATGTCCATTTTCAAAACCCTGCACTTAGAATTTATCTCAGTTTTACAGTATGATGGAATTTGTGTTGGGTTGCACACCAATAAATTTGGGGTGTGAAAAATATCTCTGGACCCCATTCGTGCATAGGGAATTAAGGATTCCAACACTATGTTTTCATGTAGAGACAAAAGTTATGAGGATGAGTTTCTTCCTATGAAAAAGGTTTGACCTTATCCTACAACATTTCAATTAAATTTTAGGTAGCATAACAAGTATTGTATGCTCCCAGATAGATTCAAGGGAATAATTTGAGTTTTGGAGAGGTATTCATGCCATATGGAAGTATTTATGATGGCCATTTGCAAAAATGTGCACTCAAAAGTTATCTCATTTTTTAAGTATGATGGAATTTGTGTTGGGTTGCACACCCATCAATGTGGGGTGTGACAAAGATATATAGACCATGTTTGTGCATAGGAAATTGAGAATGTCCTTGAATTGAGGATTCCAGTACTATGTGCACACAGAAGTTATCTCATTTTTGAAGTATGATGAAATTTTTGTTAGGTTTGAAACCCATAAATGTGGGGTGTGACAAAGATATCTTGACCCTGTTTGTGCTCAAGGAATTGAGGATGTCATTAGATTGAGCATTCCAGCAAAAATGTGCAATTATAAGTTACCTTAGTTTTTAAGTATGATGGAATTTATGCTGGTTTGCACACCCATCAATGTGGGGTGTGAAAAATATATCTGGACATTTTTCATGCAAAGGAAATTGAGGATGTCCTTGAATTCAGGATTCCAACACCATGTTTTCACATAGATACAAAAGGTATGAGGATGAGTTTATTCCTATGACAAAGACTCGACCTTATCCTACAACACATTAATTAAATTTGAGGCAAGAGAACTAGTATTGTATGATCCCAGATAGTTGCAAGGGAAGCATTTCAATTTTGGAGAGATATTCATGGGTTGGAAGTCTTTATGATGGCCATTTGAAAACAAATTCACTCAAAAGTTATCTCAGTTTTGAAGTATGATGGAATTTGTGTTGGGTTGCATACCAATCAATGTGGGGTGTGACAAAGATATCTGAACCTTATTCGTGAATAGGGAATTGAGGATTTCCAACATTATGTTTTCATGCAGAGACAAAATTTATGAGGTTGAGTTTCTTCATATGAAAAGGGCTCGACCTTATCCTACAATACTTCAATTAAATTTGAGGCAATATAACCCATATTGTATGCTCCCAGATAGTTGCAAGGGAAGCATTTCAGTTTTGGAGAGATATTCATGGGCTGGAAGTCTTTATGATGGAAATTTGCAAAAATGTGCACTCATCAGGGATTCCATTCATAATCACTTGGTTTCTTATATCTCTAAGTTGGGCACATCTAAGGAGATGTATGCTAAGTTGGTTGGCATGTTCAGGACTAGAAATTCTAGTCAAATTCTCTTTTTGAAGAAAAATTTAAATAACATAAATATAGACAAGGGAGAGTCCATCTAATCATATTTCATGAGGCTCACTGAAATCAAGAATGATCTCTTAGCTATTGGAGAGGTCATAGCTGACCGAGAGCTCACTTTCATTGCTTGACCGAGAGCTCACTCTCATTTCTCTTGGAGTACTTCTCGGCCATGGTATGTATTTAATACCACTATTCTCAACAATAATATAATTCCTGATTTTGATGAATTTTTGACGCGATGCACTCAAGAGGAGACAAGGATGATGGAGAGCGACCATCCCTCAAATGGGAATGGAAGTGACCCTACTTCCTTCACCGCTGATGTAAATAAGAAGAACTATTTTGGTCTGAGAAATCAAAATCATGGAAGAGTGGGTCCCAAAGGAAGAAAAGGAAGATGTTATAATTGTAACAAGTTTGGTCACTATGCAAGAGAATGCCCCAATAAAAGGGACTCTCCCCGAGATGATGACTACAACAACAATAACAACTTCTGGGGGAATGGAAATAAAAGGAACAAAAGGTTCAAAGGAAAGAGGAAGGCTCCCTCTGATCGAAATGGAAATGGAAATGTTCAACCTTTGAATAGGTCAAGGAACTCTAGGTATCATGAATACAGTGTTTTTCACTATCAAAACAAACTTCTCCTTACCTTACATCACATTCAATTTTGACCATTCTTTTCCCCCACCTATGAAAATATACTTTCATCAACAACTTCTTCATTTCTTCACTCCACCCACAACTTCCATAAATCTATTTTATGTAAGATTATATATAAATGTTGTGTTTAGATTTACTAATGTCTTGCATTTCGAGTGGTATCACCACCCATCATCAGGGACACATATTCTTTGGGAAGATATCAAAGATTTCTTCCTTCATAACCTTAATTCATGGTGACTCACATTCCCTCTGAGCTATATAACTATTAACAAATGGTATTATTATAATGATTGTAAATCCATATATATAAGGCTCAAATATGATGTAGACCTTCATCCCAAGATAGCGACAACCACCCATAAGGAGTATAACTGACCTTAAATAGAAGAATCATAGGTTATTGATTGTTAAGAGGAGAGAGCTCCTTCCCCTCCTTCAGAGATCTCCCAATCCCTTTTGGCACATACACTTCCCTCAAAATAAATTACTATCAACCAACATTGAACCCTACACTTGGTGGCCACACACCTTCTTCCTCTACAATACCCCTAGCCATATTCCCACTTAGGTATCCTCTACCCCTTCCTCTTGTATCCTCTCCATTTGATGCACATAATGAATAGTAATCATATTTAAATCAATACTTATGCAAGGTCATTGTGATTTTTTAATAATCATGTCTCTTAGATTCTCATGCACTATGCATCAAGAAGCATTTGTCTATATAAGAAAAATACTGAGAAGATATTATCAAAAATATTTAATAAGATTCGAATGTAACTTTATCATAATAAACTATGACAAATTTTGAGAGTTTATCCTCCTAAACACGTTTGTCAATATAATTCCTTGTTAAGAACATTATCAAATCAATCTTGTAATCAAAGTGTTATATTTTAGATAAAAGATACAACACCTTGCATACTCAATGTAATATTCCAAAATTAGCATGCAACTAATTGGAATATTGATTTTTGTTGATTTCACTTAGGAGATGAATAAATGGGTAAGGAGGCCCATACATTTCAAAAATAGGAATAAAATTCATTATGATGTGAAAGGGGATCATTATCATGGTTGGATTTCACACCCTCATGTGTGAAAAGGGAAAATTTCTTGTGGAAAAAGTCAAGTTTGACCAAGTCAACAACATAAATGTAGGAGGAGTGGATCATAAATAAAAATAGATCAATATGAATGCGGATCAGTCTAGACAACTATATGTGAGTTGGACTGAAGACCCTTAGGTGTGAAAAGGGTTGAAGCAGGTTGAATAGGTCAACCTTGACCAAATCAAACAACGTTGTCATGGAGGAATGGCCTTGATGAAGGTACAACGTAGTTTTGGAGGGAGATTGAATATGTGATGGAGGAATCCCGAATGAGTGGGACACAAGTTGAGAAGGCTCATTTATTTTATAAGGAAGAGAATGGAAACCATTTTAGGTTAGCTTATGAATGATATTTTGATATGTCTTCTTAGACTTTTCTCTCTTCAGTTTTTTAGCTAAGATTACTGGTGTTTTTTAGCACTAAGATATTCCTGTTTAGGATTTCCACCTCTTCCCTTTGAGTAGATCTTGGGAGAGTTATGATATATCATTCCACACATCTGTCATTGGTGCCAAGATTCAGTCTTCAGTTTCAGCGTAGTTTCTGCAGGAGGTTGTGTTGAGTTGTAGGGTGTTGCAGTGGAGGGTTGAGAAACCCACTTTCTGAGTTGGTTTTTCATAGGAGGAAGGGTTACTTCTATTGGGAGATAAGTTTGGAGGGTTCATGGGCTGATTTCAGATCTTTTGTAGCAGGCCAATATATTTCCATCACCTACAGCGTTATTCCAATCAAGAATTGTGTTATTTCTGGAGTTCAGTTTCTACAGTGGATCTTGTGGCTCTTTTTGGGAGTTTTCCTGTGATTGGATGGTTGATATTTCCACGAGGGAAAAATTTGATCAGATATACATCATATATATATTATTTCATCCTTATATACTCCTGTGCTTCATTTTGCAGTGATTATTCAGTCTTATTGCTGAAGATCACCATTTCTATTTGGGTCCATTCGTAGAAACCCTTCCCGGGTTTTCTAGATTTTGTATAAAGGAGATTAGATATCAGTTCATGGGCCATATTGTTTAATATAATATTATATCTATTTTTCTCAGCTATTTATATGAATAAAATCTCATTAGACTGTGTTTTCTCTTGATGCAGTAGTTTTGGGGTTTTAGAAATTTTGAGCTATACTAGGTGTGGGAGGTCTGCTTACCTCATCTAGTTTGATTTGTTTCTGATCTCCTCTTGGATTTATATGGTATATTGTCATATCTAAGGGATCCAAGTGTTTATTTCGTTTTTTGTAGCATATATTTCTGAAAATGTTTTTTTTTATGCATGCATTGCTGAGCAGTCCCATTTTGGGATATTACAGTGGTATCAGAGCATAATCTTGGCTCAGCCTGTGGAATCTCAGCCATTATGCTATTAGAATAATAAAAAGACAAATAGAAATATCATAATGATGGAGAGAATGAATTTTCTCTCATCTATTTTCAGAAGTAGGAAGGACCTTAACAAGGGGGTCAAGAAAATAAGAGAAGAAAGAAGCAGTGGGACTATGCCCTTTCCTTTTGAAAAAGAGGACATATTTCATAAATACGGAGGACACTTGGATCACAAGATTCTAAGTGAATACCTTTTTGAGTACAAATCTCAACCTAGAGCCTTCAAGGAGACTCTAGCTTTCCCACAGTCCATTCAGTTAGAGGAAGAAAGGAGACCTTGCAGCACAAGGAGAATCAAGGGCAATAGGTTTATATTGTCTACTTTTGATGGGTCATCTACAGCAAGGGTTTGGGCAAGGAAACTAGATGCATTCTTCCTACTACATCTAGTGGTAGAAAGAGAGGTTGTATATATTTCAACGTTGCACCTTAAGGGTGAAGAAAACAATTGGTGGTTCATCCATTTGAGTTATGCAAGAGTGACTAATTTTGTTGAGTTCACTCAAAGGTTGATTATAAAATTTGGCAAAGAGAAATCAGAGGAGAAAAATCCACCACCACCATTGGAGGAGACTTGTACTAGCATTGTCACAACTATGGAGGAGAAGCTCTCAACATCATCAGTTGTAGGAGCCAGCAAATTGGGGGAAGAAACTCTTACAGCCATGCAAGGTGTTCCCAATTTCCATAACGGTATGATTAAATTTCCACTTTCTATTATTACAACAAATATTTTAGAAGGTGATGGAAATCTACCTTTGCATGACCAAGGGTCAACACATATTGCTGATTTGGAGCAGCAGAATGGCACTGCACTGTGCAACCTTGACTTGATCAAGGAAGGGATGAAACATCATCCTAATGAGTCACTAGTGAGTTGCACTCCACACTTGGGGTTGGGGTGTGAATTCTTGGAGGATAGGATGACATTTGTCCCAAAAAAACTTATGCAAAACCATATGTTCATCCTTGATTTGGGACATGAGACAACCAAAACACCATGGAGGATATTAACAACGCTGTCAATAAGTAGCAGTGAGGAGGTTTTGCCTTTAGCTCACTTGGATACTTATGGATTCAAGATGTTCATGGGCGTGAGATATTTTCTAGGGATCGCCAAGGAGTTGCATTTCAACATCCCATGAAATGGAATGACAAAAATATGTTTTGGGAGGATGGTAGTCTTCATTGGAAGGGTACCAAGATAGAGCATGATGGGAGGCACCCACATTTGGATGAATAGGTGTGGATGGTGAGCAAGAGGCTGGAGAGCTACTTGCAAATTTATGACACCGGGTAGAAGGAGGCTTGGCTATGTTGGCTACTCTTGAAGGATTTTGGCCATCATGTGACATATCCTCTTTCAAAGGGTATGTGGATGGAGAAAGTTTGGCAGGATACTTGCATCATAGGGTAGCAAGGGGTATTAATGCATTGTGTTGATATGACACTCTTCATATCACTCATTATGTTTTCATCACATGATTTGTATGATGGAGGTATGAGGAGGCAGCAAAAGCTATTGTTGCTTTGGTTTCTCTTGGGAGAGCAGGGGCAAATTTTCTCCCTTGCTTTGCATGATGTTGCGAGAGTAGGAGATGGCACTATCATGGTGCAAAGAGGATACTCCTTAGACTTGGATAATCAAGAGGTACTTCAACGTTGGAAGGAACTTCCTATATGTAGCAGCATTGTGGGAGATGTCTTTGACAATGAACATGTCAAATAATGGAGCTATGATTTGGCAGGAGAGTATTTGCATAGGCCAACAGTGTTGTCACTTTGGAGCTAGGTTTTATTGATGGAGTATCCATAGGATCACTTCACATTGGATGCACTTGGTGGAAAAGGAGGAGGTGAGAGAGATGGAGTAGTGGATGGAAACATCTATTACAGAGATATGATCTTCTTAACTTGGATTTTCAAGCATAAGAAGGGTGATCTTCATGCAACATATGATTCATTCCTCTTCATGGGAGTACTTCATACCACTATGGAGGACTTATTCATGGATCCATACATCTTCTTACTTCTAGTACATGGTAAGAATCTTGTTTTTACATTTATTTATTGTCTAACAGAGTGTTTGCATACTCTTACCATTTCTATTCAGTGCATTGCTCCACAAGAGGGCAAGCTTATTATTGAGCTGCATGGACAAATTTTGGCCAACTATTATGATGGAGACAGCCATATTTTGTATGACCTTGGGCAAGTTTTTGGTTACTTATTTTATGCTCAGTCGATACACTCAGCCATTTACTATATCATACTAGATGTGATGACTTACACAACTAGCCATTTGTCAAGAAACAAATTTCCATGCTATTTTCTGAAGTTGCAGTGGGGAGTACTGCACTGTGACCACTTGGGAAATTGTTGGTACCTTCCAACACCACATGAAACCTTCAGTATTTCCCTCATTTTGATGCTAATCATGATTCCATTTGCAAATATTGTTCTTATTTTTATTGGGAGCATGGTTGGGGGAGAGACACATTGGTTGGGTGTGTCCTTTGGGGAAGAGGATTCCCACACTTTTTTCATTACATGTTCTAAAGGGTGAATGGGACGTAATATGGCCACCACAGAAAAACACTTGTTTCTTTATGATGTGGGCCATGAGATTGATGGGATACCATATGGTGTTGATTTCCTATCCATCACATATGGGATGATTTGGGCTAGCTTTATTCACAACATTGAAGAGGAGAGCTTTGGAGGTCTAGTCTCTTTCTTGCCACTTGAGGGTAAATTTATTGCAGCCCAAGATCAAAAGAAACTCTAAACTTATCATAAGTGGAGAGGAGGACAGCGTTGGGTTGGCTACTTTTCCTACCATGTTTAGATTTTCAGCCCACCTACTTTGCAGGAGCCAAAGGTGGAGAAGAATTTTCAGGAGTTGCCATGTTGGGAGGTGACTCACTTTGTATGGATTATTTCTTGGGGATGGAGGATCCACATGGAAATGATGATTCCCAATACATTTCTAATCCCATGCCTCAAAGGGACCTCTAGGCAGCACCTTATTGCCTCCTTGAGTACTCTACCTTCTCATGATGATAGCTATTCAGCTAGCTTGCATGCTTGGGAGGGGCAATATGGAGATTTATTGATGAGACAACATCTCTTTCCTTGGGGGATTTTATCATATGTGGATGCTACATCAAGAGGAGGGGAAACTTCTCAATTCTATCCTTGCATTTTCTTGAGAACAAGCAACATTTGGGAGGGGAGGACTGTAATATTCCAAAATTAGCATGCAGCTAATTGGAATATTGATTTTTGTTGATTTCACTTAGGAGAAGAATAAATGGGTAAGGAGGCCCATACATTTCATAAATAGGAATAAAATCCATTATGATGTGAAATGGGATTATTATCATGGTTGGATTTCACATCCTCATGTGTGAAAAGGGACATTTTCTTGTGGACAAAGTCAGGTTTGACCAGGTCAGCAACATAAATGTAGGAGGAGTGGATCATAAATAAAAATAGCTCAATATAAATGAGGATCAGTCTATACAACTATATGTGAGCTGGATTGAATACCCTTAGGTGTGAAAAGGGTTGAATCAGGCTGAAGAGGTCAACCTTGACCAAATCAAACAATGTTGTAATGGAGTGGCCTTGATGAAGGTACAACGCAATTTTGGAGGGAGATTGATTATGTGATGGAGGAAACCCTAATGAGTGAGACCCATGGTGAGAAGGCTCACTTAGTTTATAAGGAAGAGGATGGCAGCCATTTGAGGTTAGATTATGAATGATATTTTGATATGTCTTCTTAGACTTTTCTCTCTTCAGTTGTTTAGCTAAGATCGTTGGTGTTGTTTAGCACTAAGGTATTCATGTTTATGAATTCCATCTCTTCCCTTTGAGTAGCTCTTAAGAGAGTCTTGATCTATAATTCAACAAATTTTACATTGGTTCCAAGCTCCAGTATTCATTTTTAGCGTAGTTTCTGCAGGAGGTTGCATTGAGTTGCAGGATGTTGTAGTGGAGGGTTGAGAAACCCACTTTCTGAGTTGGTTTTGCATAGGAGGAAGGGTTCCTTCTATTGGGAGATCATTTTGGAGGGTTCTTGGGCTGATTTCATATCTTTGGCAGCATGCCAATATATTTCCATCACCTACAACATTATTCCAGTCAGGAATTGTGTTATTTCTATAGGGAAGTTTCTGCAGTGGATCTTGTGGCTCTTTTTGGGAGTTTTCATGTGATTGGATGGTTGATATTTCCATGGGGGAAGACCTTTGATCATATATGCATAAGATATATATTATTTCATCCTTATATACTTGTGTGCTTTATTTTGAAGTGATTATTCAGTCTTATTGCTGAAGATCACCATTTCTATTTGGATGTATTCCTAGAAACCCTTCACAGGTTCTCTAGATTTTGTATAAAGGAGACTAGATCTTAGTTCATGGGCCATATTGTTTAATATAATATCATATATATTTGTCTCATCTATTTTTGTGCATAAACTCTCATTAGACTGTGCTGTCTCTTGATGCATTAATTTCATGTTGCAGTAGTTTTGGGGTTTTAGAAATCTTGAGCTATACTAGGTGTGGGAGGTCTTTTTACCTCATCTAGTTTGATTTGTTTCTGATATCCTCTTGGATTTAGATGGCATATTCTGAAATATAAGTGATCCAAGTTTTTTTTTTTTTTTTTGTAGCACATATTTCTGAAAATGCATTTTTTATGCATGCATTGCTGAGTAGTCCCATTTTGGGATATTACACTCAAGTAAGGCTCTAATATTATTTTTAGGGTGAATAAACATAGAAAAGAGAGACTTGTTATAAATATCCACATACAATATTATGGCTATTATAATACATTAATTAATTACTATTTCTAATTTGAAATGTCAAAACCCTACTATCAAAACCACATAATAAAGGGCACATCCAAGCTTGTAAGAAGTGAGAGAGTGTTTGAGAGTAATATTGTCAGGAGCATCATTTTCCCAAATCCCCAGGACTCTATGTGTGTGTGTGTGTGTGTGTGTGTGTAGAGAGAAAGAAATTATATTGCATTTATATTCATAAAAAAATATCTAGAATGCCAAATTGGTTGTAGAATATATGAAAACCTGCATATGTGTACATCAATAAAGATAGAAATGGCATCCATAGTACATTAATGATTAATAATTCAAGCATCAAACTTCTAGAAACTACACTCTATCAATTACAATTAAACATACAAATTTTTAAGCCAAATAATAGAAACTATACCATAGCTGCAATGTGCAAGAGATGAATAGTGCATATGTGGAAGAGAATTAAAATGGAAACAAAAATGAGTAATACATGTTAACCTAGTAGAGACTATGATAAATATCAATGAGAGGATGATAAAGTATCAAGAAGAGTAGAGATGTGTGAACAAATCACTATTGTAGAGTCAGCTAGCATAGATTAAAATGTCACTGAAGTGGAAAAATAAATGGTATGGAAGTAAATATTCGAAAAGAATATCTAGAGGATCTATAAAATCTTCTAATTCAACCTTATCAAATTCATAAAAATGATCTTATAATAGATGTAATAGAAAATCATTCCAATGATATATTCTTCAAAGAAAGATTAAGGGAGCCAAATCGCTTAGGCTCAATGGTGAAAAAAAAAATTATATGTAAAGACTCAATCTTAATTCGTGAAGGTATAGTGGTCATGTCTTTTTCTATTTAAAAATAGACAGAATTTCCAGAAAAACCACCAAGTTTTGAATTTTTTTGTTCAAGTGAACCATATATCAAATTCCAATGTTTTGCAAATCAAAGCAGAGTGTTGAGAAACCCCCTCCCACCCCAACCCTGTTGGAATCACGATTCCCATTAGACCAAAACCCACAGGCATTAGTCTCTGCTACAATCACTAGAGTTAGGATCCATGAGAGGAAGTTACTCCATGTAGCGAAACACATGGGGAGCATTCAACCCAATGTCCAACAATCTCCCCCAACGCGAGCTGGGTCAGTTTCGAACTCGAGACATGTCGCTTTGATACCACTTGTTGGAATCATGATTTTCATTAGAATAAAACCCGCAAGAATTAGTCTCTGCTACAATCGCTATATTTAGGATCCACGAGAAGCGGTTAGTCCATGTCACGAACCAAACGGGAAGCATTGAACCCAATTTCCAACAAACCCTGCCACCAAAAAATCACATAGAAATAAAAAAATTTAAAACAATGCAAAAGGACAATCTCTTGTGCAAAGGGATTCTTCTTTTTCTCTGATTATAATGAAGATGGAATGGAGTTATGGGCTAGAAAAAAATTGGACACCTTGAGAAAGTGGAGTCCTATGTGTGGAAAGCTTCACTTGGAAGTAGTTGTAGGCAAAGGAAACAGAGTCTGTGAAATAATATAAGCATGTTAAATTAAGGAAACATTCCCTCAAGCCTCCTAATAAAACCCTCATCTCATCTCTTGAGATCAATGGCTAAAATCTTGCCCATTAAAATTAATTATCTTCATAAATTTATAATATGATTCATTAAGTTAACAAAATAATACAACACATCAAATGTACTTTTCCTGAGTGAAAACTTAGGCAGGAGTTTATTAATTACTTACTCCACTTAAGTAAGAATTTACAAGGTTGATTAATATTATTCACAAGCTAAGGCACCAAGCTAGTGAAGAATACCTCTTGAGCTACCATAGATCAACAAGCTAAAGAATCTTATTTTACAAAGCCTAAAGTGGTCAAGCCTTTTTCAGTGTTGAACAATAGAGTGATTTTCCAAAAGAATCACCAAGCGTTGAAGATGTTTATCCAAGTGAAGCATATATCAGGAGTCCATTGTTTTTCTAATCAAAGGAAAGCACTAAAACCCCCCAAAATTTAGAATAAAATAAAAATAATATGAAAATAAAATACAATATGATAAAAAAATATTTTGTGAATAGTGGATTCTTTTATTTTTTTGGTCAGAAAAAATGATGTAGAGAGTTGAGCTGAACAAAAGGTAGACACCTTAAGAAGGTGAAAAGTGTGTAGCAAGCTTTAGTTCAAAGTATTTGTAAGTGAAAGAGATAAATTTTGTGAAGGGAACAAAGTATTGTGAGGGAAGAAGGTAGAATCCAACAACCTAAGGATTGTGTAGAGTACCATGTCAAGGTAAGATAGAGTTTTTAAAAAAATTTCATTCCTCACTCTAGTTCCTATTAGAAGCGAAATCCAATTCCTCACTCTGATGCCTATTAGAAGCGAACTAAAAATACCCATTATGATACAATGTGAAACAAAGAAAAAGTGCAGATGTGGAAGAACATTATGTTGGAAACAATGATGTAATACACATCTGCATAGGTCTTGAAAAGTCTAGAGAGCATGAGATAAACAATAATTCCATTACTACTTTTATTTGGTCATTATATGCATATATATAGTTACCCAATACTCACAAGATAGTTTGACCATACCCTTCTCTACCATGTACACATTTTACCACCACCAATACCAAAGTCACATGATACATTTTGTGCATAGTTGTATCATGAAATTTAACCCAAGATGCCAAATGGGAAAAGGTTTTTCAATCATTTTTTGAATATTCTTAGAAGCCATGTATTACACAAAATTCCATTACTTTTCCCTTTTATAAAACCTAAACATTTAGCTCACGAAAGCTAAGAACTGGTTATATACCAACACGAGGATATGGGTCTCTAGCTTTCGTGAATGATAAAAAGAGTTTGACTTGGTGATCGAGATGTAGTAGATCCAGCCACAGAGCTATCAGTTCCAGTTCCAATTGTTCTAGTCATACTTCTTATTTCTCTTATATATTCCATAAAATATGAAAAAATCCATTAACACTTACGTACAATGAGCAAAGTGATAGCTCTGGCTGAATCTAATTCACAAGAAAACTAATTCCAAAACTATTTCTATATCTTCTAAATTATTTAGATGTTTTAACATTTATTGGGCGCATGAAAATTTGGTAATCTTATACATTGCAATATTTTTCAGGAGGTTTGCAAGTGTACTGATTTGAACTTAAATATAGCTATAAAATGAAAATTACAAATGGCCAAGCCGACTTATTATCTGTTACTCGAGAGGGGGGATCCTACCTCAAATTTACTTGGTGACATGGTGACAGTCAATTTTTGTTTTTATGAGCTATCTAATAGATGAAGAGGATCAATCATTGTTGCTTTCAATGAAATAACCATTGTGACATCTCCATGGGATGAATAATTGGGGAAAGCAGATGATGGGTATAGAAACAAGGTGAGGAGGAAAACTGAGGGCTACAAGGCAATTTTTGGCAACCTTATCTTCTAGTGAATGAGTCTACATTGTTGACAATATTGTTATTGTCACTGCACTGATAAATAATTCCAACAACTACAATATACAATTATGAAATTAGTACATTTAAAGGCCAAGATGGTTCAAGCGGATATCAAATAAATGTGGCTCAAATAAATGTGTTAGAATCATATTTCTATTGAGGCAATAGGCCTTATTCCTATGGCCTAACCATCTCCATGCTCATTATCCTTCATATTTATAGAGTCAACTTTCTACATAAGAAAATATGAAAAACACAAATTCAGTGTGAACATACCTCGGCACACACTTCTGTGATCTGGGTGAGAGTAATGCTAGCATCATGATGTTTTCGCCATCTTCATTCATCAAATAAATTATAGGGGGTCTTCTCTATGTGGGGAATAGGTAGGTGAGTAAAATAGAAAAGTATGTGTCGTTCCATCCATCTCCATGCCATGCTATTGTATGCCATTCCTCTAGGACACTTTTTTTTTAAATTTCTCTGGTTCATCTTCTCTCAATGTCTTCATATATGAAGCTACGTAACCCCAAAATATATAATTTCTATGGACCTTAGCATCCAAGCTCTTTCTTTCCTTTTTATAACCAGCAAAACATTTTTCACTATGAGGAATATCTAATCCTCCATCCAAAGCACCCTTCAAGGCTCCGAAGAATCTATTGCTAGTGTTGTTCCTCAGAATACCTACATCCAACAAAGCTCTAAATGGCCTCCTGGAATCATTTGGATCAACTCTATAGTCCTCTCCAGTGGCCTCCTCATTTCCAACATATTCCTCATCCATCTCCCCCTGTTTCAAAACACATCGTGCTAGTAGGAGACTAGTGCAGTATGCTGCAGCATAGTTTGTAAGCCCTAATTCAAATCCATAATGAGGCAATTCTAGAGAATAAGCAGCTGACATAACGAAATTTCCTGTAAGAGTTGCATATATGATATGTACCACCACGTCCTTGTTGCTAAATCTAACAAACAAACGGTATTTGGGTGTGTTCTACTTGTTTTTATCTGTTTTTGTTACTGAAAATTGCACAATGGGCAGTGTTGATAGTGTTTTCACTAGAGAGAACAACCAGATATTTCAAATTTAAAACTTTTATTGCAAAATACTACTTCATCCGCTCCAAGTTTGCAAAAGGCAAAGGAAGGTTTTCCAATGCTTCCTTCATGATCGATACAACACCATCCCTTTGTGCTGTGGGAACTCTCCATCATGGCCCTTCTAGCTACTATTTGTCATTTAAACATCATTATCATTAGTAAATTAAATTTCTTGTAGTATTTTAAAGAATTAATTACGATATGAATTGAATCTCTGGTAACAAGTGATTGGGAGTTCATAAATTTTGCTCAAAATTCAAAATTACAGGATTGGGTTGAAACTAGGATGGCTGCATAGATCTTGTCTTCCTAATTTGGGCATCATGAATGGTTCAAAAAACTGATTTCATATGAGGGAGATATCATGTTCTAATCGGAAAACCAAACAGGTAAAAATTGCGACAGTTGAACAAGTTTGGCTAGGATGCACAGTCAACAAAATGGAATATTCTGAGGAATATTCCTTTCCTCCAAATCAATCACAGTTTGAAAACTGTCACTTCTTTATTGGTATAATGGTTGTACATTTATTTTTTTTGGGCCAATCAGAAGGTGACACGTGACCAGCCCTGAGGCTACCACATTTCCCTAAAGTGGTAGTGTAAATTTTTTGGGATTCCACAGGAAACGACCGCGGGACCTCCAACAAAACATGCGCACGTCCTAACCGCCAGAGCCACATAATGAGTCTTAACAAAAAAGGGTTGTGTTTTATTGTTAAATTTTAATGGATTCGTGTATGGGGGTTGGGGACCGCTAGCAGTACTCATGTGGTGTTCACATTGCAAACATAAAACGTAACCTCCGACCATTATATCCACCAGCAGTTCTGCATCATGTCACATGACATGTTTTAAATGGTTAATTATTTGTGTGGTTATCACAAACCCAACACGTTACCCCGGAAGTTCAAACTTATCACCACAAGTTTAACGTGGGTTCTGCCTTCTGTTATGGTCATGACTGCAGGGTTTGGGGTTGGCATGTGGCCACCCCAACCACCGATATTTAATGTTTATGGTTATTTCGGAAGATTTTTGTAGTGTGCCTAATTTTGGGAGGAATCCACTAATCTAACTCTAGATAAGTGGAGTCCTCCACTTTTAGTGGAGTTTTTCTAGGTGTAATTGGGAAAACAAGTAGGAGACTCAATTTTTGCCTATTCTGATGAATGAAGAGTTATTTTTGACTAATTGGAGCATTCAAGAGCCATTGGTGCAGAGAAAAAAGCCATTAGAGGCCTGTAACTACATGTAGTTGCAAATCTTGACCATAATGAAATATGGGCATGTCATTGGGAGCTGGACCAGCAGATGTAGCCCAGGAGGGGTGAACTTCTTCATCATGCCTGCTGTGTCAATTATATGTGGTGACTTATTTCTATTTTTACACTGTTTTTCAGTGTTATTTAAGCTTTTTTTATGCTTCTAATTCACCTTAAATCATCTACAATTCATGGTTAAAATCCTCAATCCTTAATCAAACTAATGAGACAAGTTTGCACATGTTTATAAACTAAAAAGACACTTATAAAAGCAAAACTAATACAGTCATTTCAGATCATATTGTTATTAGAGCACGAGTTTATTCTCTGGTGTTGTTTTGTGAAAATAATTTTTTAAATGTTTCCAAGTTTTTAGATGCTTACTTGGCTCAAGCTCAAAATGGGAGAAGGAAAATTTGTGGGAGCAGAAGGGTCTCAAGAAGAACCAAAGCAAATGAGAGAAATATTTCCACAATCTCCACCACTTAGTTCACCTCCTAAGGAAGCAAAAGCTACATTAAGTATGCCTCATGAGGAAGTAGAAATCCATGAAGAAGTTGATCCCTAGGAGGAAGAAAGAGTGTTCAAGAAAGCCTTCCTTGACATGAATGAGATGGTTAGAATCCTTTATCAAGAAAGGAATGAGAGACTATAAGGAGAAGGATTCAAAATTCACAAGGAAGGACAGGGATCTTCAGGAGGTCACAACGATGAAGATAAGTCAAAGAAGGTAAATAAAGGAAATGAAGAGCCATCATCCTCACCCTCATCATCATTATCCTCTACTTCTTCATCAGTACATTAGCCACATAAGTCAAAGAACACTGGTAAAAGTCCTCTTTCAAAACTTGATGTTAATTTTGAATTGCCAATGTTTAATGGTGAAGTCACTGCATAAAATCTTAATAATTGGATTAGGAAATTGGAGGTCTATTTGAAAATCCAGAACCCTAAAGATTATGATACCAAAATCCAATTAGCTTCATTGAGAATAGAAGGTGTGACACTTGTTTGGTGGGAAGCCAAGACAAAGGAGGAGATCAAGAAACATGGTAATATTATCCTATCATGGTCAGATTTCATTACTACTATAAAACAAAAAATTTATCCATTAGCTCATATGTAGAAAGCCATAATGAACTGTTGGCTTGAGGGGTCCTGACCCAGCTTCGGATTTAAGGTTTTCCAATAAAACCCTATACTACTGGCCCTTTCGACAATGACCTACTTTCGCAGGCTAAAGTCTCACCCGAAGTAGTATGGGTGGGTGTTGGAACTAGGTTTCCGCATCCTGGGAGAGAGTGGGTAATTAAGGCAGATCTTGTTGAGCTCAATCGGGTTCACACAGAAACAAGCTTATTACCAAGCCTTTAATCGTATAACAGCATGTAAACATAAACAAAGCTACTATTATTAAGCATATATCAACAACACCTTTGCATCCATGTGCGCATCAGAAATTGTCATCACAGAATAAAACAATCGCAGCTTATTCATATGTCACAGACACAATCGTAGCGTATTCAAATAATGCAAAGATAATTCAGTAGTCAATACAACCAATTCAGATAACAAAATGATACTTCAATAGATTCTGTGTTCATTAACGTCCAAAATCCCAGTTACAAACCCAAGTCACAGCCTGCGCACACAGCCAGCAGGGTTCACACACAGCAGGATAGAGGATCTCCGTGCACACATTCGGCAGGAGTCCTTACCCAAAATTACCCAAAAAAAATCTCAATAGTTCGTACGTAGGATCAAACTTACTTTTTTCTAGACTCAAAATATCTATCTATTTATATCATCATAGCCTGTGCTATCCTGTCGTCCGCAAATCGTGGTTTGCGAACTCTAGGTCTACCCTTTGACCCATTACAATACATTGGGGGCTTTGACCCACCCCAAAGCCCCTGTGCAAGACTAATTACTACAAAAATATATAAAAAAGAAGCATTGGAACATATCAAAACACAACTAGGGGACGCTGTCCCAACATGCCCCAAAAACAATCTTGTGACTCGTCCCAAGTCACAACGGCTGTGGGGTTTGAATCTTGGCCTGGAGCTAATTAATGGCATTGACCAGAGGTGGCAACACTCCTTCGGTTTGTGCGGCAGCATTCTGCACAATTTCAACAAACTTCTGCGAAGTTGGGCCTTCAGTGGCAGCGGTGACACTCTCCAGGGTCTTATTCAACTGTTTGACCACAACATCTAAGTCCTGAGATATCTTGAGGGCTTCATTATCCCAGGGCTTTAGGTGGTCACTCAGAACCTTCTTCTTATGTCGAAGCCCTTCTAGGTCATCTCTAAGCGCATGGTTGGCTTGCAGACGTGCCAGGCAGTGAGCGGGGATCAGCGTGGGTATTGTAGCCTCCATTTGCTCGAATTCTTCTTCCTTTTGGCACAGTTCTTGGGTAAATTCGTGTAGGAAAGGGTCGTGCTACACCTTAGACCATAATTGCATAGATGTCTCAAGCAATTCGGCACCCTAAGAAATCTGAGTTGTAATGGTGTTCGTAGCTTTTGTGACCAACGCAGCTCTCTGGGCGCATACCTCATGTTGCACTGAAAGTTGTCATCCTGACATTCTGCTATGTGTATGAGCTCATTATCACTCATAATTCCTCCTTTTCAAGTCTAACACATCAGTTTCTCATATCAAGCCTTGAAAATAAGAGAAAATTTCTTAAAAATCTCTTTAATTCTGGTATCGCACTTTCTCTGTATCTTACCTGTGGTACTGCACTTAATGTTCATGACTCCTGCATACCTGAACGCACTTTTTCTGTGTTATGGGTTTTGACCCCTGTAAAGATTAAAAATGTGCAAGTAAACTCAAAAAATCTCACTTTCAGTAAATTCTAGAAGCCTCTAGAAAGAATCTTGCGGTGGCAGAACCGCTCTTTTGAGGTTCATGTATCCCTTACCTTATGGAGCTAACCCCTTGATGTGAGGAGCTTATCCCTTTGAAGGAGGATTCTATCCATTCATATTTGGAACTGAAACCTCCTCTTTTCCACTATTAAAAGAGGCATTGGGTAGCCTCAAAGGGAGTTCAAGCTTTAGAATTATTTCAGGTTAAGTGTTGTTGGGATTCAGACTCATTTAACTGAGATTTTTGTGAGGAGAGATTACATACCTCTATATGTCTCGGTTGGAGGAGTGCAAGAATTTTCAGAGTAGAGGAGATTCCTCCTTCGAACCCTAGGAAGGCCTGTTCAACATCAAGGCTAAGGTTGTAAGGTTTTCCTTCTTTTAAAGTTAATACAAATGAATTCATTTTTCTCAATAAGTTGTTAGTTAACTGTTTATTTCATGGATTCCTTGATCACCATGATAAGCATGATTTATGATGTTTACTATATAGGTGCTATTTAATCTTTTCTTGTTTGTGACTACAGGTTTGCGAAGATAACTCCTTCAAGTGCACGAGGGACAACAACTACTTTGAACAAGCATCGGATCTACGGTAAGTTCTTAAACACATTTCTAGTATTCTTTTATGAATCGTATGTGTTTAGAGAAAGATAGGTTTATTTGGTTATTTGTTGCTAGATTACCTTTTGGTACTAGGGAGATCGATCTTGTCCACAATATTAATTAATCTGCCCAACAAATTGGCGACTCCACTGGGGAAAGAACTTGTTGTTTTTGGTTCTCTTTTATTTTGACTTGAGGAAAAGTTTTTCATGGTTTTTGATTGATAGATATCTGCCTGGGTAGCTTAGGTTTTCTCTGTTTTGAAAATTTTGAAATCTTTTATGTTTTTCTTGAAATTTTCTGGGGATCACACTTTGTTCTTTTACACAGTGCGGGCATTTTCGCACTTTCCTTGAGTAAATAGTGCGAGACCGCACCTGTTACTTCTGGGATCCTGCGGACCCTATTAAAATTTTGGAAAAACTCCAGATTTATTTTTCCAGTTTATCTTTATTTTGACTTAGAGTTTTTAGTATCTACCCATATTGATGTTTTTTCTGTCAAAAGCCTTTTGTGAATGAATTCCAACAGTATTTATGTTTTTGATGATTTTCTAGAAGTTTTGCATTTTGGATTGCTTTTCACTTGGTCTTTGTAGTGATTCAAAGCATTGTCCATTTGAAATACCTCAGATTACATTGGTATTTTTTCCTTCTTCTGAGTCTGACCTGATTGTGAAATCCATCCTTTATTGAGAAATAGATCTATTTGTTTCTTTTCAAAATCTTCGAAAAAAAAAAATTTTGTTATAGGTTTTGAAATTCATTTTTATAAAAGAAAACATCTTTGAATGTTTTTTATTTGTTTGTTATTCTGGACAAATAGATCCTTAGTTTACTGAACAACTAAGTAAAACATTATTCAAAAATATTAAAGCTTTTATTCAATTGAATTTTTGAAGTTTGTAGATCTCAAAATTAGTTTTTGTAGTTTTGAGTGTTTTTAAAAATTTGTAGATTTCTTTTGAAGGAAAGTTGTTTTTGTAGTTTCAAGTTTTTGAAAGTGAAAGGATTTTGCTGTGAGCTTTGATAATTTGTCTCTTTTTGAGTTATTGTTCAAAAGACAAAAATATTTTCTTTCAGTTATTCTTATGTTTAAAGAAAGAATTGTTTCTTAAAAGAATTGCATTCTCGAACTCTTTCTTTAGCTAGAATTTCATTGAAAGAAGACGAATTGATTATCATTTTTAGGTGCACTTTTAGTGTTTTTGGAAGTCGAGCCTTCACACCATTAAAGTTTCATTTATGTACTTATTGACTTAAGAAACAACTCATAAAAGTAACACATCTAGTAATCTTTTTATTTCTAGGGCTCTTATCACCAACATAGCTTAGGCTAGTATCTTGGAGTAGGGAGTAATTAACTCTCCAAGATAGTAAAAAAAAACAAGTAGATAAATATTGCGGTAAGAAATAAATCCAATTGTAATTGGTGCAATCTAGGAAGCTTCTCTTAAAGGAGTTAATCACGAGATCATATCCGAACCTTTGAGACAATCAATTCTGTTTCATTGGGAAAGATAGAAGATTCTGCGTGCATTACAAACAATAAACCTCAGATTAACCATTGTTGAGGAGCCTCGGGTCACTTGTTGGTAAACCTAGGACTGACCATGTCGAGGAGCCTTCAAGGGGATTAAGCTTTGTTACTCTGCCCTTGCACGTGGGATCGGATTGTAGACTGTTCCCCCAGTTGTATTTGTTACTATTGGTAACCTTAGTGTCCATAAGCTTAAGATTATTTCCTTAAGTGATGGTGAAGGAAAGATCTCACTGTACCTGGAGCAGATGTCGACTAGACTCACTTGGACTCTCTGGGGGGTTCTCTTCAAACGAGATTGTTTTGTGAAGAAACTTGTGCTAGTCTGTTTCATTAAGCAGGTTGTCGGGGTAACTGTTCTCACCACCCTTTCTATATTAAATTTCTACTAAGTTGGGTTTCATCACCAACTAGTGTTTTTTAGTACGGGAAGTTATTTTTTGTGTGTGGTTTGAACTCTTAGATTGTTAAGCGTGTGATTCAACTGTTTGTTTCTTTAGAGACTTTAGGTGTTTTCATTTAAATTTTCTCTGTTTGTGTGTGATTATTTAATATTTAATCGTGGCAGAATAACCGAGACAATCCCGGAGACTTCAGGGGAAGCCCCCTAAATATACACCAAGTCATCTTGAAGGGTTGCGTGCTCTAGTATCATCTAGTAGTGGTAGAATTAGATCATCAGAGATTGGAACTTCATCTATAGTTGTTCATCCTGATCATCAAATACCCACAACATAACACATTCAAGAACCTATTTCAGTTTCTGAAGTTACTGGTAGTATTTCTCCTTCCAGTGAACTAGCTGATGAACCTGAAATTTCTGAGCCTGAAACTAAACCTTCTGTTTTGGAAACATCCTCGGGATTTATTACACAAACTTCTAGTGATATTGGTTCACCTAGGGTAAGAAATATTGTTACTGAATATCTTCCATCTAGCCTTATTTCTATTGAAGAGCTTACTAGTCCAAACGAAGAGTTATCTCTTCTTGAATCCCCTCAGTCTTTAAATATTAGGGAGCGTGAATCCATTTTCTACAGCCCTATTCGAACTGACGCTTGGTATCTATCATTGAAAAACTTTTTAGAAAACCTGAGTCTTGCTTTTTCTCCACCTCGAATTCCATTTCATCCTACGGCCAGAGGTTAATATCCTTCATCTATTATGGCAGGAGAGTCATCTATGTTTTCCCAGACACCGGAAGCATTTTTACATGCTGGTCCTTCTGTTCCTTCGGGATATCAGGCTCTGTCTGGTACTTTCTCTGGAGTAGCTCCTCGACCAATTGAACAAGTAGTATCATCTGGTCTTAATGGAATTAAAACTAAAACGTTGAACGCAGAGAAAATCTTTATGATGTCTGGTAATATTCCAAATCGTCAACCTCAAGGCAGTCAATTACCGCCTGGAGGACATTTTCAGGGAAGTCAGTTACCGCCTAAGGGGCAACCTTCAAGCAGTCAGTTACTGCTGGGGGGGCAACCTCAAGGTAACTTTTTCCCAAGACAAACTGTGGAATCATATTATTTTGGAGGACAACCTCAAGGACAGTACATACTTCAAGGTTATCAACCTTCAGGACAATACATACCCCAAGGTGAACCCCAAACTCAATATGCTCCTCAGGGTCCTTATCAACCCTAGCTTCAGTACGCGCCTCAGGGTTATCAACCTCAAGGTCAGTACCAAATTCAAGGTTTCCAACTGCCTTCTGGTCAATCATCTGTACAAGGACCCAGAAATTTACCACTTACTTATCAACCCTACGTTCAGCCAAACTATGGTCCTTACGTTCAACCTTCTACGGGACAATACCCCGGAATGAATATGGTGTGGGATCCATCCCAATATTAATAGAATATGTAGCCTAATGTGCAATTTTCTTCTCAACCTGGACATCCTTTGGCTTCTGGTCCAACCCAGTAACCTGTCCAGCCTACTATTCAAATTCCTGCACCTAGTTCTGTTCAATAGTCTGGGCCTAGTACACCTCAGACTCCGCCTCAAACTGTTGCAATTGCTGCAACGTCTGTTCAACCTATAACACCTGTTTCTAGAGTATCTATAACTTCGAGTTCTTGTATCCCTGCATCCCTGTAAATCCCTCAACTCTCTGTACCCCAGTCAGGACCTTCAGTTCAGACTTCGGTTCAGATGCCTGCAAGACAAGCTAGTACAAGTAAAGTTGTCACAAGTCAACCGAAATTCACGTATCAACTGTACCAGGGACAACCTCAATTCAGTCCCGTTTCACAAAACCTAGCTTATCAGTATCAACTGTACCCTGGCTATACTTATCAATAGCCTCAACAACAACAGTTTGGTCTGGTTAATCCTGGTTACCCGGGAGGTTACACAATTCCTAATGCAAATCCAATTCCCAGTTATCCTAGGTATCCTCCTCCCGGAACTGCTTTGGCTACTCAAGGTTTTCGTGACCCTAACCGCCAGTTACCATTTATTGCAACTTTGGATTTACCTGATTTGACGTGCCTTATGAATGATCCAATTTTCTATTATCCATACTAGCCGCCAATGCCGCATAAGTTTCCTAGTGATATACCAAAATTTGAGGGTAAGTCAGGAGAGGATCCATCAAATCATGTTATGACTTATCACCTCTTGTGTGCGTCTAATTCAATAATTGATTATTCAATTTGCTTACGTCTTTTCCAAAGAACTCTTCTTGGTCTTGCTGCCAAATGGTACATTGAGTTACCACGAGGCTCTTTTAATAATGTCAGTGAGTTAGCAACTGCCTTCTTGACTCATTTTCAGTTTCCTGTCAGATACAACAATGGCACAGAATTATTAACTTCACTAAATAAATCCACGTCCACATATATTTCTGATCATATTCATGAATGGCGACGTAGAAGGCGTTTGGTGAAAGTTTACATTCTGGATCAAATTTTGGCGGAATGGTTTGTTAAATCATTGTTACCCAAAATCACTGAAGATGTAGCTAAGGCTGAAGTTGTTAATGAGGAGCAAGTGATTGCTCAAGCTCAGTACCTTGACCTTGTTTATACGCAGTCAGGTACTTTACATGAAAAAATCCCTGATCTTCCAAAACAAGGTCAAATAACTGCAACTCCTTCGGGGTCTCATGTCGCTAATGGTATGATTGGTACATTCAATACTAAAAGCAAGAAGAAATCTTCTCCTATTATAACTTTTCCTGATTCCCCGAAAGGAGAATCTTCCCCTGAAATTTCTGCCGACATTCATGTCGTAGAGACATCTACGGCCAAATCTAAATTCGGCAGTAAAAAGAAAGGGAAGAATAAAAACAAAAAGAATTCAAAAGAAAAAATTGATAAAAACGAATCCAATGACAAAAAACACAAGCCTCGCTATCCTTGTTACATTTGTGACAAGGATCATTTTACTAAATAATGCCCACATCGAGAAGAGGTTGTGAAATTCGTTAAAGGTTCACAACAACCTGTTGTCTTGAAGGATCCTTTTCCCATTCAAGATAGTAACATTATTGGTTCTACCTCGAATGCCTCAGAAGAACCTATTCTAATGATGTCTCATGTCAGGATTGCGACGCGATCTCAAGATTATGGTAGTAAGAATTATGTTGATGGTAAAGAAGCAGAATCTTCTAGTGCAAACACATCAACTACTCCTCCTCCTGTTTCTGGTCCGCTACAGTTCGAGAAACCCAATCCATACTTAATAATCAAACCGCCTGCTAAAGACGTTCTTCATAAATCAACTTTCAATCCACATGCGAGAGCTACTCAGAATTACAACATTGTTGAGGACTTAGCTATTTCCCCTTCAGCAATGTCGGCTTTGGAAGTGCTACAATAATGCCCAGCATAGCATAAATTACTTTTTTCTACCATAGGAGCTGTCGATATTCAGGATTCGAACCTTATAATCTTCGATTTAGAGAATAGTACACCTCACCTACCTCACCAAATGGCTTTCCAAATTCCAGTATTAGTCAAAAACAGACCTATCTTTCGGACTGTGATTGATGAGGGAGCTTTAACGTGTATTATTTCGATCCAGTGTTGGAAATCACTTGGTTCTCCTACACTCAATCAGTCTTCGACAATTCTAAAGGCTTTTGATGGCCTAGGTTTCCACCCTTTTGGTATTTTGCAGGATTTACCCATAAGGGTCGAAGGTAAAACCATAAATCTAGATGTGGAAGTGGTTGATGCCCCTCTAGATTACAACCTTCTCCTGGGTCGTAGTTGGTCTTATGCTATGACTGTTGTTGTTTCTTCGGTCTTTCGGCTCATAAAATTTCCACATCAAGGAAGGATCATTACAATAGATCAATTAACTTATTTTTCTTCCAATCCAGCCTCTACAGAAACAATTCAGCACGTCGTTAAAACGACTATCCCTTACAAGGATGTTGGGGTAGGTTTGATTAAAGATTCTGGTATACTAGGAAATTTTTCCTTTCCTCCTCCTAACGTATTGCCTTCTATCGCAACTATTCATATGATTTCGTCAGATACTATTATGTTTGATGATCCTTGGATCGTACCTTCCGACTCCGAGTTAGATTCATTTGATGGCATGATGCCTTTCAGTCCATTTGAAATTTCATATCACGTTGTACAGTCACTTTCCGACCCTTTTTTAACTGAAATTGATCCAATGAATGGAATCCATGAGGAATCACTTTCTATATCTAGTTCAGCCACAACGACATTTCCTGATCTTGTTCATACTGATGAGAAGATTCGTGAACTTTTGTCTGTTGACGATTTACCATGGGAAGATCTACATCACTGATCTTTGTTTTTACCTAAGCTGGATCATTTTGAAGATGATTTCGCTTCTATTTTTACCACTGAATATGTCAAAGAATTGCAGAATCCATTGAAAAATCCTGATTCTGAGTTAAATTTGGAAAATATCTCTTGAACGATTCCAATTGACATTTCAGTAAATCCAGGAATAATTGAAAACATTCATATAGGTGCTTGTTGTATGAAAGATGAAATTCAAACTTATCAATCCCTTTTTCAAGAATTTCGTGACGTGTTTGCCTGGTCATATGAAGAAATTCCAGGAATCGATTCGTCAATTTTCATACATGAAATCAAGAATTACCCAGATGCCAAACCTGTCTGTCAACATTTACGTCAAATACATCCTAGAAAAGCTTCTACTATCAAAGCCGAACTTGAAAAATTACTTCGTGCAGGTTTCATTTATCCAATTACTTTAACCGATTGGGTATCAAATATTGTTCCTGTTACCAAAAAACAAGGAACGATACGAGTATGTATCGACTATAGGGATATTAACCGAGCTTTTCCTAAAGACAATTATCCAACCCCCTATATCGATCAAATAATTGATGATTGTGCCGGAAGTGAAATGTTTTTCTTTATGGATGGTTTTTCCGGTTACAATCAAATAAACATACTCCTTGCTAATCAGCCAAAAACAGCTTTCATTTGTCTGTGGGGGGCATTTTCTTATTGCAAACTACCCTTTGGATTGAAGAACACTGGAGCAAATTTTCAAAGGGCTATGTCTTACGCATTTCATGACATTAAGCACATTGTGCAGCCTTATCTCGATGATTTACCTGCTCATTCATCGCATAGGGCCGACCATCTCACTCATTTACGAGAAATATTTATGAGATGTAGGCATTATCAAATTCGGATGAATCCACACAAATGTGTTTTCTGTGTAGAATCGGGTCGCTTACTGGGATTTTTTGTTTCGAAAGCCAGGATTTGCGTTGATCCGTCGAAGGTTGAAGCTATTGTTAATCTATCTCCTCCTTCGAATCTGCGCCAACTCCAAAGTTTGCAGGGGAAAGCAAAATTTTTACGTCGATTCATTCCTAACTATGCCGAGCTAACGAAGGGTTTTACCCGGTTGTTAAAACAAGATGTTCCATTCTTTTTGGATGAGATTTCCAATCGATCTTTTGATGCACTTAAACACGCGTTGACCCATGCACCGTTATTGCATCCTCCCAATTACAACCAAGACTACGTTTTGTACCTCGACGCCTCTCATTCCACCATTGGGATGGTTTTATTTCAGGAAGACGAATTCAACAATGAACATGTAATTGACTATCTTAGTCAAAATTTGCATCCGACTGAGATCAAATACACACATGTGGAGAAATTGGCCTTGGCAGTTGTTCAAGTTGTCCAAAGATTTAGACACTAAATCTTATTACACAAAACCACAATATTTTCTAACTGTAACCCTCATAAAACTCTTATAGCCCTTTGAAACTGATGAATATAGTGCCATTATTATTATTTTTTCATTGAAATTAATTTTGGGAATTTGTGTATTAAAACTAGAATTTTTCAAGAAATTACAGGTTCTTATAACTTCCTGTAATGGCTTTATGTTCTGACATGTGGCAGTACAGGTGGACCATGTTAGCCATCAGTATTTTTTACATGTTAGTGATGACTATATCTTCAGCTGAGTTTTCTAGAAACTGATTTCCTTATGTCAATATGTCATCCAGAAAACCCTCCCAAAACTTTTTTCGCCTTTCTACCTATGCAGTCCACCCCTAGAAAAACCACAACCTCCTTGTCAACAATCCTATCTAACCTCAGTCTTATTAATCTGCCCATCAGCCTTAAAAGGCAAATCCACATCTGTTTCAAAGGTCTCCCCTATGTTAGGAAGTGGCGTTTAGGAAATTTCACCTTTGGCAATCATCAAAAAGCCAAAAAAAGCCCTCATCTGCAGCAGACCTACCATGACTGATCCCTTACTTTGCAAATGAAGTTGACAAACAGCCTTAAGTCACGCCACTCATATTCTCTAGGTCTCAGCACTGCATGAAGCCCATTCTCAAGCTGACTAATAGGTTTTTCACTGTGTTCTATGGTTCTACAAAGACAAGAAATATATTTCATCTCATGGAGTAAATGTTGAGTTTACAGTTAGAAGAACAGCTGCTTCTAAGTGTATTATGAGCCTGAGATGAAGCTGCAAAACAAAGGTCACTCATCAGGACCTTACAGCTCTTTCCAGCATGAAAATCACAGTAAGAAAGGGTCGCCACTGTCTCAGCTAAATGGTAAATTGTCAAGGCCCAGAACCTCCTTCATTTACAAGCAGAGGGTTAGGGCGCCTCCTTCATACATAAGCAGAGGGCGCAGGCCAGTGTTGACTCAGAAGGTTGCAGAAGTCCAGGTTTGCCTTTACTGAAACAATGAAACAATATCTTCAGGTTTCATGAATGTAATTGCTGACCATAACAGGAATATAGTAGAAATATGATAAGCTCAAAGGAAACTAGAGTTTGGCCTGATAAAAGAGCTCATTTCAAACTTGCAAACCATATGGATTGTTGAACTCTAGAAGGACCTGTCATCAGTAAACATCCAAATCATAAGAGGCCTGTTTTGGTTCAAAATCAAATAAGACAGATGTTAACCAATGCTATTACACAGGTAGGAGAAAGTGCTTGGTTTTTTCAAGGAAACACTGACCTTCATAGTCACAAAGTTTGTTTGTTAAATTAATCAATCATGAGATGCAACAAGCCAAATGTTTAATTCACCCTTAGGACAATACAAGGAGACAATATTACTCTGGCTAGGGTTTCTGCTGACACACAATGATGCTTGCAAGTGAACATGCTTAGACTGATGTGTTCCAAGTGGTCTACTTAACATCACCTTCAGAGAAGGCTGTCTCGAAAAAGAATTGTTAAAAAACCTTCAAACACCTTATCTAATGAAGAGCCTCCTCCATGCATGAGTAGAGGGCCAAAATTACTGCAGGGTGCTGAAACTGATTGATGCAAGAAAGCAGTGGAAGGATACCAAGAACTGAAACAAGGTCACTACACAGATGAATGACAGTTCTGATAATGTAAAGATACTGATACTCCTATTTCAAGAACTATCTGTCAGATAGTACATCTAGTTGAAAGGAGAAGGTATTGAACATATGCGATGCTATGAATAGAAAAAGAGACAATTTTGAACATATGTGTGCCACTAATATCAAAAAGAAGACTTTCTCCTTGAGGAAAGGGTCAATCAGCAAAATAATATCATATATCAAAGGTCCAAAGAGGCGCCTTTCAAGAAGGGGTGTCTACAGTTTTTCAAATATTTTGGTGCATTATGAGATAGCCCTTCTTTGCTAACAATCACCAAGAGAGGGAAGCAGTGAACATAGTTCAGTCATGAAATGGTGCTATTAATAAAAAGGGTTTAATACACTGATCAGAACAATATAAAGACTGTGTGCCAAGGGCCCTGTTTTCATATTTTACAAGCTGGTCTTTTCAAATGAAGAGGCAAAGGGGTATATGATCTTATTGTTAGGCAGAAGGAATTTGTTTTTGATGAATTATCGCTGTTTATATTTCCTAAAACAGACACAATGGTCATCATCCCAAAGGACAGTTTCGGCACAAAGATACAGTATAGCAAAAGCAGTGACAGGGATGTGGCACAGTGAGTTGTAAAGCAGAGAATCATGTTATAAAAAGAAACAGCTAGAAGAAGACACTTACAGTCCAGAAGGAAACCTGTAAATCACCTAGGGACCAAGATTGTTAAACTGATTGCAAGGGCACCGGTGGTCTCCTATAAGTGATAAGGCAGATTTCAAATACCTTTGACAGTTTTTGAATGACCTTTTTCTTTTGTTAACATTGTCACCTAAAATGCCAAAAAGAGGGACAAAGTCGAGGTTTTGAAATGTCTCTCTTATGAGAACAGGTATGTAACTTCATGAATAGGCAAAGCAAATGTGATGAACTATCACTGTTTAAAAGGAACAACTTGATGCAAACACATTTTTGTATCATTTAAAGAATTGCCACTGTTTGACCGAAAAGCTTCACTATGTTCAAAAATAGTCATAGGGTCTTTATTTTTTTTAATATAACCGTTGAGGGAGTATCAAAGGAATGAAATAGAGGAGTAGTAAGTCACTTGTGAAATCAAAAAAAACCAATTGCCGCAGCTCCCAAGCATCACAACGTGTTTTCAAGCGAATTGAGTTTTTCTGCACTGGTTTAAGGTGGCGCGACGTGCCTGGAGTTAGGCGCGACGTGCCTGGGCGTCGTTTTGTGAAGGTTTTTAACGTCGGCGTGACGTGCCTGTAGGCGGGCGCGACGTGCCTGTAGGTGGCCGCCCGACCGCACGACAAGTCCACCCGACACCTTCCTCCGGCGCGACGGGTTTTCTCCAGAGGTTGCCGCGCCCATTTTTCAAGCTGTCCAGGGTTTCTTGCACCCTCTCAAGCGAGCATCCACTAATTTCGAGGTATTTTTATGAAATCCCATCAATTGCAAAGTGTTGATAAGTGACAAACATGTTTGAAAACCCCGGATCTTGCCATCTTTGCTAAAAACAAAAGCAGTTTCCCTACACAGTGAGATGAGGTAATTTAAGAGGGCCGAGGTTGTTAATGAGAGTTTAAACCTTGGAGGCAGGGTTATAGAGTGTATTGGTGCATATCTCAAAACTCACAAGCCAAGAGTGTATGGTCTAAATTACTGTTACACTGATTCTTTCACCAAAGCTAAGTCTGCTTTTCCCTTGCACTGTATTACATCATTGTGGAAAATTATTGACAAAGAGGCTCTAAGGGTAAATGTTACATTGAAGGGCAGATTTAATTGATGTTTTTCTAGCTCTGGAAGCAGAAGTATAAAAGCAGTTTTTGTTCTCTTAAAACTTCACAAAGAAAGGAGCCTTTTTCTGAAGAACAGTTTGTTAGTGTTTGAAATTTGATATTAAAACAGAAGTACAGGTTGAAGACTTATTGACAGAGAACTTCCAAAGATGACAGCATAGTAAAGGAGCAGAAATTGTTGATGGCTAGATTTCGACATTAAGGGCAGAAGCACCAAAGTGATGTTGAATTTCTCAAAACTTCACAAGTGAAAATGGCCACTGTCTAAAGGGCGGAATGCTTGGTGTTTGCATTTGATATTAAAACAGAGGTGTAGGTATTATGTTGATCTCTTAAGCTCACAAACAGAGAGTATGTTTCCTAAACCACTGTTGCACTTATTTTTCACCTAAACTAAGTCTGCTTGTTCATTACACTACATTGTCATTCTGAAGATTGTTGAACAGAGTAATTTTGAGGGTGGAATAAGGCCATGTTCTAGAAGGCAGTTGTTGATGATCAAGTTTACATTAAGAGCAGAGTTATAAAGGCAGTGATTGACTTCTCAAAAAGTCACAAGTGAAAGGTTTTTCCCTTAACACAGTGGGCTAATTTTTCACCTAACCACAGGGTCTCTTTTCCTTTCCCACTGTGTGGTCCCCACAGAAGTCTGCTAACAGGGGCATGTTTCAAGGTAAAATGACCTAAAAGAGCAGGGTTATAATTTTTGAAGTTTGGTTTCAAAGACAAAAATACAAGTGCAAGCAGGCCTCTAGCAAAGTCACCAGAGGGGTGATTGTTCAAGACTGGGCACAGAAAGTCTACAAAGCAGTTTCCTCATATTTTACACATGGTATCATTGTTAAGAAGGTTACATAGCTGAAGGGTATCCAGATTTGAAGAACTATTGTTAATAAGTGAAGAGGGGGCTTATTCAAGGAAGCATTGTTGCATTCTATTCAAAATCACAGGGTCCATAACTATCCAAGCAGTGCAGTGGTCAGTTTTAATCCAGCAGAGCATTTTTCATACATTGAAGGCAGTGTGCCTCTTCCAAACCTGTTTTTTAATCAGAATGCCTCCAAGGCGAGATCAAAAAGGCGGACAACATAAGAGATATGAGCCTATCTCCATAGAAGACATCAATGCTCATCCCTCAGTACTTTTCAATTTCCATGAGGTGGGCTGTCTTGATTTCTGTCAAAGGATAGAGGAAGTCAAGAGTTTCTCACCACTTACACATTTGTGCGCTTTGAGATTCAAGAACAAACACCTCCAGCTTGCAGGTCTTGACTTCAAAATCTCCCCAAGGTATATATCCAAGGCTACTAAGATCCCGTATCATGGTGAAAAGTGGTTTAAGCAAGCACATCTTAATCTGGAGGATTATAAACCTTTCATCAAGCCAGAACATAGGGAGACCATCACTGCTATTTTTCCTTTCTCTTATCTTCTTGACAGCTATGCTCCACTGATGAAGGCCATAATGAGATACTTCACTTGTGAAGGGAGGTTTAGCCAAATCTTTGCCTATCATGTTCGCTTGTTGATGCATTTTACCAGGAGCAGACAATTAAACCTCCCATACTTTTTGTCCAAGAGCATAGAGAAAATGGCAGCTACTGTCCAAAAGAAAGCTCCACCTCAGAAAATCCCTTCTCTCTTTCACCATTCCTTGATCAAAATCATTTTCTTGCACCAGCTGGAGAAGAAAGGAGTTTCATGGGAGTCATTCATTAGCCATGCCGATTTCGCCACTGTCCCTCCTGTTCATGTGTCTCCTACCCAGCCTATCCATCGCCCAGTGCCTTTATCTAGTAGGCCTACCCCTAAAAAACTCGAGATGATCACTGGGCAGCCAAGTACACAAGGAGAAGGAGAGGGCAGTGAGACACAGGGAGAAAAGGAGGATGATGAGCGTGCTACCGTATTTAGAGTACAGCAGGATATCAAGCATGTTAGCCTCTAGAGGTTGATGAACAGCATCAAATTCAGGGAGAGGGACAGCAGCTAGAGGTTGATGAACAACATCAAATTCAGGAAGAAGGACAGCAGATAGAGGTTGAAGAGCAGCAGGTTGAGCAAACACTTGAAACATCTTTTGAGCCACAAGCTGGACAGGATGTTGAGGGAGGACAGCAAGCTGAGGCTGCCTCCTTGACGGTGACTAAAACTATTCCTAAGAAGAGGAAATTGCCTAAAAAGACAACTTCAAGCTTGCCAAGGAGAAAGAGCGCTAGATTGGCCTTCAAAGGCAAAAGTACAGTTGGGGAAAGCGCCAAGCTTAGAGGTAAATCAGCTGTCATCCCTATCCCAAGCGATGACAAGCCGACAATGAGGCACGCATCCTTGAAAATCTCCTCATTCACAAAGAAGGTCAAATTGGAGGTGTTACAAGAAGATCTCCAAAAGGCAAGGAATTTCAATCATTTCTCGAGGTTGAGAACAAAATAAAAATGAAATTTCATGCAGCCATTCACGAGGCAAGGGCCATCAAGTACAAAAAGGAGGCGGAAAGGGCGCAAGTGAGAATTGAAGAGCTTATTGGCTAATTTGATGATGAGGAAGAGGAGGACCAGCCTAGGCGAAAGAGGCCTAGAACCATCGGGCTTAGGAGAGCTTTGGAGAAGCAGAAGGCTGAAGAACAAGCTCAATTCGAAGCTTTTCCTCTCACTACCCTCTTGGAGCGGGAAATTGAGGAAAACAAGGAAGCTTGGCTTGAGAGGGGTAACCAGCATTTGGAAACAAAGCTTGAGAAGGCAAACAGGGATCTTGAGCTACTGAGAAAGAGAACTCTTCACTTTCAGAAGCTAAACCAATTCGCCAGGCGCAAATTGAAGGTGGCACAAGAAAAATTGAAGAAATTAAAGGAGGGGCGCCTGGCACGGAAAGAGGCAAAAAGCATATCAGCCCTCGATATTTTAGCTTCAGCTTCGGAACATGTCTCCTATGGACCCTTGAGGGTCATCCATGCCAATTTTGGGCCTGTTTCGAAAACCTTTTGTTTTTTGGCATTTTTGGGGTTTTCGCCAAAAACTCATAAATGCGCCATTTCAGTTTGAAGAGTCGTAAAGGGAGGAGGGTGATACCAATGGATTCCATAATTTCATGAGCAGCTCTCCAGCGATTTTCGGGGCATTTGAAAATCATTCGCCCCTCAAATTGGCGAAAAACAGCTCCCCTCATTTTGCACATTCTCGCCCGCCCCCACGTAGAATTGTCTATTTTCTCGGGTTTTTGCTCACAAAAGAAGCGCTTTGAGGGACTTTCGCAGATCGCATTGAGATGATTCCACTTGCATTGGAAATCAGAGACAGAGAGCTTTCTAACGAGCCATCATGAGCCTCATTTCGACATCTAGAAGGCTTCCATTTGCATCCAAGAAGTCGTACCTTTTCAAGCATAAATTTGAAGTATTTTTGTAATTTTTGAACCTCAAAAATCTGCTTTTTCCAAATGTGCGTTTAGCTATTTTTGCACTTGGAAAATGATGTAAAGTCAATATAATTCCTATTTTTAGCATTTTTTTAGATATTTTATGGGATATTTTGTGCCTCGTGGGCTTTGCAAAGCCTCATGCAAGTTTAGATATTTTGACTTGGCCAATGGGATAGCTGGTTGCTCCATGAGGTTTTCCTCCTTCTAGCCTATTTATCCCATGTTTCTCATTGTAAATCAGAGGCTGAACCTGAGAGAAGAATTAATGCATTGGTCATATGAGCTTTGAAGAATACACTTGAGTTATGATGTTTGGATTGCCTCTTGGATGCTTTTGAGGAATGTTGAAGGCTTGTTGATGGATTCCTTGACATGGTAGAATGTTATAGTGATTCTTAATGTTGTTTTGTCTTCTAGTTTTCACTCATATTTCATTTTTCTTGCTGCTATAGATCAGTAAAGATTGATTTTGAGACATGCCCATGGAGGCACCTCAAAATCCCTGAATCTTCATAGCTTGATGTTTTCTTCTCCCTTAGTTATGCTAAAGAATTCTTAGCTGCTGTTTAGTAACCTAAGGTGTTGTTGCTAAGTTTTATTCATCAGTTCCATGTATGTTGAGTAGGATGTATGGTTTGCCCTACCTACCTATCGTATGCCCATAGTTCCGTCCATAAAACTTTCTCTTTGACTGATTTGTTGATCATTTTGTTGAACCAAGGAGGCCTAGTCCCGATCTAGCCCTTGCCTAAAACTATGAAAACTATTTTCCAAGTGCCCAATGACTTAGAGACTATGTTTAGGCGTTCCGGCATAGTTTATGAGTTGTTAGTTTGTCTCATGTGTTTTCCCCAAAGTCTGATAGCCTTTTCCCGAAGTTACAGGGTCATATACCTCTATGTATGGCTGGAATGTTTGATTTCTATGTATTGATTAGCTTATAGTTATTCCTAGCATGATTAATGGCTTGCTATTACATACAATCGCTATTAACTAGTTTACACTTGAAATCCCCTTGTCTTTCATCAACTTATTGTTCATTTAATCCATTTTGCCTGCAGGATCCCTTTCTCTATTGTGAATCAAATCGGCCCCACAATAGCCTTTTTACATCATCGCCTCATTAGCTTCCTTGACCTGACGTGACCCCATAGCCCAATTTATCTACATCTTGTTATCCGCCTTATGTATTTGATCGCCTATCCCTCACAAACTTAAAAAACTAAAAACATACTTCATAACTAGCCTAATATCGTAACACTATGCAAGTAAACACACCGACATCTTTTACATATACTAGAGAGAGCCTCTCCGAGTCTAGGATAGGTCCTTGCCTCCCAAAGCTTGGTTTGATGTTACATCGCGTCTGGCCTCTAGCCAATCGGGCCAAATCACGATTCCTAACATAATGGAGATTACGGTGGGACTTATTGAGTACATGACAGTCTAGCAAACTTTTATAGGCTCCTTAGTCCTTCAAATTTCAACTTAAACCATCAGCCTTTAGAATCATTTAGTGTAAACTCTCTGTTTCACCATCTTAGCAAAGTGATGAATCAGGTTTATAACACTCTTACATCCTAGGCAGCACAAAAAACTCAGAAAAAACCCCAAAAAACTCCCTTAGATTGGTTTTGATAGTATTGGTGGTGGACCATACAAATATACCTCAAAACAACTAAAAATCCACCTGGCGACTCCACTAAACTTCTAGTAAGCCTTACTACTGTTCAAAACTCTAGGCTACTATCCGATTTAGCCACCTCATCGCCACCCTAACATAATGGCGATCACGGTGGGACCTTGAGTTAGTGACAATCTAAGGACACCTTAGAACTCTATAAGTCCCTTATTTTCAAGAATATCTGCCTTTAGCCACCTCATCGCCACTCTAACATAATGGCGATCACGGTGGGACACTGAGTAGTAAACAAGCTTAGTTTCCCTAATCTGTAGAGACCTTTAAGAATACTATCTGATTGACTTATCCCACTGCTCAGTAGCATAGTTACACTCATAGTAGGATCTTCCGAGTTAGTGGCAATCTAAGTACAACTTAGTAACTCCCGAAGTCTCAATCAAGCTTAGTAAACTTAGAGATTGTTTGAAGAGTAGAAAATAGCTCTTTCACCATCTTAGCAAAATGATGAGTCAGTTATATAAATCTCTTCCAAACCTCAGGACTACATAAAAACTCAGAAACCCTGGGAAAACTCCTTAGACGGATTTTATCACTTGCAGGGACCATACAAATATATCTCATAACAAACCAATTTTCTCCACCAAGCATCTTACCGAACTTCTAGTGAGCCTTACTATTTCTACCCAAACTCTAGGCTATTATCCGATAGACCTTGACACTTACTCACTAATAGTTGGGGAGATGTGGTAAGACACTCAATAGGGGTATGTCCAACAAAATGCATAGACTTTTATAGTCCTTCGTGTACCATAAACAAGCAAGCGCCACGGTGCACCATTTTTTAGATAAACTTTCGTTCTCATCACCTAGCAAAGTGTTGAAAACAAGTCTAGGATATGTTAACAACCATAAAGTCGGCGACATTACAATGATGGCCAACATTTCGCATTAGTCTCTCTGTGGTGGACCATAGCTATCTTCAAAACAATCCATTTCCACCTGGCGACTCCACTAATTCATCCCTTCCATTTTTGACCATCCTTCGCCTTAGTATAACTTTAGAGAAATCACTCATCCAAAACATTCACCAATATCACTCCCTCCAAGCTCTGGATCTAAAATCTGGCTTCACGAAGAATCAATACCAGAGCCCATCCAGACCCAAATCCCCCTATCATAGTAGATGACCCAGGAAAGATTCTGTGGCAAGCTTCTGAAACTGATCATCTAGCTACTGATAGATCCATCCGTAGAGCAAGATCTACACCTAAACATCGCACTATCCTACTATATTCACCTTTTGAGCTAGAGTCATCATAAGCTTTTCCTCTCTCGTATAAACTGATCATCTTGAAACCCTAGACCCACCACGCAGTCCTATTAAAGAAGCTTCACCTCCACCACTTTCCCATTTTACCTTTCTTTATCGCTTGCCTTGATCATCCCAGATCCGCTCAAACCATCACTAGTCCAAGTTCATCCGCTACACTGTTCAAACCACCTCATCTCAGCCCACTAGTCCTCATCTTGTACATCATTCATTAGCTCCCATCATGGTAGCCTGGTACGCACCTTTGGTGTTGCCACCACCTTTGGCTCCTCTCCCAAATAAATATCAAGACAAAATCCCACACTTTACCAGAGAAGACACCACCACACCTAAACAGCATATAAGTAGGATGAGTGATGCTTATGAATACCTGGAGGTACAAGACAAGACCGTCCGAATGAGAATATTCACCCAAAGTTCAGGCAACCCAAAGAAGGTAGTTCAAAGCTGAGTCTCCAAACGCATCCATGATATCCTTAACTACATCAAGTCTTCAGAAATAGGTGGGAAATCCGAAGAAACCCTATTCAAATCCTGTCAGAATATAAAAACCTAAAACGGGAAAATGGGGAAAGTGTCCAATCTTACTGCACTAGGTTCAATAGTGTGTATAACTCCCTTCCACCTCATTTCAAACCCCCACTTGGTTTAGCCTTGGAAAAATTCCCCGAGGGTTTCGATCCGGACATGACATATCATCTGAGAGACAAGGATCCCCCTACCTTAGAAGAAATGCAACAACAGCCGCAAAGGTATTAAACTTAGTCAAAAGAGCTTTCAGAACTACAGACTAAAGAAAGGTCACACATAGAGATGAGGTTTCTACTTCATATTGTTCCCCATCTCACATGACTTTCTCAAATCCATACAAATGTGAAAAGATCAATGAAAAGCTCCTCATAGGGACAAACTGCCCAACCTCTCCAATCGTAAACCGAAACCAAAACTAGGAGGGGAGTGTACCAAAACAGACCAAGGGATAATGACCAACAGATCAGGCCACCATTCAATGAAAACTATGTAGAAGAAGATGAAAGGGACTCAGAACCTCTTGATGAACATCATTTAAACCTCATAGGGTCTGACAATGAAGGTGAGGTATACCTCACCGAAGAAGAACAAGCCTTCTTTTCGCCTAATCAAGATGATACCAATTATGAGGATCCTGATGACCCTGCCATAGAGTTTCAAAATGCTATTGAAGAAGCCCACAGGCAATATGACCTTAGAAGCAAAAGAAACCAAGATAATGTCAAGAGAGGTAACTCTCATACTGCTAAAGCTCCAGATACCATCCTCAAAAAAGCACCAAGCAGTGACAAAATCAAGGTTGAAAAGGCTGATCAAAGCCAAGTTAAAGTTACCCAAACTAGTCCTCTCTCATACACTCCTGATACTTCTACCAAGGTCACCAAAACAACTATGGCAAGCAAAATCCCTAAACAGGGTCAGCAAACTCAGAGCATAGACAAGGTCTTAGCTGAAAGAGCTGAAACAAACATATCTAAACTTCAAATGCCTTTTAGCTTTGAAGGTGAAATCGCTAAGATCAAAATCACCATGCCTCGTACTGAACTCATTGCCCAAAAATCTTATAAATCCCAAGTACTAAAAGTCTTAATTCTAGGAAATGATGCAAACACTGCTAATCTCACTGATGACATTCCTGAAGTATTGTGTGGTCCAAAGGTAGAGGGAAAGTTCCTAGAGGGAGCTACCCTTCCATTCTACATTAGCCTGAACATCCACGACCCAATCCTCCACAATGCCATGCTAGACTCTGGCGCCTCGCATAATCTTATGCCAAAGGTAGTAATGGAAAGATTAGGTTTGGAAATCACAAGACCATACAAAGACTTATATTCATTTGATTCAAGCAGAGTCCAATCCCTAGGTTTGATCAAGGACCTTTGCTCTAGTCTAGCCCAAATACCCGCGAAACATCTAATCATGGATATAGCAGTGGCAGATATTCCTCCCAAGTACGCGATGCTTCTCTCCAGATCTTGGGGAGCCAAACTCCAAGGGAATATCCAACTAGACATGTCATATGCCACCATTCCTGTGTTTGGTCAGACCAGGATACTCTACCGCGCATCACACATGAAATACATGATTAGCAGTCAAGATAGGCCCGATAACATTCCAATGTGTTCTTTGCGCTCCGACTTAAACTCTTTCATTATGCATATTGATGTAAACTTGGAGAAAGAGTCAGAAGAAGCTGATATAGACTTAGATCCACCACATCTGTCGTCCTTGATACCTTATGATGAGCTGGACACTCAAAACTATCATGATCATGAACAACTGTGCCTTGAAGAAAGTAAGTTCCCTCTCTCCCAAGTAGAGTTAGAACAAGAAGCACAAACTCTCATGTGCTATCAAGCAAATTGCTCTAGCTTTAATCAAATGCCAGCAGTAACTTGTGGAAATTTCTTCCGGGTAAACGCTTTAGAAGACCTTCACATCATAAACCTATTTGGAACCCGTATAGAAAGGAGTTTAATGTTTCTACCATACCGTATCAATGCATCATGACCTCCTCATCGCAATAAAACTCAACCTATAACCTCGAGCTCAACATCTTGAGAAAATGCCAGATGAACTTCTTATGAGCAAGAATGACAGTTATGATCCCAGCATACCTGAACTATTGAAATTGGCTCATATGTTATCCTTTCATAAAGAACTTAGAAATGCTAAAATCCGGAATCTCATGCAAAATACTAATTTCTACAGAAAAAACAAGGGAAAACATTGTATCACTACCTTTTCCTCAAAAAGCAACTTTAACAAAAGCAAACACAACAAACTAAAATGATCAAGGAGAAAAATAATGGCCATAGAATCTGCTTTGATTTTAGAGAGAATACTGCATTTCCATATAACAAAAGTCATGATTGTTCTACTCAAGATCGTGATTCACCATTTGAAAATGTTTCTAATGATGTATTCTTGCAAGATCATCTTTCAAATCATAATCATCAAATTCCTCTACAAAGTAGACAACTTAAAGATTTTTTCCAGTTTGCGGGAGGTAAATCTGTTTTCAAGGTCAAAATTGCTAAACCACCCAATATCAGGAAACTGTTCATGACAGCCATGTTCCCAGTTTTAAATTTCTGTGTTTTTGCATACCTTGATGATATCACTATCTATTTCAAGAATTATCAAGAGTACATACATTACCTGAAGAAAGCATACAACAAGGAAAGGAGTGGAAATCAGATATTCAGAGAAGTACAGAGGGAGGATACCGGGTTGTTTAGAGATTCTTGCATGAATCCCTATGTCATGTTGGAGAGAGAAAATTTCCCAAATTTTTCTTTTCAAGAGTTAAGTGGGCCTAGGGTGAGAGGAGATCCTTAAGAGGATAAGATGCTGAAATTCCGTCATTTCCAAGATTTTTGAGTTTGAGGTACTTTCTAGCACCGTATATACCTATTTGTTTCGAAAAATAGTTATTTGAAAAAATAGAAATCAAGAAAAGTAAAAAATAGGAAAGTCAAAAACAGTAAAAAGCAGAAAAAGAGGGCAAGTGAAGATAGAACCAAGGCCCCATGTTCCAAAAAATAGTCTTTCAGAAAGCGAGCAAGTCTAAATGCCGCTACTAGTATTTCAATGTCTTGTTCGGCTATCTAGCCTAATCATAGCTGAGCATGTTTAAATTTATTTGCTGATAAGTTAGTGAGTGTCAAGATAATCAACATTGTGTAAGTTTGACTTATCACAGAGCTTAGATTAGGGAGAGATTCTGGTTCCACATGCTTAAAACAGAACCAAAGAGAGAAGCGAGGGATGAAAAATATATTGTACATCTTAAGCTCGCTTGTCTAGTTTCCTTTTATTGCAAAATAACATTTGTGTGCAGCTTGTCTTTTATGCCGCAAATGCATGACAAATCAAGACTGCCTAATCCCTATTTGATCATTTTTTCAATTTCATGTTGTAGATTAGAGAATGAAACTCGTCAAAATGCTTAATATTGACAATGACTAGTTTAGGTAGAGAAATGAAGGAGTTCATCAGCTTAATCTGAACTCCCGGCAGATATAAGGGTAGAAATAGATAGTTTCATTTTGCAAAAAGAAAAATATGCATTGTCAAAAGGCTGCTAGTTCAAATGCGCCAAACAGAAGAAAAAATGTTAGGAAAAATAGTGGGGTAGGTAGAAGTATCATTGATGTTAACCATGCTGACAATTTTCAGAAATAACATCAAGAGAAGGGTAAATTTTGCGCTAATGGATAAGGCACTGGTCTTCATAAGCCAAAAATCTGAATTCTGGACACCTCCTGACGAGGAGCTGCCCTCCCCAAATGGAGCCACTGTTAGCCATCAGTATTTTTTACATGTTAGTGATGATCATATCTTCAAACAGTTTATTTTCTAGAAAACCGATTTCCTCCTTTTCCTTATGTCAACATGTCATCCGTAAAACCCTCCCAAAACTTTTTTCGCCTTTCTACCTATGTACCACTCCCTAGCAAAACCACAACTTCCTTGTCAATCCTATCTAACCCCGCCTTATTAATTCGCCGACTGCACTTTAAAAGACAAATCCACATCTATTTCAAAAGTCTACCCTATGTTAGGAAGTGGCGTTTAGGACTTTTTCACCTTTGGCAATCATCAAAAGGCCAAAAAAGCCTCCATCTGCAGCAGACCTACCATGACTGATCCCCTAATTTGCAAATGATTGACAAACAGCCTTAAGTCGCGCCACTCATATTCCCTAGGTCTCAGCACTGCATGAAGCCCAATCTCAAGCTGACTAGTAGGTTTTTCACTGTGTTCTATGGTTCTACAAAAGACAGGAAATATATTTCATCTCATGGAGTAAATGTCTGAGTTTACAGTTAGAGGAACAAATGGCTTAAGTGTATTATGAGCCTGAGATGAAGCTGCAAAACAAAAGTCACTCATCAGGACCTTACAGCTCTTTCCAGCATGAAAATCACAGTAAGAAAGGGTCGCCACTGTCTCAGCTAAATGGTAAATTGTCAAGGCCCATAACCTCCTTCATTTACAAGCAGAGGGTTAGGGCGCCTCCTTCATACATAAGCAGAGGGCGCAGGCCAGTGTTGAGTCAGAAGGTTGCAGAAGTCCAGGTTTGCCTTTACTAAAACAATGAAACAATATCTTCAGGTTTCATGAATGTAATTGCTAACCATAACAGGAATGGAGCTTGAAATATGCTGGCTCAAAAGAAAAGAGAGTTTGCCCTGATAAAGGAGACCATCTGAAACTTTCAAGTCAGGTGAATGGTTGAAACTTTAGAAGGCCTGTCATCAGTAAACATCCAAATCATAAGAGGCCTGTTTTGTTAAAAATCAAATAGAACAGAAGGTCAACAATGTCATTACACAAGCGGGAGAAAGTGCTTGGTTTCTTCAAGGAAACACTGATCTTCATAGTCACAAAGTTTGTTTGTTAAAATAATCAATCATAAGATGCAACAAGCCAAATGTTTAATTCACACTTAGGACAATGAAGGGAGACAATATTACTCTGGCTAAGGTTTCTGCTGACACACAATGATACTTGCAAGTGAACATGCTTAGACTGATGTTTTCCAAGTGGTCTACTTAACATCACCTTCGCAGAAAGGTTGTCTTAAAAGAATTGTTAAAAAACCTTCAAACACCTTATCTAATGAAGAGCCTCCTCCATGCATGAGTAGAGGGCCAAAATTACTGCAGGGTGCTGAAACTGATTGATGCAAGAAAGCAGTGGAAGGATACCAAGAACTGAAACAAGGTCACTACACAGATGAATGACAGTTCTGATAATGTAAAGATACCCACTCTTCTTTCTTCAAGGAACTCCCCCGTCCGACTATACCTACAATAGCGCAGACAATTTTGAACATATGTGTGCCACTAATATCAAAAAGAAGACTTTCTCCTTGAGGAAAGGGTCAATCAGCAAAATAATATCATATATCAAAGGTCCAAAGAGGCACCTTTCAAGAAGGGGTGTCTACAGTTTTTCAAATATTTTGGTGCATTATGAGATAGCCCTTCTTTGCTAAACAATCACCAAGAGAGGCAAGCAGTGAACATAGTTCAGTCATGAAATGGTGCTATTAATAAAAAGGGTTTAATACACTGATAAGAACAATATAAAGACTGTGTGCCAAGGGCCCTGTTTTCATATTTTACAAGCTGGTCTTTTCAAATGAAGAGGCAAATGGGTATATGATCCTATTGTTAGGCAGAAGGAATTTGTTTTTGATGAATTATCGCTGTTTATATTTCTTAAAACAGACACAATGGTCATCATCCCAAAGGACAGTTTCGGCACAAAGATACAGTATAGCAAAAGCAGTGACAGGGATGTGGCACAGTGAGTTGTAAAGCAGAGAATCATGTTATAAAAAGAAACAGCTAGAAGAAGACACTTACAGTCCAGAAGGAAACCTGTAAATCACCTAGGGACCAAGATTGTTAAACTAATTGCAAGGGCACCGGTGGTCTCCTATAAGTGATAAGGCAGCTTTCAAATACCTTTGACAGTTTTTGAATGACCTTTTTCTTTTGTTAACATTGTCACCTAAAATGCCAAAAAGAGGGACAAAGTCGAGGTTTTGAAATGTCTCTCTTATGAGAATAGGTATGTAACTTCATGAATAGGCAAAGCAAATATGATGAACTATCACTGTTTAAAAGGAACAACTTGATGCAAACACATTTTTGTAGTATTTAAAGAATTGCCACTGTTTGAACGAAAAGCTTCACTATGTTCAAAAATAGCCATAGGGTCTTTATTTTTTTTTAATATAGCCGTTGAGGGAGTATCAAAGGAATGAAATAGAGGAGTAGTAAGTCACTTGTGAAATAAAAAAAAACCAATTGCCGCAGCTCCCGAGCATCACAACGTGTTTTCAAGCGAATTGAGTTTTTCTGCACTGGTTTAAGGTGGCGCGATGTGCCTGGAGTTAGGCGCGACGTGCCCGGAGGCGGCGTCGACGTGCTCGTAGGTGCCCGCCCGACAGCACCACGCCCACCCGACACCTTCTTCCGTGCCACGTGTTTTCCGCAGGTTGCCGCGCCCTGCCGTCCAGGGTTTCGCACCCTCTCAAGCGAGCATCCATCAAGTTCGAGGTATTTTTATGAAATCCCATCAATTGCAAAGTGTTGATAAGTGACAAACATGTTTGAAAACCCCGGATCTTGCCATCTTTGCTAAAAACAAAAGCAGTTTCCTTACACAGTGAGATAAGGTAATTTAAGAGGGCCGAGGTTGTTAATGAGAGTTTAAAACTTGGAGGCAGGGTGATAAAGTGTATTGGTGCATATCTCAAAACTCACAAGCCAAGAGTGTATGGTCTAAATTACTGTTACACTGATTCTTCCACCAAAGCTAAATTTGCTCTTCCCTTGCACTATATTACATCATTGTGGAAAATTGTTGACAGAGAGTTTTCTAAGGGTGAATGTTACATTGAAGGGCAGATTTAATTAATGTTTTTCTAGCTCCGGAGGCAGGAGTACAAAAGCAGTTTTTGTTCTCTTAAAAAAACTTCACAAAAGAAAGAAGCCTTTTTTCGGGAAAACAGAGTTGTTAATGTTTTGAAATTTGATATTAAGACAGAGGTACAGGTTGAAGACTTATTGACAAAAAGCTTCCAAAGATGACAGCATAGTAAAGGACAGAGATTGTTGATGGCTAGATTTTGACATTAAGGGCAGAAGTACCAAAGTGGTGTTGATTTTCTCAAAACTTCACAAGTGAAAATGGCCACTGTCTAAAGGGCAGAGTGCTTGGTGTTTACATTTGATTTAAAACAGAGGTGTAGGTATTATGTTGATCTCTTAAGCTCACAAAGCAGAGAGTTTATTTCCTAAAAACCACTATTGCACTTATTTTTCACCTAAACTAAGTCTGCTTGTTCATTACACTACATTGTCATTCTGAAGATTGTTGAACAGAGTAATTTTGAGGGTGAAATAAGGCCATGTTCTAGAAGGCATTTGTTGATGATCAAGTTTTCATTAAGGGCAGAGTTATAAAGGCAGTGATTGACTTCTCAAAAAGTCACAAGTGATAGGTTTTTCCCTTAACACAGTGGGCTAATTTTTCACCTAACCACAGGGTCTCTTTTCTTTTCCCACTGTGTGGTCTCCACAGAAGTCTGCTAACAGGGGCATGTTTCAAGGTAAATGACCTAAAAGAGCAGGGTTATAATTTTTGAAGTTTGGTTTCAAAGACAAAAATACAAGTGCAAGCAGGCCTCTAGCAAAGTCACCAGAGGGGGATTATTCAAGACTGTGCACAGAAGATCTACAAAGCAGTTTCTCACACATAGTGCCATTGATAAGAAGGTTACATAGCTGAAGTGTATCCAGATTTGAAGAACTATTGTTAATAAGTGTAAAGGGGGTTTATTCAAGGAAGCCTTGTTGCATTCTATTCAAAACCACAATGACCATATCTATCCAAACAGTCTGGTGGCCTGTTTCAAACCAGCCGAGCATTTCTCATATAGTGAAGGCAATTTGCCTCTTCCAAAGCTTGTTTCAAAGTCAGGATGCCTCCAAAACGAGATCACAAAGGCGGACAACATAAGAGATACGAGCCTATCTCCATAGAAGAAATCAATGCTCATCCCTCAGTACTTTTCAATTTCCATGAAGTAGGCTGTCTTGATTTCTGTCAGAGGATAGAGGAAGTCAAGAGTTTCTCACCACTTACACATTTGTGCGCTTTGAGATTCAAAGACAAACACTTCCAGTTAGCAGGTCTTGACTTCAAAATCTCTCCAAGGTATGTATCCAAAGCTACTAAGATCCCGTATCATGGTGAAAAGTGGTTTAATCAAGCACATCTTGATTTGAAGGATTATAAACCTTTCATCAAGCCGGAACATAGGGAGACCATCACTGCTATTTTTCCTTTCTCTTATCTTCTTGACAGTTATGCTCCACTGATGAAGGCCATAATGAGATATTTCACTTGTGAAGGGAGGTTTAGCCAAATATTTGCCTATCATGTTCGCTTGTTGATGCATTTTACCAGAAGCAGACAATTAAACCTTCCATACTTTTTGTCCAAGAGCATAGAAAAAATGGCAGCTACTGTCCAAAAGAAAGCTCCACCTCAGCAAATCCCTTCTCTCTTTCACCATTCCTTGATCAAGATCATTTTCTTACACCAGCTGGAGAAGAAGGGGGTTTCATGGGAGTCATTCATTAGCCATGACGATTTCGCCACTGTCCCTCCTGTTCATGTGTCTCCTACTCAGCCTGTCCATCGCCCAGTGCCTTTATCTAGTAGGCCTACCCCTAAAAAACTCAAGATGATCACTGGGCAGCCAAGTACACAAGGAGAAGGAGAGGGCAGTGAGCCACAAGGAGAAAAGGACGATGATGAGCAGCAGCAGCCAAATTTTGAGGGACAGCAGCAGTTAGATATCATTGGACAGCAGCTAGAGGTTGATGAACATCATCAAATTCAGGGAGAGGGACAGCAGCTAGAGGTTGATGAACAACATCAAATTCAGGAAGAAGGACAGCAGCAGATAGAGGTTGAAGAGCAGCAGGTTGAGCAAACACTTGAAACATCTTTTGAGCCACAAGCTGGACAAGATGTTGAGGGAGGACAGCAAGCTGAGGCTGCCTCCTTGACGGTGACTAAAACTGTTCCTAAGAAGAGGAAATTGCCTAAAAAGACAACTTCAAGCTTGCCAAGGAGAAAGAGCGCTAGATTGGCCTTCAAAGGCAAAAGTACAGTTGGAGAAAGCGCCAAGCTTAGAGGTAAATCAGCTGTCATCCCTATCCCAAGCGATGGCAGCGACAATGAGGCACGCATCCTTGAAAATCTCCTCATTCACAAAGAAGGTCAAATTGAGGTGTTACAAGAAGATCTCCAAAAGGCAAGGAATTTCAATCATTTCTTGGAGGTTGAGAACAAACAAATGAAATTTCATGCAGCGATTCATGAGGCAAGGGCCATCAAGTACAAAAAGGAGGCAGAAAAGGCGCAAGTAAGAATTGAAGAGCTTATTGGCGAATTTGATGATGAAGAAGAGGAGGACCAACCTAGGCGAAAGAGGCCTAGAACCATCGGGCTTAGGAGAGCCTTGGAGAAACAGAAGGCTGAAGAACAAGCTCAATTCGAAGCTTTTCCTCTCACTACCCTCTTTGAGCGGGAAATTGAGGAAAACAAGGAAGCTTGGCTTGAGAGGGCTAACCAACATTTGGAGACCAAGCTTGAGAAGGAAAACAGGGATCTTGAGCTACAGAGAAAGAGAACTCTTCACTTTCAGAAGCTAAACCAATTCGCCAGGCGCAAATTGAAGGTGGCACAAGAAAAATTGAAGAAATTGAAGGAGAGGCGCCTAGCACGGAAAGAGGCAAAAAGCATATCAGCCCTCGAGATTTTAGCTTCAGCTTCGAAACATGTCTCTATGGACCCTTGAGGGTCATCCATGCCAATTTTGGGCCTGTTTCGAAAACTTTTTGTTTTTTGGCATTTTTGGGGTTTTCGCCAAAAACTCATAAATGCGCCATTTCAGTTTGATGAGTCGTCAAGGGAGGAGGGTGATGCCAATGGATTCCATAATTTCATGAGCAGCTCTCCAGCGATTTTCAGGGCATTTGAAGATCATTCGCCCCCTCAAATTGGCGAAAAACAGCCTCATTTTGCACGTTCTGCCCGCCATATCAGCAGCCTGCTATTTTCCGGGTTTTTGCACACAGGTACAGTTTTGAGGGACTTTCAGAGATCAGATTGAGGTGATTCCACTTGCATTGGAAAGCAGACACAGAGAGCTTTCCAACGAGCCATCATGAGCCTCGTTTTGACACCGGGAAGGCTGCCAAATGTTTCCAGCAAGTCAGGGGACCTTTTCCTGATATAAATTTGAAGTATTTTTGTAATTTTTGAACCTCAAAAATCTGCTTTTTCCAAATGTGCGTTTAGCTATTTTTGCACTTGGAAAATGTTGCAAAGTCAATATAATTTCCGTTTTTAGCATATTTTAGATATTTTATTGGATATTTTGTGCCTTGGGCTTTGCAAAGCCTCAAGGACAAGTTTAGATATTTTAATTAGGCCAATGGGATAGCTAGTTTCTCCATGAGGTTTTCCTCCTTCTAGCCTATTTATCCCATGTTTCTCATTGTAAATCAGAGGCTGAACTTGAGAGAAGAATTAATACATTGGTCATATGAGCTTTGAAGAATACACTTGAGTTATGATGTTTGGATTGCCTCTTGGATGCTTTTGAGGAATGTTGAAGGCTTGTTGATGGATTCCTTGACATGGTAGAATGGTATAGTGCTTCTTAATGTTGTTTTGTCTTCTAGTTTTCACTCATATTTCATTTTTCTTGCTGCTATAGATCAGTAAAGATTGATTTCGAGACATGCCCATGGAGGCACCTCAAAATCCCTGAATCTTCATAGCTTGATGTTTTCTTCTCCCTTAGTTATGCTAAAGAATTCTTAGCTGCTCTTTAGTAACCTAAGGTGTTGTTGCTAAGTTTTATTCATCAGCTCCATGTATGTTGAGTAGGATGTATGGTTTTCCCTATCTACCTATCAGCTGCCCATAGTTATGTCCATAAAACTTTCTCTTTGACTGATTTGTTGATCATTTTGTTGAACCAAGGAGGCCTAGTCCCGATCTAGCCCTTTGCCTAAAACTATGAAAACTTATTTGTCCAAGTGCCCAATGATTTAGAGACTATGTTTAGGCGTTCCGTCATAGTTTATGAGTTTTTAGTTTGTCTCATGTGTTTTCCCCAAAGTCTGATAGCCTTTTCCCGAAGTTAGAGGGTCATATACCTCTATGTATGGCTTGAATGTTTGATTTCTATGTATTGATTAGCTTATAGTTATTCCTAGCATGATTAATGGTTTGCTATTACATGTTTATGTCTGCTATTAACTAGTTTTCACTTGAAATCCCTTGTCTTTCATCAACTTATTGTTCATTTAATCCATTTTGCCCAGAGATCCCTTCTATTGTGAATCAAATCGGCCCTACAGCAGCTTTACATCATCGCCTCATTAGCTTCCTTGACCTGATTGACCACATAGCCCAATTTATCTACATCTTGTTATCCAGTTTATGTATTTGATCAGTTTCATCCCTCACAAACTTAAAAAAACTAAAAACATACTTCATAACTAGCCTAATATCAGAACATCGCAAGTAAACACACCGACATCTTTTACATATAATAGAGAGAGCCCTCTCTGAGTCCAGGAAGGCTAGGTCCTTGGGCTCCAAAGCTTGGTTTGATGTTACATCGTCATTTGGCTAGCCAATCGGCCAAATCACGGGACCCTAACAGACCAAATCGAAGACTAAGGGCTTAATCTTGAATGTAAAAGGATGGTAAAAAATCTATTCACCTTCAGATTCAAAGTCCATAGGTGGCCTGTCAATGCTGGTCAAACCCAACCATTTCAACAAAAAATCTTGAATAATTAATGAGCAGACTTGATATTTTTCTTGTAAATAGGAATCTAATCTAATTCAACTCCTTTGGGGAGTCAGTTAGGATTTTGAGGAATTTGAATAGCCTCCTTTTTTTATGTAATTCAATGATAAATACTTAGAAGAACTTTGTTTTTCGTTAGACACACACATAAGACATGAGATTTATGTGCCAAGCTTAGAAACTTTGGTTTATGTAATTGATTTTCAAACCTTAATACAGATAGAGGTTCAATTCTTCATGGTGTTTTAGTCTATCATTTTATTCATCCAAGTTACTTCAAGTGTGCTTGCAACATGTGGAGGGCCCCCATACAGCGCTGGTACACTTTCTTTGTGTATTTTATTTCAAATTCGCACATTCAGATCTGATAGTACATCTTTACTGAATTTTTATGCTACAAGTTAATGAATCATAGTTCAAAGTTGTGTTTTCTATTTCATTTATCATTTCTGCTTGATGTTCATGGTTATAATTGAAAAATTCAACTAATAGTTTAATGAATAAACCTTGTAAGAGGATTTAACTCCTGGTTGACTTCAAGATTATTACCATGTTTTCTGTTTTCTTTGAATGAGTATGATTTAAGTGTGCTGATTTAGAACAGATTTTGTGAGTTGAGTCTTTGTAAAAAGATTAGAATCTTAGACAAACCATAAGAATTAGATAATTGATTTTAGTGTGTTAATCCAAGAATTTGGAAGAGATTCTATGAAAAGAGTCCTTGTAAAAGGAGTAGAATCTCAGACAAATTATAAGAACTCTGTTTTTAGGAGATTAGATTTATTTTAACTGAGGAGGTGTTTAAGTGTGTAAGGAGACAAAGAAAAATATTTTGTAAAAGAGTATTGAATCCTACTGCAACAAACCCTCATTTAGGAAACTAAATCTTTCTAGGTCTATATATTTTAGACAAGTACCTCTAAGTGTGCCTACTCGAATTGATAAGAAATTAAAGCCTAATCTACACTAGCAGTTTGGACCAAACAGGTGCCTTGTGCACGTTCGGGCGGCCCATTTGCCGTTTTCTCCCTTGTGGCATCATTTGGTCGGGCGTGTCATGTCGCACCGTGTGAGGTCGCCCGACCGGGCGCGTTCGGGTCATGCTGTTTCGTTCGAGGGCATCCGTATCAGTTTTGCTAAGTTGTGACTGCCTGGGTGCCTTGTGCACGTTCGAGCGGCCCGTTTGCTATTTTCTCCCCTATAGTATCATTTGCCATGTCACGTCGTGTGAGGTCGCCTGACTGGGCACGTTCGGGCTGGGACGTTTCGTTCGAGGGCGCCCGTATCAGTTTTCTTGAGTTGTGACTGCCCAAGTGCCTTGTGCACATTCGAGCAGCCCATTTTCTGTTTGTTCCCTTGTGGCATCGTTCGGTTGGGCATGCCATGTCGCACCATGTGAGGGCGCCGAACCAAGCATGTTCGGGTCGGGTCGTTTCGTTCGAGGGTGCCCGTATCAGTTTTACTAAGTTGTGACCGCCCTAGTGCCTTGTGCACATTCGGGCGGCTATTTTTCCATTTTCTCCCTTGTGCACGTTCGGGCAGCCCATTTGTCGTTTTCTCCCTTATGGAATCCTTCGGTCGGGCGCTTTGTGTCGCGTCGTGTGAGGGTGCCCGCCCAAACGCGTTCAGGTCGAGTCGTTTCATGTGAGGGCGCCTGCCCAGACGCGTTCGGATGGGTCAAGTCGGGTTGGGTTGGGTCGTGTGAGGGTGGTCGTATCAAAAATGCTAGATTGTGACTGCCTTAAAATCCAGTGCCTCCTCATAAAATCCTCTCCTCGTATAATCGACCACCATTACAGACGTTTACACCACATTTTGTTTATACATTTAGTAGGTAGCCGGTAGGGTGCCCCTATCTCCCATCTCCATATAGAGTAATTTGGTCACTTATTCTTTCTTCTATGATACTGGTTCCTCTCTCTTAAGTCCTATCTCTTGTCCTCTCCTAAATTTACTATTTTATCTCAATTTTATTTTAATAATTAATTAATTAATTAATTTCTTTAAAATATCTTCTGGATAAATCACATAAAATTTTTAAGGTACACGCCTTTGAACCACTCATTGTGTGGTTCCCCATCAATGTTTTTAAAATAAATTCATTAGAATGAAATTGAATTGATTTTTTAAGCTTTCTTTTAAATCAATTGTTGGCATTACAAAGAATCACTGAGTGCGCTCAACATCCATAAGAAAAACAATGGGTATGATATTAAAATGATATTTGAAGGCATAATATTAAAAATGATGTTTGGAAAAATGGAGAGCGGGAGTATTCATTGTTCTTTTAAATTTTAGACCTCCAGTTAAAATAACATTTCTCCCGTCGAAAGCATTTGTTTTGGTTATCTCCCGCTGGCTTAGTGATTAGGGATTTTGTTGTGGGTCTTGTTCTTGCAACTGCCTTACTAAAATTCCTTCTCGGTGCCAGTTTAGTCTCAACAATCTGTAGTTTTCGAAGTTGCATTCTTCAAGGATTCTACTAAGTTCAATAGTTAAGATGCAGTATTGGGGGATCTATTGCAATTTCTTCCGAGTGCAACTTCAGTCTCAACAATCTGTGGTTTTTGAAGCTTCATTCTTCATGGATTCTACTAAGTTCAATATTCAGGATGTAGGATTGGGGGATCTATTGCAATTTCAGTCTCAACAATCTGCGGTTTTTGAAACTACATTCTTCAGGTATTCTACTAAGTCCAATAGTCAAGATGCAGGATTGGGGGATTTATTCATGATTTTCTTAGCTTTCATCAGAATGGTTTAGGATGCAGCCAAACCCTTGAGAATATTGATGCTAGTAGAATTTCCCCCCAATATGATCAAAATAAAAGTGAATGGCACACATGGGCATATAAAATTCCTTCATCGGATGATGCATTGTGCACTGGTTTTTGGAAAGAGCCCATGATCATCAACAACAATAAAAATATTGGGCTTAACAAGATGAATGAGATGCCAATGGTTTCATCTACAAACTTGGAATCGCACCTTTAAATCTTCTCTTACTGAAATCTCATCTTGGCACAATTTCCCATTCGATTCAGACAGGGGACCATCAATATGTGAATATTCCTAACTGCATATTTTTGTTCGGATAATTTAGGTATCCAACTTTGCTATTTTCAAATGTGAAAACCCGAGGAGCAATGCAAATTCTGATTGGAGATGCATTTACTTTTTAACAGTTTTCTCAAAGGTTCTCTAATTTTTGTTGCCTTATTTCGATTTGAATAAAGATATTTTCTTGTAGCTCCGCATTAGAGTTCAATCATTTTTGAAGTTATGTTAGTGTTGAACCATTTTTGCTGAAGTATTGGCAAAGTAATATTTTATTGCATCTGAATTACTGGTTTTTTATTCTGTTATGTGGTTTGAGCTTCTTTAATATTTTTGAGAAACTGGATTCATTTTTATAAGAATATTTAAGATTCTGGATCTATCGATCTGAGATGGATATTGAAATATAAATCTGAAGGATTCATGAGATTACTTCATGTTTGATCATATTTTTTAATGATAAATGTTATCTTGCAGGAAAATTTCAAGAAACTGAAGAGGTTTCCTTTGATCGATTGAATCAGCTCAGCCACAAGACATCTACTGTAGGCTGGTTTGTATCAGAAGGAGAATCGGTTTTTCTTGCGCACGATGATGGATGCTTCTCTTTTCAAGATATAGCAAATTTTGAGGTGTGGAGATTTTAATCAAGATCTATTAAGCATATCTCAGAAATCAAGATAATTACATTTATGCCAGTAAGTTGACAATTACAGAGGCAATTTTAATTCTTTCTAAGACAATAACTAGTAATTCTGGGGGAATGTTTCATATGCAGTGGAGGTAAGTTTTAGTTTTTATATGGCAAGCCAAGTCCAATTGGGTAATTATCTTTTCCTTCTCTTCTACTAGTCGTCGAATGCTTGAAGCAGATATCTAGTTCTGGTGAAGTGTATATTGGTGGTCATGAAGAAAAACCTCTGAATTTGTCTCATTGTATGCCTTCCCAACATTGTTCATGGTGCTACTTTATATTTTGAATAGCTCTGTTTCTTTATCAGCATCAGACTATCAGTCTATATGACTAGTGAGGCAACTCTCTGTCTATCCCTTTTCAATCTATTTTCTCAGTATCAATTCTGTAGAGGATTAGTTTTATTAGAACGATGGCCAAGTCAATTGTGTGCAGATTTTGATGTATCATGAGTTTGAAGTTTCGAAGAAATTTTCCAGGTAGTGGATTTTGAATTGCCCACATGTTTCTTAGCAACAACTATTGGACTAGATGCACCAAATGCAAGAGGAGATCCATGTTTTTTCAATTAAAAAACTATCAGTCGATCTCTAGTATCACAACAAGCATGGAGGTTCTTATTTCCCATCGAATTCTAAACCAAAGATCTGAGGATGAATTCTCTATTCTACATCAACAACTAGAGTAATTGTAATTCTTCTTTGGTCAAATTCAATACGGTCCTTCCTCATCCAGCATCTATGTCAATTTTAATAGGTTTGTTGTCCCTAACCTTCACACACAGGCTCCTGTTAAGGAGATGGGTATAGCCCATGGTGATCCAACCCATTAGTCTACAAAGTAGTATGTTTGTTAAAGCTTGTAAAATTTTGAGAGTATTTTGGAAAGTGTTTACTTCTATGTATGTTAGTTTTGACTTGGTAGATTTCGGTGTTTCATATAAGTTTGAAGTTTCAAAGGGATTTGTCAGGTAATGGATTTCAATTTTCCCACATGTCAAGCTCAGGAATTTCTCGTCAATAGCTGTTGGACTAGATGCACCAAATGTGAGAGGAGATCCAAGTTTTTCAATTAAAACATAATCATATGGTCTTTAGTATCTCAACAACCATGGGGGTTCTTATTTACCACCAAATTCTAATCCAAAAATCTTAGGATGAACTCTCCAATCGGCATCAACAATTGGAGGAATTTCAATTCTCTTTTGGTCAAAGTCAATACAGTCCTTCCTCACCCATCAGCTCTGTTAGTTTTATCAAGTTTGTTGTCCCTATACTTAATGAACAGGCCGCTATTAAGGATATGGGTATAGCCCATGGTGATCCTACCCATCAGTCTACAAACAAGTATGTTTGTTAAAGCTTGTAAAATTTTTGGAGTATTTTGGAAAGTGTTTGCTTCTAGGTAAATTAGTTTTGACTGAGTAATAGGCTAGCATTTTGGGGACATTGGCAGCTTGGAAAATATCTTTTGTTTTAGTCTACTAGCTATTCTTTGCAACCTCTTGATGTATATTTATGTAACAACTGCGCTCCAAATGCAGATTTTCACTTAATATAAAAATTATCATTATGATTCCTCCTTACATTTATTCACAGAATTCACAAATGGATCTTTTGGTAATAAAAAATTCAATAATTGTATAAATGTGAACAAGTGTGGAAGATTATATGCTTGTTTTTGAAGTTTAGTATAATATATTTCTACTGTTGAGCTATTTATAATACTTCATGTTTTTTTTTTGGACAATGCAGGCATTTGATGCTTTGTTATCATCTTTAGATATTCGGGGTGTTAGGGAGGCCCATTTACATGCTGAAATTGGGCCAAATTTACAAAGTAGTATGTTTGTTAAAGCTTGTAAAATTTTGAGAGTATTTTGGAAAGTGTTTACTTCTATGCATTTTGGTTTTGACTTGGTAGATTTCGGTGTTTCTTCTAATTTTGAAGCTTCAAAGGGATTTTTCAAGTAATGGATTTCAGTTTGCCCACATGTCAAGCTCAGGACTTTCTCATCAATAGTTGTTGGACTAAATGCACCAAATGCGAGAGGAGATCCAAGTTTTTCAATTAAAACATAATCCAGTTTGTTGTCCCTGGACTTAATGAACAGGCCCCTATTAAGGATATGGGTATAGCCCATGGTGATCCTACCCATCAGTCTACAAAGCAGTATGTTTGTTAAAGCTTGTAAAATTTTGGGAGTATTTTGGAAAGTGTTTTCTTCTAGGTAAATTAGTTTTGACTAAGTAATAGGCTGGCATTTTGGGGACATTTGCAGCTTGGAAAATCTCTTTTGTTTTATTCTGCCAGCTATTCTTTGCAACCTCTTGATGTATATTGATGTAACAGCTGTGCTCCAAATGCAAATTTTCACTTAATATAAAAATTCTCATTACGATTTAAAAAGTAAAAATGCAATGTGAGTATTAATTCAACTCATGTTCATTGTTGTTGTATTAGTCTTGCATCTAACAAACTACATTGTTTCTTGAACCAATATAACATCACCTTTATGGCTTTATTTTAAGGTAGCACCCCTATCTCCCCAACGATAATTTTCTACATCAAATTTCAGCATGCTAAGGCCATACACAATCATGCATTAGCCCTTTTGATCCATGCCTTTTCTAAAAAGAGTGGAACCACCACCTACAAAATGGTTCTTGGGCATTTGAATAAGAGCTTTTATAAGGTGTGCTTAGTGCTATTGCAGGTTGTCTGGAAAGGACTAATTGAGACAAAAGCAGTGTTTGTATTGCCTTGGTTTTGCATAGAGTTCACATCCTTATCTTCTCCAAAGTGTTTATGTTCAAATTACTTATTTTCTGGATTATATCATGTTCAACTACAAACTACTTTCTTCTAAGATTTACTTTTTTTCTTCATATTCAGATTCAAACGTTATGAGTATCAGTTGGCACTAGGGGACAATTTCTGCAACACTGACTAAGAGTATCAAATTCAAATGTTATGCCCAGAAAAGACCAAAATGTCTCAATGCCATTTCAAAAATCCATTGAAATCCTTTACCCTTGCTACCTCTCCTAGTGGGCCTATTATTTAGAGAACCCAGGGACCACCCATGAGGTTGGGGGTCCCAAATGATTTCCTTGAGATCCAGAATGACTGCACATGTTCCTATATATTTTGTTTCTATAACATGCACTCTTGAGCTTTAAGCTTTGCAGCTTGTGATTCAGGGAGATCCTTGTCTAATTATATCTTGTGAATGAGAGATAAGAGCTTCTTTGCTCAAATGGCCTGAAGCTGGTCTTAAGAGCTTCTTCTTTTCTCAAGGGGACTGAAGCCAGTCTTATGAAGATCTATATTGAAGGGAGAGGGTGTAGTCATAAATGTACGAAGCCCTCTCAAAGGCCAACATGTGGAAGGTTTAGATTATCTCAGAGGAACGAGACTCTAGAGAGGAGGAAGATGCAGGAATACCTTTCACTTTAAATCTTGCAATTTTGCTGACATTCACAGAAATGCTACAAAAGTTTACGTACTCTTGTTTTTTATAGCAAGTATGCATTGTTAATTTTTTAAAGCATCAAATTCCCACAACTGCCAAGAAAGTCTTCTTATCCAAGGATTAATAACATCAGTATCACTTTGATTATTTACGTTTATCCAATGTTTCTTACCTCTTTATAGTAATGAATCATGATTATATCCACTTTATTATGAAATTCTCCTTTGGCATGTTTTTCTTCCTCCTTACATTTATTCACAGGATTCATAGATGGATCTTTCAGTAGGAAACAATTTAATAATTGTATAAATGTGAACAAGTGTGGAAGATTATATGTTTTTTTTTTAAGTTTACTATAATATATTTTTACCGTTTGGACAATGTAGGAATTTTATGCTTTGTTATCATCTTTAGATATTCGGTGTGTTAGGGAGGCCCATTTACATGCTGTCTTGTAAAAACTGGAGAACCCATTCTATAGCCAACCATATTAATATCAAGCATAGAGCTTCCAACCATGTCAAAATGGGAGATAATTTATTGATACAAATTTGGGAATGAATCCCACTAAAAACTGAAACCACAAGTGGCAAAGAAATGATGATCCTCATGCTTCAACGAATGTCAAGTGTATGAGAGAAATATCCAATCCAAATCGAGCTTCCCAAGTGTAATGTCAACTGGTTGTAGGTGTCCATGAATCTTTGAGTTTATTTCTTTGTTACCTAGTGTATTACCCTCTCACCATGTGCATATTTCCTGTGGATGCCAAGTGTGGTTCGAATGGGGTGAAGGGATGCAAGCTCCCTCCAAATCTGCGCTAGATTGCTGTGATAGATCCCCTCAAAAACACATGTACATGCCTTTGCGTATATCTGCTAGCTGGGCACATGTAGCTATTGTGGAAGAGTCAAAATTTAGAGTGGAGAGCTGGGAATTATTTCCCACAAAATTTGAAAATGTAATCCCTGACCTGCCAACCAAATCCATGGCATGAGATCGAGGAGAGCTGGGAATTATTTCCCACAAAATTTGAAAATGTAATCCCTAACCTGCCAACCAAATCTGTGGCATGAGATCGAGCTTGCTGTGTGTGAATCTCTCATTTTTTTTTACATATTTTTAACTGTTCACCGGTATTGCGACAGTTCATAAGCGTTATATTACGACGCTCTAAACAAACGTCAAAAGAGCGAGGTTTCATTTTTTTAAAATATTTTTAAATGTTCGTCGGAATAGCGACATTTTGTAAGAGTCAGAATACTGACGCTTTAAACGTCGAAAGAGATAACGTCGAACTTGCAATGTTTGTTTGAAAACCTGATAAGCATCAGAAGATCACCAGTTTGGTATCGTCGAAAGACCGATAGTTGTGGCTCATCGGAACACCGACGCTTATAAAACATCGGAATAGCAACGCTTTGGATAACGTCGGAAGACCGACGGCAGTCTGGAAACGTCGGAACAAGTGTCGCTCTTCTGACACTTTATTGAAGTGTCGGAATTGTGACGTAATGGCTAACCACGTTTTTTCCGGCCTCAAACTGTCGCTCGTGCGACGACTATGTGTCGGAATACCGACGAAGCGACTGTCAACAATTGGGCCAAATTTACTAGTGATATGCCAACAATCCTTTTGGGGTCTACTTTGATTCCCTCTTCAGAAATAATGTGGCCAAGAATTTTTCCTTCTAGGAGACCAAAGAGTGTCTTTTTGGGATTCAAAGATAATCCATATCTCCTACATTTCTCAAAAAAATTCTTCAAATGAATCAAGTGTTCTTCATTAGTTTTAGAAAAAACAGTGATGTCATTAAGATAAATTATTATGAAATAGCCTATGTCTTTTGAGAAGGCTATGTCCATGGCCCTTTGGAAGGTGGCCCCTGAATTCATTAAACCAAATGGCATTTTGACATACATGAATGTACCCCAAGGTGTAGTAAAAGAAATTTTATGTTGGTCATTTGGGAGTACTAAAACCTGATTGTATCCTGAGAACCCATCCAACAGTGAAATTCTTTTAGCCCCAACCACCCTTTGAATTATATGATCCATCTTTGGCAAGGGATAGTTATCTTTAAGGGAGGCTCTATTTAGATTCCTGAAATCAATGCAAATCATAATTTCTCCAGTCTTTTTCCTAACAAATACTAAGTTGGAAACCCATTCTGAATACCTGATGGGAACTATGATCCCAGCATCATACATCTTCTTAATTTCTTTCTCAACTAAGGGAAATAAAAAAGGGTTTATCCTCCTGAGTTTTTGTTTGAAAGGTTTCTGATTTTCCTTAAGAGTAATTTTGTGTTGAATGATGCTAGTATCATATGATTTTAAATCTTTGTATCCCCATGCAAATATAGCTTTAAATTCTTTGAACAGGTCTATGTATTGTTGTTTAATATGGGCTGGGAGAGTGCTGGACAACTTGATCATTTTGGGTTCTGCTGGGTTGCCTATATAATTTTCTTCTGTGTCTATTTCTATAGGCTCTATCCTTGGTTCTTTGGCTACATCATTGAAATTAAAAAAAATTTCTAATGGTCTAAGACCTCTTGGAATTGTATCATTTTTACAATGTAAAACCTCCAAGTCTTTCTGGTTTGTACTGTCAACTATTTCTGTTCTAAATGGATGTTCCAAATGGTTTATATCAGTGAAAAAGGACAACATTATTTCAGATTTTTTTCCTTCATTAAAACAATCTTCCTTATGGCCTAAAATAGGTGTTGGCATGGAAAAGTCATTCTTTGATTGCAAAAAATCAACTATGTGTTTGTCTCCTTCAAAAACTTGCCAATAATCTTTATTATCAGGTATTGCAGGTCTGTTTTTTACCTTTATATTGGACTGTTCACTTGTATTTGGTATTTGACAGTTACTAGCAGCAATGGCAAGTTCATTTGCTAGATTATTTTGAGCTCTTGCAATGAAAATGAGTTCATATTTTTCAAATGTTTTCAGGAGGTCAAGGGCAGCGTTCCTATATTCTCTGAGTTTTGGGTTTTTGGTTGAATACTCCCCTTTAATCTGCCTGATAATTAGCTCAGAATCCCCTTGCAATAATATTCTTTTGGCTCCTAATTCTTTGAGTAAGTGTAGGCCAATAAGAAGGGCTTCATACTCAACAATATTGTATGTGCATGGAAAATCCAGTTCGTTGCAGAATCCTTTGTTTTTGTTTTGTATCCATACACCAGATCTTGCACTTAGTTTACTACAAGAGCCATCAAACTTTATTTTCCAAGGTATTTCAATTTCCTTTTCATTTTCTTTCTGATGTTCAAGGCTGCTAAAAACTGGACTATTCTTTTCTTGAATTGATGGTAGATTTGATTGTTCTGGTAGACTAAATTCTCCTTTGTTTTCCTTTTCTTATTGACTGATTTCATCTTCATTATATAAGATAAAGGAATCCAAATCTGAATGGATGGAGTAGATATGAGAATTGTTTGGTCTATCTATGTTGCTCACCATGTATTTCATGTGGGATTCCCTGTATAGTCTTCTAGTTTGGTTAAACACTGGGATGGTGGCATAAGACATGTCCATTTGGAGGCTTACTTGAATTTTGGCTCCCCATGATCTAGATAAAATCATGCCATACTTAGGGGGGATTTCAGCTACCACTAGTTCATTACTAGACTCTTAGCAAGAATTTGAGATAAGTTATCACACAAATATTTAATCAAGCCTAAGCATTTGACCCTGTTGGAATCAAAATAATACAGGTCTTTGTATGGTTTAGTAATTTCCAATCCTAGGCTTTCCATTACTGCTTTGGGCATAAGATTGTGAGAAGCACCTGATTCTAGCATGGCATTGTGCAAGATTTTCTCATGTATATTCAAGTTGACATAGAAGGGAGGGAAAATGCCTTCTTGGTATTTCCCTTCAACTTCAGGACCAAACAATAATTTTGGTCTATCATCTGCCAAGTTTAAAGTATCAGTGTCACTGCCCATATTCAAATCTTTCAAAACTTGTTTTTTATATACATCCTGAGTTACTAGTTTAGCTAAGGGTATGGTGATTTTAATCTTGGAAATTTCCCCTTTAAGGCTAAAAGGAACTATTGTTTTTGACATATTTACATATGTTTTTTCATTTACAACTCTTTCAGCAATTTTGACTTGCTGAACTTTATTTGAACTGTTATTTGGGATAGATTTGTTAGGGCCACTAGTAGAATTACTAGGGCAGCTTTGTTCAACACTTTGTTGAATGTTTTTGTCTTTAGTTTGGTCAGTTTTCTTGGTTAAAGTGTTGGTGTTACTTACTATTTTCTTAGGCTGATTTTATGAGGTTTTCTTAATAGCAGTACTAGTGCTTTTATCATTGGAACTCTTTGGGCTACCTTTTCTTTTGAGATTGTATTGTTTGTGTACCTCCATGATAGAATTTTGAAACCCCAATCTGTAATATTCATAATCCTCATTATTATATTCATTTTGTTCTGAAGAGAAGAATCCTTGTTCTTCTTCAATGACAAAAACATCCGTCTCACTATTAGACCCTATCAAGTTTACATGATTTTCTTCCAACCTTTCAACTTCCCTTTCTTCTTCTTGGTCAACATATTTTTGTTGAAAGGGAGGCCTAATCTGCTAGTCATTGTCTCTCTGCCTATCTTGATTAGGGTCTCTTCTAATATTTTGGTTTCCATTTTTGTTTTGGTTTTCTCTAGGAGGCACTCTATCATTTAGATTTATCTTTCCAGCATCTTCTCCATTACCTTTACTAAGTTATCAATTTTAGTATCTGATGATGAGGTTGAAGCCATTGTATCATCTTTATATGTAACTCTTTTTTATGCTCTCAACCTAACTCTTTTCTCAATTATATTTTCCTCTACACTCATGGGTCCCCTCTGCATATCTTATAAAGTTGAAGGGTCTCTTTCTCTTAGCTGATAGGCCATTTCAGGGTCAAATCCTTCTGGGAATTTAGCCAAGGCTAAGCCTAGTGGAGGTTTCATGTCTGGAGGAAGTGCATTATACACACTATTGAATCTAGTGCAGTAATCATGGACACTTTTCCCAGTATTCCTTTTGAGATTAGTATAGTCTGAAAGGATTTGTAGAGGGTTCTTCCTAATTTCCCATTTGTTTATTAATGTTTGATATAAAGAAGGGAGATCATTTATGCTGTGAGGAGCTAAGTTTTTAAACCATTTCTTGACTTCTCCTCCTAAACTTTGAGAAAAAATTCTCATCTTAATGGTCTCTTCTTCTATTTCCATGTAATCAAAAGCATCATTCATTTTTTCTACATGCTACTGGGCAGTAGTAGGTTCATTTGCAGTGAAATGGGGAATTTTGGACTGGTAATCATTTGGTAAGTGAGTCATAGGCTATGGTAACACAAGTGGAGCATACCATGTTGCCATGATTGAAAATAATGGGGGGTTTACAAGAGGTGGATTTACAAGAGGGAAAGTGGGCTGAAATGGAGTGTTTTGAATAGTGGATATGTGGATAGGAGTGGAAGAAACACTTGGGCCAGCAACCTGATGATGAGCAGATTTGTTGTGGAAGGAGGTGAAATGATGGAGAAGATGAGAATCAGGTGGAGTAGAAGGTGAGGCCTCTCTGCTAAAGCTCTGTGGAAAATATATGGTTTAAAAATAAGCTTAGTTTAAATCACTTTGAGACTTATTTCTAAATATTTTCTTTGTGTGAGGTAAGTCAAAGTGAGGATCTTTCAAGACTGTGAGGTTTTCAGGGACAGATCTTGTTCTTGGAATGGTCCTATCAGTAGCTGGTTTTCCAGGTCAAGAAGTTTTCCATAAAATCCTCTCTGGATTTTCAAATATGGTAGGGGGATTAGGATCTAGATGGGATCTATTGTTGATCCTATGTGAAGCCAGATTTCAGTTTTTCAAAATTTAGAGAGAAAGAGGTTTTTAGGACTGTTTTTCAAAAAATTTCCTCTTACAGTGATTTCTACAATAGGATAACTAGGCTTCTAAAATTCCTCAAGGTTGGCTAACACAATCCTAAGGAAATATAGAGATCTAGAGGAGTAATAGGCCTACTAGGGCCAGTCGAGTTGCCAGGTGGAAATTTTTAGCTTTTCTGAAGGTAAAATGTTTTATGGTCCACCATCAGTGGTTTATTTAAAAACCAATCTGAATTTTTTTTGGGGTTTTCTGAGTTTCTATGGTTGTTTGAAAGACTAATGAGTTTATAAGAGCTTGCTAGGCAACTATGAACTCAGTGGTCCCACCATGATCGCCAGAATGTTGGGATCATGTGATTTAGCAGATTGGCATACTAAATGAAAAGGCAACACAAAAACCAGTCTTAAAAGCTCTAGGATCTAGCCCTCCTAGTCTTAGAGAGGGATATATGAATAGGTTTTGTATGGATATAGCTTGATTTCCTGTAAAAGGTTGATTTTTGGCTAGTTATTAAGCTTGAGTTTGTTTGATTGTTTAACGAGACATGATGATCTAGGCAACATAGATATGAAAGGAAAATCTCTAATTCATTGGGCAATGGAGTCAAGTGGAAATGAAAAAAATTTTGTAGATGATGCTGTTGGATTAACAAAGTCTTTCGGGTGAAATGAAATAAACATTAAGGTTTTAGAATGAAAAGCAGAACTAAGGGAAATTAAGAATCCTTAATTATATGTACTTCTCAACAAAGGGACTTAGAACATTATCTGAACATGAAGAAGTAATTTATAGATAGGGCTAACCATGAATTCTAGAAATTACACTTCAGCAAATAACAATCTCAAGAAAAACTTTCAAAATGAAATCTAAGAGTTGAGGAATGCTCTATTTCATCAAAGATTTCACTTTCAAGGATAAGAAAACATTCAAGATAAACAGATAACTGCATTCATAGAAGAGGGAACTCCTAAACATCTAGGACTACAATTATAAAGACTTTCAAAAAAATTATTTGAGCAAGTACAAAGGGTATGATTAAAGCAGGCCTCTTTGGAAAACTTTGGACAATGGTACTTTGAAAGGAGACTTCAGAAACAGTTTTTAAAGTGACAACAAGAAGCAGGGAAAACCATAAATCATCTTGAGGCCAACTATATTGAATTACTTCTGAAATAGACAAGCTCAAAGGTTGAAAAGTAGTTAAACTACTCAATCAAACATTCAGCAGATGAAAACATGAAGACAATGAAGAGTAAACAGGTCTAAGCTGCTTCTGGGGGACATTTCTTAGCCTAAACGTTTTACTCTACTGTAAGTAAGCAGTGATGAAAATAGAATGGAAAATAGGAAAAACATTGACAGTTTAGAATACTTCACCAACAACCAAGCTCAAGGATCCAATGGTAGAGCTTTCTTCATCCACAAATAGGTTAAAACATCCACAGGTTCCAGTACATCAATTTATTTTCAATCTCAACAGAGCTATATATTACTTCAAAGATTTATCAAATGCCCACATATAATTAGTTCGAATGCAGTATTTATGCTACAAATCAAGAGGTGGAAACATCTAGGGTTCAAAATGTTATTAAATGATACAATAAATGCACTCATATCCTTAAAAACCATGAAATGCATAAGGTAGGATTGTTTCACAACTACTCCTCTGTGTATTAAATCTGTCTTTACTTCCTGAGGATAAAATAGCTGAAAAGATTGACTTTGAGGCCCTTTTCTATCTTTTACAATAACTGTCTGACAGTTTAAAATATCTTCTTTTGTGTAATAACTACCAATTTTCCCTTTGAGATATAAAGTATGTCAAAGGTGTATTTTGGAGTTATTAAGTGAATAACTGCTCCTTTGATGTATTCGAGACTATCTTTTAAGCCTAAGTCTTCTTGATTTAATCATAAAATTGTGTTTTTAAGGCCTGATGCTTTTTGGCCTTCATAATGCATCATTTCTATCATTTTCCCTTTATACACTGCTTTTACACCTTTGTTTATTTTTTCTTTAACTTCAGAACCCTTATTAGGCTTTAATCCTCTGCTTTAAGGATTTGATTTTTCTCGAAGCCTTTATCATCATCCTGTAACTGTGTTTTACGGCTCTTTTAGCCTTGATTGGCTAATTTAAACCCTTCACACTTATGTCTGTCTCTGTATACCTTGATACTCTATTTTGACTCTGATTTTTTGTTTTTTAGGCTGATCATGCCTTCTTTGGTATTCAATTTGTCCTTTTGCTGACTGTATCCCCATTTAAACTATGTTTTATCATTTAAAATTGTAAGATTAAAATTTTAATCCTTCAATATTTAAGCATAACCCTTTAACTTCAATCCTTTAATCTCTGTTCCTCGAGCTTTTCTTCCTATTTCGCTGATTTTTCTTTATTCTATAGTGTGCAGGGTTTCTTAATGTGTTTGAAGGGTTTGATGACCCGTCAAGGGTTTAAACTTTTATATAACCCCTTTAGCTCTTTTTCTTTGATTTTTGGGCCATAGAGGACTATGATCCTCGGCCTTAGCACTGTCTTGGACTGACAATAGCCTCCTTCGCCATAGAACCTGCAAACAACCATCAAAACACATCATAAAATCCTGCGCAAGGGCTTAACATTGCTTCACAGAGGCTAATGGAAGGTGGAAGGGGAGATTGCAGAGGCGGAGGATAGTGCACAAAGGAAGGAGAAGCACAGGGGAGAATTTTCCATTGTAGAACCACGAAAACTAGGTTTTAAAAAGGCTTTGGCGTGAAAAAAATGGGTAAACGTGATTTTTGCGAAACCATAAGTGGTTTTCATGTTGCCCATGAGCGGTTGCCGGTTTTTCCCCGGGGGAACGCGATTCCATTCATCTCTCGCCACGTGCCCCTCACAAAACCTCTTTTTTTGCGTGAATTTGAGGTGTTAAACCTCAGCTGCAAAATCTGCGCGAAATGCGATTTGAGCCGTTGGATTGTGGGAGGTAGATCCAACGGCGGAGGATTAGCGCGATGGAAATGTGCATGGGTGGGAGTGTTAGTGGAAGACAGGTGGCAGGTGGTGACTGGATGGTAGCTCTGCGTAGTGGGTGGTAGGTCCCAGCGGTGTTGGATGGGGAACCTTTATCGAGAACCGTTGGATTTGATTAATCAATAGTGGGGATTGATCGTAGGGGTGAACAGATATGAGAGTTACGGAGGATGAAGGGTAGGAGGTGAGGCTTGTTGGTCATTGGATGGTCGGGATGGACGGTTGGGATCCGTCAAGAAATAACATAGGTGCAGGCGAGAGAAAAAGGAAGGGGGCTTAAGGAAAGGGGTTGGGGCCCAATCCCATGGAGAAATAAGGTGACCAGGAGTGGAGGGGAAGAGGAGCCAAGGAAGTAGTGGGGTTAGTGCGGTCCTGTGAGTGAGGATATATGGAGAAAGGGGTCGTGGCTCAAGCCTAAAGGGGCATAAAAACTTTTATAAAGGCAGACAAAGGCCAAATAAGGCAGGGGAAAAAGTTTTACCTCTTGGTTCGAGCACTCGGACATATGGAGGAAAGGGGCCAAAGGTTTTAAGCCCTCGGGGGCTTAAACCCTTATTTCTTAAAAGACATGTTTTTTGGCCAAAAATGGGGGTTTTGGGCCAAATTAGAAATTATGATAGGTTAAAAAGGGGAGTTTTAAACTAAAACAGAGTGATTTTACTGGTTTAAGGGTTTTCTTAGGGAGAAATGAGTTTTAGTGAAGGAAAGAGTGGGGTTTTTAGAGGAAAAGGAAGGATAAATAAGGGGAAATTAGGGCTATTTTTAGAGGGAAATGGACTAAAAAATAGGGATAAAACAGCCTGAATGAACTTTCTTCTTTAAAACAGCAGGATAACCCTGTAGGAGGCATGGATGAAGATTTTTTGGTGAATTGATAGACTCAAAATGATGAAGGCAGTGAGATTTCTAGAACTGATAATGTTTGTCTAAAATGTTATTTCTAGAAATATAGGATTAGTAATTTAGTCATCTTTGGATATCATCAGAATTATGGGTGACTAACACATGGATCTTTCTCCTCTTTGCAAATAAGGAAGAGATGGTTGAAATAACTCTTGCCTAGAGTCACATGGCTGCCCCAACTCCACATAGTTCATGCATTCTTGAAAATGTTTATGTAGTTCTTCTCTCAAGCCTTCCCAATCAAAGCTCCTCATGATGATGTTGTAGATCCTCATGGAATACATATGGTTGAAATAGAACTCTTTGTATTCTCCTTGTAGTAACTTCTTCTTGAGCTTAGAAGCTCTAGTCAAGAAGATCCTACCATGATCATAGATGACTCCTCCTTGGACTAAATAGCCCTCTTTATGCAGCTGGTCACCAAGTATCATACAAGTGTTAAGATCTTTGGAATAATCCACCAACAGTTGGGATTTCCAATACAAATCTAAACTGTTCAACATGACATCGTTGGTTATGCATCAACAGAAATGTCTGTCATGTTTCTGCTCTCCTCCTTGACATCTCTGATGCCAAAGGTGCGTGTTGGAAGGATATTCCTCCCATTCTTCTCCTCCAATAGCGTAGCATCAGAAATGAAGGTGGGTGGTGATGATGAGAGAAGAAAATATCCCTCCTTATTGAACTTACCCAAGCCTCCCAATGCTGTAGCTTTGTCTCCCAATACTCCAAGCCCTCCTAGATCTAAGATTGAAGCATCATGTTGTGAGGGATTCCCCACAAAATCTGAATCTGGTGGCCTCCTAGGTGGTTTGCCACTAGATAAGAGTGTCCCATGTAGAAATCTCATGAACATAATTGATGGGACTGAAGGTCCTTGCTTCCACTGTGCAAATCCATCTATGTTTTCTGTGTGAAAGTTTTATGTGAGGGGTAAGTATGAATTCCTTTGATCATTTGAGATTTACCACTCTTCTTGTCCACCCATTCCATTTACAAAGCCTCCCAATCAGTGGTGACTTTCCCCAATGTAATCAACGATTGAACACCCAAAATTACATTGGTGTCTGGTATGTCAACCACGAAGAAGTGATCAACCAATGTATAGGTACCCATGGTGACTGAGAGTGATGGGACATAGTGATGGGACATAGTGCATGCACTGCATTGTTCTATCTCCTGGGACCAAAACAGAGAATCCATCAAAAGTATCAGTGGGTATTGCCCTCCTTTGCACAAGATGGGCATCAATGAAGTTGTGGGTAGCCCCACTGTCAATCAGTACATAAGCCCTCTGATTCATGATTGAACTTTGAAATATTAAGGTCAAGTACTTAGGTACTCCTCTCAAATATGCAAGATTTCCTCCAATAGGAGCAAATGCTTCATCCCCATCTCCTAATGGTGTTGGATCTCCTTCAACATTGTCAGCGTTGTGACCCCTTCTTGGTTCATCATCTTCTTCTTCTTATTCCATATCTGAGAAGACCTTTATGTAATGTGCTTTACCAGTAGCACATCTATGTCTAGGTACCCATGGTTCTTGGCAGGTGAATCATAGCTTCTTCTTCCTGAGATCTCTCTGGACTTCAATATCAAGAGGCTTCCTGAATGTGCTCTCCTTTGAGGGAGCATCTTTCTCTTCCTTTCCCTTGCAAGGAAAAGAGGGCTTGTGCTGAAAGTTTGACTTTGCTTTTGGAGAGGCATCTTGAAGGTCTCTAGCCTTCTCAATGGAATCATGCAAGGTAGTGGGCTTGGTAGATTTTACCAACCCATGAAGAGATTCATCTAGGTCATCAATGAACATGTACACCCTCCTTGCTGTAGACAAATCAGGAACCATAACAAATAATCTCAAAAATTTAGAAATATAAGACTCTGTATTACCTGATTGCTTCAACTTTTCAAGGCTCGTGAAAGGTGCCTCTAGATCTCTTCTGTCAAAACTTTCCACTAGCCTTCTAGTGAACTCATAATAAGCAGTCACATTGGCATGAGCCCATGTAGACAAGCCATGGAAAACCAATTGTGTGCTTCACCTTTAAAGTGCAGCGCTGCAATCTAGATAGCTTCCATCTCTGGGACCTTGTTCAACTGAAAGTAGATATCTAGTTTTTCTACCCATGCTTTGGCAGAACAAGTGGATGACCCATCAAACTTGGGTAAAAATAATCTACCAATAAAGTGATGTCGATCATGATTCTAAGTGAATCCACCATCTCTATGCTGATGCCTTGGTCTTATTTTGTCCTTGAGGTGACAAAACTCTTGAAAACTCAAGTTATCCTTTAATATCTAAATCTAAGATTCATATTCTTCAAAATATTCTTCAAGGGATTCTTGCTCTTGAAGCCCTTCATTTTCCAAAGCCAAAAAAGTAGGCATGATAGAGCGTTGTGGAACTTGTGGTTGGTTCACTGGTTGATCATTCTAGTGATGAGACATGCCAGAGCTTTCTCCAAGATGAAATATCTTAGGAAATTCCTTGATTCTGTCCAAAATCATCTCTTTGATCTCTCTAGCAAGATCTTGCATGGCTCTCAAAATGATTTTAGGAAAATCCTTTGGATCTTCATCACTTCCAGATTCAGGGGCTTTACCCTTGTCTTTGTCATCATTTGTGTAATCAAATTTCTTCTATATTATCTTTAGATACCTCTTCTCTCTGTCAGTAGGAGGCTCCTCTTCTTCTGAAGACATATTGGCTTCTTACAGACTATGCCAATATTATTGCTCTGATACAACTGTAATATCCCAAAATGGGACACATGTAGCAATACTAAACAATATTGCACAAAATAATGCAGTTCAACAAAGTAAGAGTAGGAGGCCAATATGGAGGCTCAAAAATAACATTTACATCATAAAATCAGAGTTATATTGAAGCCCATGAGTTATAGAATAGGAAATAGAAGACTTTACATGAAGAAATCCTCAAAAATGAGGTGTTGCAACCATATATTAAGACTGAACAAGCATGAAAACGTTATTTTATTGGCTAAAAGTAGTTTTTTATTACACTTCAAATCTAGAGAAGATATGTGTACAAAAAGCTAGATCTATATCAGATCTGTACACTAGAAAGGCTCCTCTACAAATGCCCCTTGGGGTTTTCAGCAAAAATTGAAGTACATGGAGTAGATCTGAGATCTTATGCAGTAGATCTGTAGAATGATTTAGAAATTCTAAAGAAAATACAAGAGTATTCAGATCAGATCTGAATATGACATGGATTAGATCTGAATTCCATGGATCACTACAGTGAAGGGCAAAACCCCAACACTAGAGATCTCTCCTCCAAAATTGTGCCAAAACACCTTGAAAATAACACAGTATTGGAAGGAAAACTTTGTTGTAGGCTCTATAACATAGGTGGCCTCAAGCCAAGATCTAAAATCAGTGCTCCAATCATCCAATACTCTCTTTCCAGGGGGATAGAAGACTTTCCCACTGAAAAGAGGCACTAGAATGGCCTAGATATGAGTAGATCTAGCCTCCACTTGTTGTAGCTTACAAAGACAACCAAATCCTCAACAGGATCTACATTGTAGTTGGAAGAAGAGCTTGGCCAAATACCTGATAGTGGACACGAAATGCAAGACTCCTCTAGGAGCTACTCAAGGAAGGAGGTGGGATTCCCGATTAGGAACACCCAGTGCTAAACAACACTATTCTCTGCTAAACAGACAAGAGAATAAGAAATATCTAAACAGAAAAATTCTTCAGAAATAATATGTTCATCAACCCGCTCTCATGTTTTCCTCCTCTTCCTTTTATAAGATATAAACCTTGCAAAACCCTAAACCATCTCAATGATTTATCCTCTTTCACATGTGCCACCTCCAACTAAGACTGTGATGTGCATCAATGAGGATCACTTCTTCTAGGCAGTGTTGTTGATTTGGTTATGGTTGACCTAGTCAAATGATCCAGCCTCTTTCAAACCTAAGTGTGCTTATGTAAATAGCCCAGATTTAGCTTTTTTCACATGTGGCAATGATTTATTTGTTGTTTTAGGAGTTTTGTTGATCCTCCTTTACAAATTTATTCATAAAATAGAAAACAAAACAAAATTGAATATTCCCACTAGCTTAGGACTAATTGGGAATATTACATCCACTGTCTCTACCTTCATCATTCTTCACTTTCCAAAAAATTACATAGTGGACTTCTTTCTTCTTTCTGCTACAACTCATCTTATGTATCTGCATTAGGTTCCATAGTTCATATATGGCTTCTTGTAATTTAGTTTGATGTTGCAACCTAATTTTGTTTTCCTTAATTTTCCATTGCACTTTGTTGCACTTTATCCATTCATCACTAAACTATTGATTTCTTTCTTCAACTCTTCTTGCTTCAATTTCTTCTTTTTCACTTGGATTTACTCCATTTACTGCTTCAAATATTACTCCTGAAATTGGCTTCTCTCATACTTTCTAAATATCTCTTAAGATATATCCATCTTAAACATCCCTTTTCTTCTCATTACATGCAAATTTACTTTTGAAAAATAAATTGTCTTTTGATTCTTTGACTGTAGTAATATACTCATTCACTCTTCTTTGTATACTAGCAAACATAATCAAGTTTGGAAAACTAGTATCTGCTCCTGCCTCTTTCACAACTTGAGACATTTCCACATCATTGTTTATAATTCCCTTCTCATGCACAGATTCTTCTAGTAACTCACTTTCTACTTGATTCCTCTCCAATACATCATTATGTTGTTCATCAATTCCAACATATTTTCCTTTCTCTTTATTGACAACCTTTAGTGATTGTCCTTCACCTCCTTGACTAATTTAGACAATCAATTCAGCTTCTTCAAACACGGAATCTTCATGATTTACATATTTCTCATCATTATGCCTTACCTGGCAACTTCCAGTCTTCTTCAACTCTAAAACTGACTCTCCTTCCACTTGTGACAGGTATGTCTCCTCTTCATCAAAACATGTAATCATAAACAATTTATCAGGAAAAATATAAGGCCTTATTGCCTTTTCCTTCTCTAGAAACATCTCAGTATGTTTCTCTAAGTTTTCCTCTAACTCCTTTGTCAGCACATCAGTATGAAAATTTAAATTCTCCAAAGAACTCACAGGACTATCAGCTAGTCTCTGCTCCGTATCTTATCTTTCAAGGATGTCTGCCTGCTCTGGTTCACAATAATGAACTCCTTCCTCTGTAATGTCGATTTTTTCAACTCTTATTACCATTCTTGCATCCTTATCTTCTTCTTCATGATTTTCATTCATGACAATTTCTTTGTCTTCCTTCTTTAGCAATTTTTCCTAAGCATATATCCTTTGCTTTTCCAACTTTCTTCTTTGAAGGTCTAACTTTCTATATAACTCAACAATTTTAATTGAAGTAGAATTTGGAAACTTTGCATGGTTTTCAATACCTTCACTTGTTCTTAAACAATCATCAGATGGTCCTTCTCCCTCTGCTAGATCTACACACATGTCTAAATCACCATGCTTAAAAATTCCAAAATCATTAGGCACAGTAAATACCTTTTCTTAATCTCTAGGTCTTAACTCATATCTACTGTTCCAATCTTCACTGTTACCAGCTCCAATATTCTGCTGCACATTTCCATGGGACCTATATGTCTCCTTTTGTTTCTGAGATATTGCTATCTCAGTCTTAATCTAAATATATTTCAGACTCTGCTCCATCTTCTTAACGAACTCTAAATTTTTTTTATCATCATTTTATGTACCTGCAGACATACACAAAATGTTAGTTTTAAAAATACAAGACCTTTTGGCCTCGTTTGATGCTTCAACCACCAATATTTTGCAATGTACTTTTCTGTTTTCAGCAGTTCCTTTTTGTTTTGACTCAATTCCTTTGAGGCTCTCCTTCTCCAACAAGTCAATATGTCACTTCTCAAGTTCTATGAACTTGTGTATCAGCTTGACATTCCATCTCTTTTTCAATAGGTTCCATCTAACTCGTTTCCTCATTCTCCATCCATATCTTTGGTCCTCATTCTCTTTCTCTTGTAGCCATCCCTATAGTACTTTCAACTGTATTCTCCTCACTACATGTTTTTTCTCTCGCTCTTCATTACTCATCTTACCTTTATGGTATTCTCTATAACCTCTTCTATGACCATCCATGGTCATCTTCCTCATGAGATCATATATGCTCGATTGGTGATCTGCAACATAGGCTTCTCTTGTAGAAATATCCTCTTGCTACTCAATACCCTATCAAGATTCCTCTCTGAGCTTAATCTCTTCCTAGCTATTCTATCTCTTGGTTCACTCTCTTGAACCTTATAGAGCTTTTCTTCTCCCATGGTTGATGCACCCAGTCATCTCTCTTCTTTCTTCCAATCTTTATTTGGATAGGTTCATTGCTATAATCATAAAAAACTCTTCTTGTTATTGGCTACAATTATCAAACATCTTCACATTATTTCTTTCAATAATTCATCATTAATTAATTGAAAACATGAAGACCATACCTCACTGTCCAATTTTGTGAACAAATGTTGTTGTTGTAGTTTCTCTTTTTTTTTCCTTCAATAATATGATCTACTCTCTCTCAAAGTAGATTTTCCTTCTATCTCTTTACTGTTTCATTCTCTTCAAAGAACTCTTGTTGTCCTGATTTCTTCTATGAAGAGAATTTCTACTCTAACTTTCTCCCAAAAGAGCTTTAACTTGCTCTGATACCAAAAATGATGCAGCCAGAAGGCCACTTTACCCAAATACGCAAAACATTTTATTAATTATCCTTAAAACTCGAGCATAGGTTCATAAAACCTTTAAGAACCTTTATAACCCAACCTTAATCTTATTTTAATTCTTTTATGTAGAAGCTCCTTTTAAAAATTGGGTTTGGGTTTATAACTCATATAATAAATGTTTTTTTACCTTTTACCATCACCGCCTCCATTACCTTATCCAATACACACGTGGTATCGAGTATGGTGTTACCAACCATATCCCATTAATATTTAAACCATATTACATACATGGAATCACATTCACAATAAAACCCTGTGGGTTATGGCCCACCCAAACGGTGACCAATCACGTTGAATCACACATTTTAAAACTTATTGCAAGTCATAGAACTTAACATTTAACAAATAAACGTAACCCTTATCCTGTGTGATATGTGATCACACGCATCGCACCAAAAATAACTTACCGTGCGAACTCTTAACAATAACCACAGAAATTTGCGATGTGTGATATGCACTGGAGCACTATGTCGACATGTGGTCTTCCCTCATCGCATCACAACTTTCAACCCTTATCGCATCGTAAACAAATTAGTTTATCACGCGATGCATTAGAGCTAAACATTAAAATCGCTGATGTGCGATATGCGCTTGAGCACTAGGCCGACATGTGGCTCTTCCCTTTATCACCTGTTTAAATTGCGAAGTCCTTAACACCTAAACTTAATAATCGTCGATATGCGAAATCACTCTATTTGTGATTTAACCTCCATCATTGATCTGCGCCCAAATCTAATGGTCCTCACTGCTCACCCTTCTTCGCATCGCAAGTTATATCATTTATCTTGCGATGACTTAAACTTTATTGTTAAAATTGTCGATTTTCGATGTGTGCTTGGCTGCTCCACTCGACACGTATCCACTTCACAACTTCCCAAATTTAACTTGCGAACTAAATATGGACCGTTGGTCTTTCTCGGATCTTTGCGATTTAATCCTTGCTATCTATTTCCCTTCCTTTAGAAATATTATAAAGGCTTTTTTGCCTTAGTATTTTCTCTGTTTTATTCGATTGTCACTACTCTACATTTGCACTATCATTCCTAAGCTTGGTTCAATACTTAAAAGCATTGATCTCTCCTGAGCTTGTTCTTCTGGTTATTCGTATAACCATTATGCTATCTCAAGCCTCAATACTGAACATATTTTGTATTTTCTTCTCCAAATCCTTAATTCAGATTTCTTCTCTTTCTCGGCCTGCACACAATCATTATCTGCACTTCATTTGTTCTCACACAATATCAATAAATGGACTTCCCAGACTGGAATCATACAAATTCTACCCAGTCACTCTGTCTTATTCACCCAAAAGACTTATTCATTCATTTAAAAATTTATCAGAATTCATACCACACTGGTTTATTACACAGAAACAATTTTTTCTCATTACAGATCACTCATCTCGTAAATAAGACACAACACAATCGCATGAATTAAATTTTCTCATTAATCAACAAATGTAAAGATACATTAAAACCTACTTACAACTTAGCTTTGGCTAATTCTCTCTTTTCATGGCCTTCTCTTCCTACATAGAACCCTCTCTGTCTCTCGGGCTTCTCCTCTCTCTTCGCAGGCTTACCTCTACCCAATGAAAGTCTATCTTTTAAATCTTTATCAACAGATTCCTAAATTTTAGTAAATAACTCCTATAATTAGAAACCCATAATTAACTCTATATATGACTCATTCACTAACTCTTAAACATCCCTCCATCTCAGGGATTTGTTACATATTTCATTATGACTAAGCTCTTTGACTAATGTGTCAACACCTATCTAGAACCTTCTAGACTAATACTTGTGAACTATGAAATTTTTAGAAGACTTTACAATGATTATAAAAATAAAATGTCCCTCTTGGACCATTTTCAATACCTTATCCTTGAATTACATTACAAGTTTAACTTGAGGCGAGATGCTCCTGCATCATCTCTCATTAATAGAATTTACAAAGCTTGATTATGTATTAAATAATATAATTTCTACACACACTAAGGGAACTTTATCTAAAGGGAATTTGTTAGATAATAAACCTAATAGAGATGAATCATGTATTGACTCATACGAAAAATATATTCTCATTACTTGAGGGAAATGATACACACTAATTATTTCTTAACAAATTGACTGACTCTAACCACTATATGGCCTTGGAAACATAATGAAAAAGACTCCAAAACATTGGCCTTAAATTATTATCTTTTGATAAAAAATATAGTAACATGCACATAGCATAATAAAAAACTCATTGGAATGATCAATGATGACGAACATTTTTCGACCGTCACCAAAATTAACCAAAAAGAGCATTGGTGAGGTTAAATAAAAGATCGTCACTAGAAGTGTCACCAAAGAGAGAATTAGTGATGGGCCTTTAACAACCCTCACCAAAAGTGTCACTGAAAATGGATTTGGTGAAAAACCTTAAGGGAACGTCACTATATGCACTTGCAACAACGTTTTTTTAAGGACCGTCACCATATGTGACATTGGTGACGGACCTTAAAGGTCTGTCATAGGCAAACCCTCACCAATGTCCTTTTTTCTTGTAGTGATAGGAGTTACGAGAGCCCTTAATGACAGTAGTAGGATGACTAGAGTCGGTTGGTGCAGATGATCATGGAGGCACGTTGGCAGTGCTAGGATGTTGAAGACTATAGAAACACAGAGTAGAGGCAGCAGCACAAAGGTTGATGGGATTCCAACAGCAGAGAGGCAGTACAAACCATTAGCAACGCAAAGGCACCAGAGGGTCAGCGCAGATCAAAAACATAGGGTGTTTTAGTATCGATATGCAACTAGACTGAATTTTCTGTCAATATTTTGGGTGATGTACTTCAGTTTCTTAACTCTCAGAAACTGAGTTACAGTGCAGCAATTGCCAGTGGTAGTGCTATGGGCAGCATGATGCAGCATTTGAGAGGGAGTTTTCGTATAGATGAGGTAGTGACTGTAGAAAATTCATGGGCAACAGTACATAAGGTAGCAGCGCAGAGGATGAGGGTCAGCAATCCAAGCTTCAATAGCACAGGGGACCGATGTCGTGGATCAGAGTAATGCTTATGGATTGAAGTGTTGCTAGAGCACATTCCTCGGTAAGAGGAAGTGTTAATTTTTTGGTAGCATCGTATGTGATCTAGCTCTGAAAATTTTTGGAGGGGATAGAACACATGAGATCACAAAGAAACAAAAATCATTTGGATAAATTCCACCTGGAGCTTAAGTTATCAAATAATTAATTATTTTAATGGAAACCGTAAGTCTAAGTTAGGGAAATTAAATAATTAAAGTGAATTAATTTAAACATGTGGGTAAGAATGTTCTAAGAGGCGAGGATCAAGTATTTTCTAATCTTAACCGTTTATTAGATATTAGATCACGGTCGTTGATTTTCCAACTAGAAAATTATTAAAGGAAGGCTTGGGGTTAGTTGGAGAATACACACATAGCAGTAGCACTTTAGCTAAGTCGAAATTTGGCTGCGTGGTTTGCCGAAAAGTTTCGAGTAAGCTTCCAGTGTAGCAAGGGGCAGATCGATAGAGGGGTTCTAGATCCTAGGTCTAGAATGTAATAGTAGAGAAGCAAATCCATACCACATATTAGTGCAAGCCCGGGAGGGGTGAAGCAAAGGCGTCGTAAGTCTAGGAGGGGTGACACAAAGGAAATGTAAGCCCAGCAGGGGTGACACAGAGCTAGAAGGGCTCACACAGAGGGACGCAAAGTCAGAAGATGCTGGCACAATAACTCAAATGGTTGTACTAGGGTTTCAGTGGGCCAAATAGGGTTTGTATTTAGTAGATCCATAAGGGGTGATGCAACCACTCTAAAGGGTGACGTAGTGACTGTGTATGTACTTGTGGGGTTCTTCATCCTTATCTAAATCAACCATATTATCTATCTCTGGAGATAGAGGTACTTCTACCGGGATTTTATGTGTTGGGTAAACCACTAATGGTACCCTAGATTGTATTCAGAATTATGCATAATAATAAAACCCTCAAGAGTTGTTGCACTGGTTTTCTCGAATTAGGTTTTTCCAGGGATATTTGTCCAAGAAATCTTGTTTTTCCTTTGTCGAATGTGCTTAATTTTTTATTACTTGATTTATATGTGTGTGTAGGCTACATTGTGTTTACTTCAATGTTTTTTGAATATTTTTGAAAATAGCTTAGTAAATTAAAAACACAAGTAGGAGAAAAAAACCGGATTTTTGCAGTAGGATTTCAGTAATAAGGATTCAGAAATTTTCACATCTGTAAGGTACCATTTGCTCGAAGAATAAAATTAGTGAAAAATTTCGGTTGGGAATTAGTCACAGAATTAGTGGGTGGCTTGTAATATTGGCGTGATCAAGTCCAAAGGTTGACTTTCTCTCTGTTGACCTCATCATAATCCATCATGAGAATTTGATAAGTTTTGAGACCAAATTGTGCAGTTTGAGGTGCTTCTTGACCTTGTGTGGTTTTGAAAGCTATGTATCCTTTTCAAGTAAATGGGTTGGTATACACAACTAGTTGAGATGAAGTAGGATCTGAAGGAAGCTGAGTCATGGGTTTTTTTCTTCTAGAGGAAACTACTTGGGCTTCCCATGATATATGTAGCTAAGGTAAAAGGGGAAAATCATGAGTATAATGGCCATATATGCTGCAACATGCACAAGGCTTATGCATATGAAGGGCCTTGTTCTACTTGGGTTATCCCTTTTGTTGGGTTGCAGGATTAGGATGATTTCCCTATGGTGGATTAGGTGGAGGACCCTGGTTACTCTCATTACCTTGGGATTTTTTATTTCTATTACCTTTCCCCTTATTCTTCTTCTTGGTGTTGGTGGGATTGGTTGTGCTTTGTTGAGCATACACTTCACCTTGAGGAGGAGGTGGATGTTGTGGAAAAGGATGAGGAGGCATAGGAGGCTAAGGCACTAATGTCGAAGGGGTTAGAACACTAAGTGTTGCATCAGGAAAATATGGAGGAGGGGAGATATTTGGACAAATAGGTTGGGAAATAGCTGGCCCTGACATCTGCTAATGTAGTTGTGGATATTCATATGGTGTGCTTTGACCAAAATAAGAGTTTCCTGGTGGAGGGGGATTTTGTGTAACTAGCTCCAAAAATAGAAGAAAAGAGATATCAACGCCTTAGAAACAAGCCACTTCGAGGCGGCAACCTCCAATACATTACATAAATGAACAATTCTTGGATGATACAATTTACAAAACCTCCTTTCTATATATAGGAGTCCATGTGGCCATAATGTAATCCTAGTGGGCCACAATGTGATCCTAGCTGACCTAACAATAATAATTTAAGGGCACAATAATAAAAAAATGGGGGTTACAAGGGTACAATAATAATAATAAGGGGGTTACACTAATAACAATAAGGGACTATACTAGTAATATAGGGACCTAACATGCCCCTCTCCTTCAAAAAAGTGTTTTCCTCAATGCTTGAATAGCTCTGGGTGCTTCTTTATAAACTTCTCATCCTCCCATGTAGAATCTTTAGTGGGTAAGTTCTTCCACTTGATGAGATACTTTGAAATTGATCGATTCCATAGTCGTCGAGTTCTTGTTTTTGTGACCGCTTCAGGTTCCAATATGATTTTTCCTTCCTCATAAATTTATGGCAATATTGTTTGAACTAGAATATTTTCACCTATAACCTTCTTTAAGCATGAAACATGGAAAATTGGATGCACTCGAGAAGAAGCAGGAAGCTCCAATTTGTATGCCATAGTACCAATCTTTTGCAACACCTTGTAAGGACCATAGTACTTTGGCGATAATTTATTATCCTTCTTAGCTTGCTTGAGGGACATTTTTTTGTATGGTTGTAGCCGTCAAAATACCCAATCTCCTACATCAAAACTTCTCTCGCTGTGATGTTGATCTTCATGTTGTTTCATTCGATTTTGTGCCAAATTCAAGTTATCCTTTAAGAGTTGGAGAACTTCTTGCTGATGTTTGATGTGATCTTCCACTACTTGAACCTTCGAATTTTCCCTTAAAGATGATGTGATGGATGGTGGATCATATCCATAAAGTGCCATAAATGGGGTCATTTTTGTTGCAGTATGGAAGGAAGTTTTATACCACCATTCAGTGAGAGGTAACCACTTGACCCATTGTGTTTGTTTATCAGATACAAAACAACGAAGATATCCTTCCAAACATTTATTTACTATCTCAGTTTGACCATCAGATTGAGGATGATAAGATGAGATATGAGCTAATTGAGTACCCAAACAAGAAAATAACTTTGTCCAAAAATTTCCAGTAAAAATGGGATCTCTGTCGCTCACAATAACCTTTGGGCTTCCATGTAGCTTTTGAATTTTGTCCATAAATGTAGTATCAACTGTACTTGCTTTAAATGGATGAGATAATGCACAAAAGTGTGCATAGTTGTTAATTCTATAAACTACCACCATGATGACACTCTTTCCTTCAGACTTAGGTAAACTTGTGATAAAATCCATTGAAATCTCCTCCCAACGTTGACTTGGAATGGATAAAGGTTGTAGAAGTCACGGGGTCTTAATTGTCTCAACTTTATTCTGCTGGCAAACCAAACATTCCGCCACAAAATTTTGAACATCAGAATTAAGGCCATCCCAAAAAAATTCTTTCTTCACCCTGTGGTAAGTTTTTAAAAATCCTGAGTGTCCTCCTAAAGGAGAAGTGTGTAATTCCAGGAGAATATTTTGTTTTAGTTGGGAATTATTACAAAGATAGAAGCAATCTTTGTACCATAAGGAATCATTTTTCCAACTAAATGTATTAGATGTACTAGGATCTTGCTGAAACTTTTTAATGACTTTCCATACATCTTTGTCCTTCTTCCATTCATATCTTGCTTCCGTTATCCAATCTGGTTGGATAATAGAAATGGCACAAAGCAATGCTTCCACCTCTTCATTCTTCCTTGAGAGTGCATCTGCAACAACAATAAGCTTTCCTTTTTTGTAGATTATTTCAAAGTCATAACCCAACATCTTTGTGACCCATTTTTGCTACTCTTATGAAGATAATCTTTGTTCCAAAAAGTGTTTAAGACTATCATGATCATTTTTTACCTTGAAGTGTCTTCCCATTGGGTAAGTTCTCCATTTATTTAGTGCATGCAGTATTGCCAACATTTCCTTATCATAAATAGGTTTTTGTAAATACTTTCCTTTGATTGGACGACTTTCAAAATCAATGGGTCTTCCTTCCTACATTAAAACAGCACCAATTCTATTTCCTGAGGCATCACATTCCACAATAAAGGTTTTTGTGAAGTCTGGCATAGCTAAGACTGGTGCTAGGCACATTGCCTCTTTAAGATGTTCAAAGGCCTTAGTTACTTCAGGAGTCCATGAAAATGCATCTTTCTTCAAAATGTTGTTAGAGGTGCTGCTATTCTCCCATAATTCTTAGCAAACTTGCGATAATACCCTGTTAACCCAAGAAATCCTCACAACTGCTTTATGGTTGTGGGGACTTTCCATTCCTTAATGGATTTAATTTTGTTAGGGTCTACTTTAACACCTTCGTGAGATACAATATGACCCAGATATTCCACCTCTTGTACTCCAAAGAAACATTTGGATGTTTTTGCATATAATTGTTTCTCCTGCAATAGTTTGAGCACCCCGTCAACATGTTCAACATGATCCTTCCAAGACCTGCTGTAGATTAGTATATCATCAAAAAATACTAGCACAAATTTTCTAAGGAAGGGTTTGAAAATGGAATTCATCAACCCTTGAAATGTAGAAGGTGCATTGGTAAAGGCCAAAAGGCATGACCAAAAATTCATAATGACCCTCATGAGTTCGAAATGCTGTTTTTGGAATATCTTCAGTCTTCATTCTAATTTGATGATATCCTGAACGAAGATCCAACTTGGTAAAATAAATTGCTCCATGTAATTTATCCAATAATTCATCAATCACAGGAATGGGAAATTTATCTTTAATGGTGAGCTTATTGAGCTCCCTATAATCTGGACACATTCGCCATGATCCATCCTTCTTGTGTACCAATACTACGGGAGCAGAGAAATAACTTTGACTAGGTTGAATTATATCCGCCTCTAACATTTCTGCAATCATACGTTCAATTTCGCTCTTTTGGAAGTAAGGATATCTATAAGGCCTGATGTTTGGAGGAACACTTCCTGGAATCAAATGAATAGCATGATCATGATCACGAATAGGTGGGAGTCCTTTGGGAGTTTCAAACACTTTGGAATGATTGTCCAAGACTTGTTGGAGATCTGCAGAAATAGATGATTTTGATGTTGGAACTTCTAGTGAGCATAATTGTGCAATTACGCCTCGTTGTTCTTTCTTTAGAAGCTTTTTCATGACATTAGAGCTTATTATCTTTCCCGGCTTCCCTACAATACCCCGTAATTCGACTTCCTTTCCTTCTGAAAAAAATTTCAAGAAAAATTCTTGAAAATTAAAAGCTACCGTCCCCAAAGATTGTAACCATTGTACTCCTAGTACAACATCAGCACCTCCCATAGGAATGGAAAGCATTGGACTAGTCAATACATATTCCCCCATGGTTAGCTTGATATTATGCCATTTTCCAGAACAATTTATAGTTCCTCCATTTGCAACCATCACTTGACATTCTGGTGTTGGGTATATGAAACAATTTAATTCCTTGGCTACCTTACAATGAATAAAATTATGGGTGCTACCTAAATCAATCAACACTATTACCTTTTTCTTCTTAATATGTCCTTCTATCTTGAGAGTTTGAGGAGTGGTAAATCCTGCCAGTGCATTACACGATATGGTCGGATTCATTTCTTCCTCTTCTAGGGCTGGTTCCTGGTGTATATCTTCTTCTTGTTCATTTTCTTCTTCCTCTTCACAATATATGTAAAATAATTTCTTCTCAGCACACTTATGACCTTTAGTGTATTTGCTATCACAACTGTAGCAAAGCCCTTTTGCTCTTTTTTCTTCCAATTTTTGTGGTGTCAACTTTGTAGGTTGTGGAAATCTAGGCGTAGCAACACTTCCTTCTTTATATAATTGAGTGGTAGGCTTCCTTGTCGCCATTATTTTACATTCAAATTTTCTTGCCAACCTGAATGCCTTCTCCAATGAATCCGGTTCCAAAACGCGAACTTCATGTTGGATGTTATCCTTTAAAGTGCCTATGAAGAGGTCGATCCTGTGTTCCTCTGGAATATCAGTTACCCTTATATTCAATTTTTGGAAGTCCTCAATGTGTTGCCCCACTAAACCCTTTTGTTTGAGATTTATCAATTGGATAAATAAGGTGTTGCTCTTTGTATCCTCATAATGTGCTATCATTTCCTCCGTAAAAATTGACCAAGTGACAATTTTTTTATGGGAGCAAAGCCATCGATACCATACAAATGTATTTTGTTCTAAATTTAAAGTTGCAATGCGTACCTTTTGTGTGTTTTGCACGTTATGGAGATAAAAATATTGCTCCATCTGTAGTATCCATGTTACAGGATCCTTTCCATCAAACTTCCTCATATCCATTTTTGGAATATGGTGGTTCTTCCCGCCAACATTAGAGTTTATGAAATCACGATTAACATTTATTTTGTTCTCATCATGAGGTTCTTCTACTATCTTTTCACCATTAGGAAACATTTCTTGTATCAACTTTGTCAACCTTCGATGTCTGATTTTAGATCATTCTTCATGTTTTCCATGTTGTTTTCCATGTTTTCTTTCATGTCATCCATATTAGCTTCCATGCCAGCTTCCATGCCATCCATCTTAGCTTCCATGCCTTTCTTTAAACCGTCCATCTTCGCTTCCATGCCTTTCTTCAAAACTTCCATTTCATTTTTTGTTGCTCTTTGCGAGAGTGAAATTTGTTGCACTTGCTCTTGTAATTTTGATAGATCATGTTGCAATTTTTCATCTTCATGAGTCATAGTAGAGCCTTCTGAAGGCTTAATGGGTGTTGAATTATTTTTACGGGGCATCTTTTAGAACCCAATACTGATATCTATTCTACAATATGCCCTTGGAATCAATTCAAATTGATTCTTCAAACAAGACTTATACAATTCGGAAAAAAAATACACACCTTTTTCTTGCTTTTGAGGAGCTTGATATTGAAATTGGATTATATCTGTAATTGAAGCACTTTAATATTTGAATTTTGGTACCAACGTAGCCCTCTGAATTATCTTTTGAATGCCATGGGTCTGACCTGATTTAGATTCTCCAAGACAAAGTTGTGTCCAACCTCCCACAATGACCTAATTATGGACTGGTTCAGTACAGTGAGATTGTACAAATTTCCACGTGTCACTGTTTCATCCTTTGGCTCTAAAATTGACAGCCATGAAACTAAAGTCTGTGTACTTGTGACCAATTTTTACGGCATTCCAATCCAATGCTCAGAGAGAGAGTTATGAATATTTTCCCACGATCACCTCTTTGAGATGAAATTCAAGAGCCTGAAAAAGCACTACCTTCCACAGATCATATCTCCGAAAATGTTGCGAACCAAGCTCTAAATTTTTTTGAAGATTTTCCTTAGGATATCAGCTTCACACCATAAAAATTTCAGCTTCTGAAACTTCGTAGAAAAAAAATTTATAGCGCAAATTCCACGATGACCTGTTTAGGAGCCTGAAAAAAGACATAACTTCCACAGATCATATCTCCAAAAATTTTGTGAACCAAGCTCTGAAATTTTTTGACGATGTTCCTCTAGATTTTAGCTTTGCACCCTAAATATTTCAACTTCTGAAACTTCGTAGAAAAATATTTATAGTGAAAATGCCACAATGACCTGTTTGGAGTAGCGAAACCCTAGAATCCAAAGCTCTGATACCAAATGTTGTGTAACCAGCTCCAAAAATAGAAGAAAAGAGATATCAACGCCTTATAAATAAGCCACTTCGAGAGGGAAACCTCCAATACATTACATAAATGAAAAATTCTTGGATGATACAATTTACAAAACCCCCTTTCTATATATAGGAGTCCATGTGGCCATAATGTAATCCTAGTGGGCCACAATGTAATCCTAGCCGACCTAACAATAATAATTTAAGTGCACAATAATAACAAAATGGGGGTTACAAGGGTACAATAATAACAATAAGGGGGTTACACTAATAACAATAAGGGACTATACTAGTAATATAGGGACCTAACAGGGGATAATTGTAAGAGGTATTGGTCCCCCCTGGGGTTTACCATAACTCTTTTGAGGTAGAGAATATGGTTATGGGTAAGGGTGTTAAATAGATCCAACGATACCGTTGGCGGCATGAGATTCCCCTAGAGCATTAGTAGCACTGGGTCGAGGAAGATCATAGAGAACAGTATAAACATAACTTGATTTAGCATAGATCAAGACATATTTTAATAGATCTACTTGGTGTGCATATTCCACTATTTGAGGGATGTGTGATGCTACATATTTACCTATGGGGGAAAAATCGATCTAAGGAACCAATCCATGTAGACACAGTATTCGAATTTAAGGTCCCTACACATGCTCCTCCTTTTGCGCCATTCTTGGACATGGTCAGATAGGTGGGTGGTATAAGTTTGACGGAATGAATTCAAGAGTTTAAAACCGGTTTCAAAACAGAGAGCTAACTATATATGTGATAATAAATCTTTGGAAAGAGAAAAAAAATGGAATTAGTGGCATGAGGTTGATCGAAATACCACTTGGTAGGAACTCCAGTAAGCATGCACTAGAATAATAGAAGATGAATGAAATCATCATTAATGGAATTATAGGAACACCACATGTGAAATGAGCAAACATGATTGTTGGGATCTTCTCCAATATTTTCTTCAAACTAAGGAATGCCTTAAGGAATTTTAGTAGGCATAGATGGCTAATTTGGGTTATGGAGAAGAGGACCATTGATCAGCTAATTAAAATATGGGAGATTCCAACCAACCATGAAGGGTAGCAATGGGGTAGGAGTGATTGTACCGCTTGAGGTTCCATTGGTGGTATTACCCAGGTTGGAACCCAAGTTACCACCTTGATTTCCTGCACCTGCATTAGTGCCTGACATGGTGGCGATATGAGGTTGATAAGACATATAATCAAAGGAATTAATAGACTTATAGTTATAAGGACCTGATGTAGGATTGGGAGGATTAAATCAAACTCAACGAGGAGGATTAATACATCCTAACAGGAACTGAGTATGAATTCCTTGAATTCACTACAAAAAATGCGTAGGTGGCGCAATGATGTCAAGACAAAGATGATACTAAAGGACTAGAGGATGATAGGAAAAAACAAACAAACAAACACCTAGTGTAGTGGTGCCTAGTGTAAACTAACTGTATAATGATGCTACTCTAATGCAAGAAAAACTGTCCTATGAAATAAAATGACTTATTTCCTAAAGGTGATCTAATTCCTCAAGCAATCCTAAATCTAGATAAATGTCTTTCAGATTAATCACATCATTAGGATTAGGTCAACATTTCGAACCAGCTAATGTGGTTCATCCTTAGGACAAGGTCGAGAAACTAATCAATCTCGATGAATAATTAATTAATTTATTAGTTAATTTTAATTCTTAATTAACTAACTCTCTAACAGCTAGTTCTTAATAGCTAGTCTTAACGTCTAGTTCTTAACAACTAGTTCTCAACGACTATTTCTAGGCAATGATGCATCTCCACTATTTATTCATTGAGATTGATTAGTTTCTCCACCTTGTCCTGAGGATGAACCACATTAGCTTTTTAGAAATGTCGACCTAATCCTAATGATGTGATTAATCCAAAATAAATTTATCTACATTATGGATCACAAAAGTCTTAGATCTAACAAATGTTAAATCTATTTTTTTATATGGCCTTCAAACAAACTTCTTACTTGACGAAATCTCATCCCCTCAAGCATAGCTGTCTAGTAAAAGGTAGGGTAGATAACCAATTGCTTCCTGCAACCAGTCCTATAAGTTTTTTTCCTCAGATTGGTCACTATGGTTACCTTCGTCCCATGGGGGTGGTCGAGTCTTGAGCTTTTTGGTGATCATTCATCGCACATAATTCCATACCACGGGTTGGGTAGCACCGAGGAGAAATTCTTGCATTATTACCTAGCCTAACCCACTCTGAATCGATTTTCTTACGCACTTCATATTTGAGTTTGGTATGGTGAAATATTTTAAGCTCCCTACAAACTCAACTTCTATGTCTCAATGTAAATGATCAATGTGTGCTCTTGGAATCCTATCCCACCGATCCTACACCTAACTACATAGATTGTTTGGCCCTCATGCCCAAGTGGGCTTAATCTATGTGTGTTAGAATATTAAGTGTGGTATGGTTTCAAGTCTTTGCATGGTAGTGTTAACCAAGCTCACTTTTTCTTAGGGTGTGTATGTGTGTGAAAAAAAATTTCTTTAGTGGATGATTAAATTGAGCATGTTTTGTGATGAAATATGTTGCTAAAATAAAATGTTGAAATAATATGAATAATTTTGAAATATGACACTAAAATAAACAACCAATCAAGCTCAAACCCCACCCAAAGAAGGATTTCAAACAACTAGACAAGAAAATGAAATCAAGCTACTCAAAAAAAAATTAAAGGGCCTACAAGATCTATTGTCAATGGGAGTGGGATCTAAGGCTCTGTGTTGTTAAAAATGGTGCAGACAGACAACAAAAAATAGAGGTTAGATCTATTTCAAAGGATAGGAAAGAAGCTAAAAGAACTAAGGATACTCAAGGGGATCCTAAGTGGAAAGGCATGAGAAAATTGAAAATGGAGTTATAATGGAAAAAGTACCTATCCAAAAGGGCTGATATAAAGTGGATCAACCCAGCAAACTAGTAGGTAAAAGTTTTGAAAACCCTAGACTCCTTACTCAACCAATCTCTTCCTAAAAAGGTGGAGGAATACTACAAACCCTAGGGGGTTTTTCTTCCCCAAAGAGACTAACTAATATTATACAGGCCTAAGGAATACTGAAACATAAGTGAAGTAACCCTGACCCAATACACAGACAAAATGGTTGTAATGCTGGAAGAAATAGTGAAAAAATTCCAGAAAAAATTCAAAACGCAGGTACTGATTTGGAAAGGGCTAAAAACACAATTTTTTGGGCCAAATAGTGCATTATGGAGCTGAGAGTGCAGTTTTGGTCCTGAAAGGTGAATTTAAGAAGGCCTGGCTGATTTGTGGAGTCACCATCTCCTGTTCGTCATCCAATTCATTAATATCCAAGGCTTGGCAATTTGTTTCTGTCATGAGTTGAGCCAATCCCTGTCCCTTTATAAGCTTTGTAGGTTTTATTTCAATATCATACTCTAATATGGTAGCAATCCATTTACCTATTTTTCCCTCAATTCCATCTTGAGTTAAGATTTCTTTGACAATAGCATTTGGTACATAGGCTATCACATGGGAATACAATATATAGATTCTAAAATCTTTAATAGATTTTACAAGTGCAAAAGCTTGTTTTTCCATGATGTTGTATTTTAATGATGCATCCCTCAGTGCTTTACTAAAAAAGGATATGGTTTTTTCACATCCTTGATCATTCTTTTGTAATAAAACAACTGCTACAGTATGTTCTGATGCAAATGAAAATATTATGAAGTCTCTATCAAATTGTGGACTGGTAAGAACTGGTGTTCTAGTCAATGCCATTTTAATTTTTTCAAATGCTTGTTTGGCTTCTACTATCCATTTAATACTTGAATCCTTTCTTAACATGTTAGTAAGCAATCTAATTAATTCAACTAAGCTAGATATGAATCTTCTCAAAAAATTGATTTTTCCTATGAAAGCTTGAAGTTCTTTAACATTTCTAAGGTGAGGTATCTGTAATATAGCTTCTATTCTAGCAGGATCAATTCTAATACCATCTTTGGAAATGATATGGCCCAAGAGTTTACCTTCTTCAAGACCAAACAAGGACTTTTTTGGATTCAAAGAGATACCATACTTTCTTCATTTTATGAATACTTGTCTGAGATGGTCCAAATGCTGCTGATCAAATTTATAAAAAACAGTTAAATCATTCAGATATATAACAAGAAAGTCATGAATTTCTTTTGCAAATGCAATGTCCATTGCTCTTTGGAAGGTTGCTCCAGCATTTTTAAGTCAAAATTGCATTTTAACGTACTTGAATTTACCCCATGGTGTTGTAAAAGCTTTTTTTTCCTGGTCATCAGGATGAACTAGAATCTGGTTATATCCTGAGAACCCATCTAAAAGAGAAATCCTTGAAGCACCTACTACTCTTTTCAAAATGTGATCCATTTTGGGCAAAGGGTAATTATCCTTCAAAGAAACCTTGTTTACATTTATTAGATCAACACATAATCTGATCTCTCCATTTTTCTTCCTAGAAGGGACCAAATTAGACACCCACTCTGAAAATCTAATAGGAGCAATCATCCCTACTTCATACATTCGTTTGATTTCTTTTTCAATTAAAGGCAACAGTATAGGGTTGATTCTTCTTAGTTTCTATTTAAATGGTTTCTGATCTAGTTTTAGAGGTATTGTATGCTGAATTATAGAGGTATCATAATATTTCAAGTCTTCATAACTCCAGGCAAAGACATCATGTAATTCCCTTATTAGTTCCACGTATTTTATTTTTTGATCGAGAGGCAAAGATTTAGATAATTTTATTATTTTAGGATTTTCTTTAGTTCGCAAATTATATTCCTCAATATCAGCTTTCAAAGGTTCCTTTTTGGGTTTCTTTGGAATGTCATTAGAGTCAAAAAGATCTTCCGGAGGAGTTAATCCTTTAGGAAAATGATTATCTTTCAGATTAATGATCTCAGAATCTTCTTCAATAATTTCATCAACTTCCATTTGTTTAAGGTCCTGCATTTCTTTTTTAGTGAACTTTGTTGGATGAAGCATTTGAATTGCATTCTCTTCTAAAATTTCTATTTCTTGTTCATTTATTTGATTAGATTCAATGACTAAATCTTCATCTATGTTACTGTTAGAAAATGCATTTTCTAGAGTCAGAAAATTGTTAATTTGATTGTCATTTACAAACACTTGCCAATTCTTAAAATTGTCTGGCATAGCAGGTCTATGTCTAATCTCAGCTGTGAACTGATGATTACGTTCGAATGGTAATTTACAAGTGCTAGCAAACATTGCAAGACTGTGAGCATGCAAATTTTGTTTTCTTGGAATTTTAGCAAGCTGAGCCTGTAGAAAAGTATTCAGAATCTCTACAACTGTCCCTCTATATTCTCTTAGTCTGGGATATTTTGTCAAAAAGTCACCATTGATCTGTTGAATTATTAAATCAGAATCTCCTATGACAGATACTCTAATTTCCCCTAATTTTTTGACAAGTTTAAGCCCTAACAAAAGAGCTTCATATTCTGCCATATAATTAGTGCATTTAAAGTTCAATCTATAATCATGGCCTTCAGCATGATCATTTTCAACGCCGTGTATCCAAATTCCAACTCCTGCTCCTAACTTATTAACTAAACCATCAAATTCTAAATGCCAAAGAATTTCATGTTCATAATTTGTATCAGGTGTTTCAGGAACTTTCTTAACAGTGAGATCTGGTTTTTCATTTTCTTCTGTGAGATCTGGTTTTTTACTATCTTCTTGTTTTTCCTGAGTATCTGACGTTTCATTTTCCTCAGAGATTTCCTGGATTTGAACACTAGATTTTTTATTTGTAATTTCTTTTGGTTTTGTTACTGGTGCTTCTAATTCAGTGGGAAGATCAGATCCAACATTATAAAGAATAAATGAGTCCATATCAGAATGTACTGAGTAGATGGGGAAATTTTCAGGTTTCTCCTTACTACTAACTACATATTTCATTAAAGTTTCTCTGTATAGTCACTTAGGTTGGCTGAATACTGAAATAGTATCATATGACATATCTAATTGAAGAGACCCTCCGAGATTTGCACCCCAAAATCTGGACAATAGCATACCATATTTTGGAGGAATATTTGCTACTACTATATCCATCAAAATTGTTTTTGCAGTGTATTGAACCAATGAAACACACAAGTCTTTGATTAATCCTAAACATCTCACCTGATTTGAATCAAAAGAAAAGAGATCTTTGTATGGTCTGGTGATTTCTAAGTTTAATCTCTCCATTACAGCTTTGGGCATTAAATTGTGAGATGCCCCAGAGTCAAGCATGGCATTATGAAATATTTTATCATGTATATTCAAACTCACATAGAATGGAGGAGTTCCTCCACTTCCTGGTTTTCCATTTACTTCAGGGCCAAATAATAATCTAGGTTGATCATCAAAAACATTTACTGAGTCATAACTTCCAGTAATATTAAGTGATCTATTGATTTGACTTCGGTAGACATCATGTTTAGCTAATTCAGACAATGGAACAACTATTTTTAATTTTCCTACTTCAGCTTCCAGATTAAAAGGTTTTTCAGTCTGAGTTGTTGTGTTTCGAACAGTTGGATTCTCTTTTTCTTCTATGTTTTCAGTATTTTTCTCTTTTTCAGGAATGGGATTGTGTGCTGAAGTTGTTTCCGAATCAACTTCTGGAGGTTCCTCTATATTTCCTTTAGGAGGAAGAGTATTGGAAATTTTTCTGTTCTTCAGTTGACTATCGGATACATCTTCAATTATTGGGTTAGCAGGATTAGGATCTGATCTAGTGAGAATATGTACGGGGGTAGTATTGGTTTTACCTTTGAGGGGTTGTTTCGTAGCTTTCTGTTTACTTTTTTCTGGGACATCAATTCTTCTGCTCCTCAAATTATATTGCTTGTGAACTTCGTAGATGGTTGTATCGTATCCTTCCTTAAAGTCAAACGATTCTCCTGAATGGCTTTGAAACTGCTTAAGTATGTGAGCTTCTTGATCATCTTGGGTCAAAAAAATTTATGGTTCGTCCTTGCATTCAGTAAAGTTATTTATTTGAACATCTTCAGTTGGTTCCTCAGAAGTTGAGCCTTCAATATAATTTTCCTAGAAATGGGGCCTAATATTTTGGTCAGGACCAGTTTTTCCAGTATTTTAATTTTGGTTCCTTCTAAAATTTGGATTTCTTACAATATTGTTCGATTGACCATCCCAAGGATATTTCTTCTCAATTGTTTCTACTATATCTCCTAGCATTTCCATTCCTTTGATGATATCATCCAGCTTCTTTTCAAAAGTTGTGGGTTCTTCGTTTAAAGTAATTCTCCTTTCATCTCTGGCTCTAGCTCATTTCTCTATCAGGTTGGCTTCAACACTAACAACTATACTTTTCATTTCTTCTAAAGTTTGAGGAGCTCTTTCCCTAAGTTGATACACCATATCATAATCAAATCCATCAGGGAATTTGATTAATACTGAATCTGGAGGAGGTCTAAGATTTTGGGGAATAGCATTGTAAGCCTCATTGAACCTGGTGACGTAATCTTGCACAGTCTCATTTGGTCCTCTCTTTAGTTTTCCAAAGTCTGATAAGATTTGAAGAGGATCTTTCTTCTTTTCCCATCTGTTTAAAAATTTTCTATAAAGGGCTGGTAAGTCAGCAACACTGTTTGCAGGAGGGGCTCTAAACCAGGTTCTGACTTCTCCAGTAAGACTTTGGACAAATATTCTCATTCTTACATCATCAGCATCTATTTCATAAATTTCAAAATAATCGGTCATCTTTTTAGTATGCTGTTGTGCAGTGTAGGTACCAGAACCATTGAAAGGTGTGATTTTAATTTGGTAGTATTGGGGCATAGCCGCTGGATTGGCTGGTAACCTTAAGGGAGTATATCTGTTTTCCATTGTAAGGGGTAGTGATGAAATAACAGGTGAGGTTGGTCTATGAGTAATGGGTGGAGGAGTAGAAGGGGTAGTTTGAAGTCGAGATATTTGGGGAAATGTTGATGAACTTGGAGAAGCTGAAGTAATTACAGAAATATTTGAAGTTCCTTCAGAGGTAAGTTCAGATTGTATGGAATTTCGCAAATTTTTATCAAGATGTGAAGTAACAAATTCAAATTGTAAATCTTCTAGAAATACTGGGTCTGGAACCAAATTGGACAACTCAGAATCAGAAAAATTTACAAATAAAGATGTTTCAAATTGCTCGTCAAAAGGTTCGTCCTCAAGATAAATCCACTTCACAGGACAGGATATTGATCTATAGAGAGGTCGAGAACTACCAGAGCTTTCTTGACTATCTTGTCTCCTAAGAATTTTGGGGATCAGATTCGGATTTTCAAACACAGGCGGTGGATTTGGATCAAGATTAGCCCTAGTGTAACAAGTCCTTTCTGAAGCCAGTTTTCTAGGTGATAATTTTTTTGGTTTAAATGAAATGAATAATAAAACTTCAATAATCTCTTTAAGAAGTTTCAGATATTGGTTTTAAATATTCTTAAAGATTTATTTGACTAGAGGAACTGATCAAATGTTTGAAACCAAAGTTCAGTTCATAAACTAGACCAGAGATAGATTGAAGTAGCATTTATTTACTATGCAATTGCAAAGCAAAAGCAGTTCAAAGGCTACCTGGCTAACTTTAGGCTCCATTTGTAGTTTATAAAGTAAACAATAGTAACAATAAACTTATTCAGATTCCCCAGTGGAGTCGCCACTATGTTATCACTCAGATTTTCCTTGAAGTTGTTGGGAAGAGGAAAGGGGTCCGAGGTAACCACAAACCAACTTTTAGGTACAGAATCTAGCCAATCTGTACCCAGAGAGGGATCTCTCTTTAAGTTTTAGCTTTTTTTTTTAAAGATATTAGGCTAGTTATGAAAGTTTATGGATTTTGATTGTGTTTGGGTGATGGAATTTAATAACAGAGGGGTAGGACTGAGTAGTTTAGGCCATTGGGCTAATGGAGTCAAAGAAGATGGCTTAACTAGATTTAGTTTCTTAACAAGGGATGGTTTCACAGGGCAAGGTAATCAAATATGGAACAATTAAAGATCTAAAATGAATCGAATGGACTCAAAATGGGTGAAGGGAAACTAAGAATCCTTCAACATATTCGAAAGAGGGAACTTGAATGATTATTAATAAAGAGAAATTAAGTATTATTTACCAAATAATCAAAATGATTAAACTAGAAAAACAGGAGCAATTAAGAATTCATTGTTTAAACCAGTTTAGAAGAAAACATTTAGAACAAAAACGATTAAAATCAGATTACACTTAAGAACTTTCTGATTTATTCCTTTTCGTTAAACATTCAGGTATGAAACATAAATGGTATAATAAACAAATATAAAATTTTAAAACATAAGATATAGATGACTTATTGATCCATTGTTTGATTCAAGAATCATGTGAAAAGTCTTTTGCATCAATTCCTTATCCAGCTAGCCATGCAAAAATTGTCCAACAGCACTTTATTCCAAAGTAATCAATATTACAGCAAAGTCTAAGAATCCCCCTTCAATACTCCAATTGAGGGAGTATTTATACAAAAAATTACAAAAAATATCTCATAACAGATTGAGATATAATCTAGGATGATTCATAAGTATTTTACAAAAAACTAGAGACATATGGTCTCGTAGATAAGAGAAATGATAACTGATGTTGTGATGTTTCCTTCTTTTGAGAATGTGTTGGAGGCAGGCCCTATGATTTGGCTTGCTGTTGTCCTCTTCAGTAACTCTATGTTGGCTGCTCTGTTTTACTGATACTCTTTGACTGCTCTGATACACTTTGACCTTTATTCATCCTTTATCCTTCTTACCATGACTTACTATAGTACATAATCAAAATTTCATGTAAGGATAGTTTTTTACAAAAGTTCTAACATTTCTTCCCACCATTTATCTTTCGGTATTCTGGTTCTTTGCAGCTTTATGAGAGTTTCATCAATCTCTGTATACCTAAAGAAAGTAGGTTGAATTGGGAACAAATGTTTTACTTCATGCTCGAGAAAAAACAAATTTTCCAATCTATCATGAAGACTTTTTCCTATAGGCAATGCTATTGTTGATGAACTAGTTGAGGCACTGGCCTGATTGTCAGCATGCTTGTCCAATTTTTCAACATAACTTTCAAGGTCTTTCATTACATTTTCAACATTGACCTGCTCATTATCTTGTTCTATCAATGTCCCTTCCATCCATTCATCCATATTGGCATACTATTCAATTTCTGGGATTCTTTGATGAATGTATAGTGATAATTTGTTTTTCATTCTTCTGTCACAAATAAAGCTGTTTGGGTCATAAGGTACCCAGTAGAAACTCTTTTCTAATTTTAAATAGTCTTCTAATATTCTTTCAACTTCCTTTCCAGCTTCTCTAGAGTTGCAAACAAAGGGACCTAATTGGCTTTTAATCCTGAGTTGAGCTTTTTTCTTTGCATTGTAAAAATGGACTATATATGAATTAATCATCTGTCTGAAATACTCTAATGCAAATAGTCTCATTGGGACATATTTTGGCAACTTGAATGGGCATAACTCACACCCATATATTCTGATCTCGATGTGATTTCGATATAGATACTAGTCACCTATCCTATATTGCTTTGAGAGTTGGAGAATTTTCTTGATTTCATTATTGACCCTAGGAGGGGAGACTCCTGTCAAAAAGGTGGTTGCAGGGTGTAAAAAAAGGTCAATAAACTCATTGTAGGAATAAGGATAATCCGGGGAATTATGAGTGATGGCAGACCAAAAGATCACAGACCTAGGATTTCCTTTGGCATCAAGTTTTTTGACATGGAAAGGAAAACTGTATGATTGGTAATAGAGAATGAGATGATAAATAACAAAAGAATACTTGAACACTCTTTCATTCTCTAATCTCATGAACTGATCATGGATTTTATCTGCAATGTAGGAATCAAAATCATACTTGACAACAGGGGGCTATCGAGGGGTGAAAATTGATAACAATACTAGGGTTAATTGGTCAACATACTCACTAGTATTGAAACCCATTATAGATGAAATCATATTCAGAATAAGCCTGCCCACATCAGTGAAAAAGGTGTAACCATAAGGGGGAGGGCCTTTGGGCTGATGTTCTGGAAACATGAAGGTTTGGCAGAGGCAACTTAACTCTTCATGGGATAATTTGGCAGATTTCTCAAGTAATTATCCCATGGACAGGGGAGTGAGGGCTTGGCCAGGTTGAAATTGCAACATCTCATTGATAGACTGAGAAGTTATGGGAAAAAGGACGGTCTGACTTGGGGAAAAAACTGCTCTTTTATTGGGATCATAATTTGCATGGTAGTAATTGATTATCTTAGGAAAATGTGGACTGAGGAGAGAAAATACATGGGAATATTGGATTCCCATAGTCTGAAAATGTCAGAACCTTTCAAGTAGTTATCTCTGCAGTAGCAAAAAAATCTAAGGGGATTTTCACTGAGAACCAGGTCTTTAATTTGGAAATCTCTGCCTACTAAAGTCAGATAGTATAAGTCTCTGTGAGGGGAATTTAGAGGTGCGACATTCAGAGCCACAGGAATCTCCATTTCTGGTTCTTGTGGATTCAGAAATGAATTCAGGCTTTTTATGAAAAACGGGCACAATTACAAGTTTGGGAACGAAAATGAAATTTTGGGAATTAAGGAATGAACTAAAGACCAGTCTTAAACTCTGCTTCAGTTTTTCGTGTAGAATTTAAAACAAAACCAGGTTTTTACAGAGTTTAACGGGAATTTGGGTAAATACCTATTTTCCTAGAAATAAACAGTGATGAAAACAGGTCCTGGTAATGGCAGACGAATTTTGAATGCTTGAATGCAAATTTCTTCAGCACGGGAGCAGTTGGCACATTTCGACAGTTGATTTCGAAAATCGTTGCATGGGACAGTGAAAATGACGCGGGTATGTTTGTTTTATTCACAAAGTCAAAGGTTGGCGGGTTTTTTATTTTTTTAATGGATGACATCAGCAAGTAGGGGGCTTCGACACGGGAGGCAGGCGGTAAATGGTTTCCATCGCATCGCTTTTGGGGAAGGGTGGTTTTCAGTGGAGGGCGAGAGATTCCATACGATGGACGACGCATGGCATGGCACTGTTCAGAAAACCGCTTGGCCATCGCGCGTTATCCTTCGGACGAGGATGGGCAGCGATATTGATAATAACCATAGATCTGAGATGAGCGATCAAACAGTCCTCGGGAAAGGAAAATGGCGGAAAGATAACAGGGCGGGCCCAATGTGATTTATTAAAAATAATCGCATCGGGGATGATTTGATTGGCGGATACAGGTTATTAATTAATCATGAGGATTAATTAATCCTTTTTATATGGCAGGGATGTGGATTTGTATTTCGATTAATTAATCAAAGTATTAAGGTTATATTTCAACCAACGGGGAGGGATATTATTATTAATTGGGAATTTTTAAAATAATACAGGAAAAGGGGAAATTTGTATAGGGATTTAAATAATAAGTTAGAAATTAATATGGAAAAAATGAATAGAAGCGCTAAGTATAAAACATCAAGGTAATGTATTTAACTTATGCTTTTATGAATAGGGTTTTTATGAAATATTGCATGATTTTCCTAAGTAAAATGGGATTTTACTTAGGAAAAGATTTTTTAGAAGTGAATGAATGTCATGATGAATGATTTTAAGTACTTAGGCTTTTCCAATTATTGGGCCGAGGGTCCGGTCCCTCCAAAAGTCAAGGAAATGCCTTGAGCCCCTCTAATCTTTAAATACCTTAGTACTTAGGGGAAATTAGTGAAATGTTTAGGGAAAATGAGAGGGGAAGTTGTTAAACACCATGTTAAAGCACACACATGGTGTATGAGGAAGATGAACACACACACAAGAGACTCAACACACAATGAAGGATAAGCGTGAGGCTTTATTATTTTTCCATTATACAAAGATGTACACTTATAGTACAATGGTGTGACTCTTGGTTTCATATTCCAAGGTCACTTGGACTCCATTGTGACTTTTCGCATTCCACACCTACCCATGTAGGATTAGGTGTTCCAACATCCCCCCTTAATCCGAAGGGGTATGTGTGAGTCCAAGAAAAGAGTTGTAATACAAATCTGCAAAGTATACATGGAAGCACTTGGGCTGAATCAACTCTCTGAAATGTTGGAAAAAAGAGGTGGTTTTAGGATGACCACCAACATTGGAACGCAAAACTTGTTGCAGTTCCCGGAACTCTTCCAAAACTGGCAAGAAGCTGAAAGCTTCTGCTAGAGGAATTGTCCCTCATAAAAAAGGGAGACCTTCAACCTAAAAGAAGGGAGGTCTACTACTTGTGATGGTTTTAGGATTACCAACAACTCTGGAATGCTTGAAGCATTTCCTGGAACTCAACCAATGTTGGCAAGAAGCTGAAGGCTGCTAAGCTGAAGGCTTCTACTAGAGGAAGTGTTCCTCATATATGAAAGGGAGACCTTCGACCTAAAAGAAGGGAGGTCTACTACCCGTGGTGGTTTTAGGTTGTCCACCAACCAAAGATGATGGTTTAAGGTTATCCACCAACCGAAGGCATGCTCATGGGCATCCGTGTCTCTGGCTACATCTCTGAATCCGGAATGACGAGTTGTGGCTCAGGCTCGCTTGAACTTCTGGCTACAACTCTGAACATGGAATGAGAGATTGTGGCTCAGGCTCGCTTGATCTGTCGTCGAAGCTTGTACATGACCACCATTTTCCCCCTTGTCAGGGACAAGGTGAGATGATGGCGAAAACTCAATTGCAAGTTTGCTCAATATTCGTGAACAAGTTTTAACATGTGTCGTAAACATCTTCTTGGATGCTGATGCCCATTGCCAAGAAGCGATCCATCCAAGATGAATCTTGGTTCTTGCAGGAGGCTTGTGTCTGAAGCATCTGTCTGAAGAATGAGTGTGCCGACCACAGTGCTTGCATGGATGAAGATCAAAACAGTGATCTTTCATATGGCCAACTCGATCACAGTGTTGGCATTTCTCAATCTATTGTGGAAGTGGAACAGGATCTGGAACAGCTGCAGGTGAACTGTCATACAAGAATCCGGCACTCTGAAAAATGATGGGCTTGGTGTAGTCTGGAATATGAAAGGACACATCCTTGTCATATCCAAGACCAGTTCGGTGCTTGTTGTGGACAAGCTCTTCCCAAGGTCTGATGATGGGCTTGAGAAGTGCAGGCTGAGTGGCTGCATCTGCATGTAAATCTGCTCTAGTACAAGGAACTGAATGGGAATCAACTGCATCTTTATCTTCTTTCTTCTGATGAGAGTCCTTCACAATCTTCTGAACAGAAACAGGTTCAGAATGGTGACTCTTTTGCTGAAGTTCGTCTTGTTGGAGCTGAGATTCCAACTGCAAAAACTCAATCTTTTCTTGTGCATGTAGCAAACAACTTTGAATATTACAAAGAGCATCCTTGCTCATTTTTATCATATCATCAACATTGGAATGAATGAGGTTATTCAACAACTCTAATGCCTCATTGATTTTAGCCATTTTCAACAACTTAGGCTCAAAAAATGAAAGGGTGTCGGCTTCAACCGAAAATGCACCCGTTTACAATGTGATGCAACAAGAAATACAAATGACTCAAAAGAATTTCCAACTATGGAAATCTCAAAGTATAAAGTGTGCTCCTCAAATGATGGACGGCAATCAAAAATGACTTACATCAACAACTCAAATTCACTGATTCCAACTATGAATGAAGAGGCAAATTCCACTCAAAATACAATGTCAGCTCAATACATATCTCTGCAAAATATTTGTAAATATGTAGCTAAAAATACTTGTGCAAGAATCTTTTTATGGCAGCTAAATTTTCTTCTTCAAATAGTTGTTTTCAATGATGGTAAACTTGTCTTCAAATGCCAATTTCTTCAAAAAATCACCCTTCAAATCAATGCCACAAATCACAATGTAAATCTGCAAATTTCAGTCCATGTATTCAGTACATCTGCTCCATATGTCAATTTTCTCTTTTTCTGCTGTTCAAATTTTCTCTCTCCTTCCTCTCTCTCTCTCTGCTGTTTTTTTTTTTTTTAATTAATTAAAAAATGGAAATGATGGAAAATTAATTAAAAAAACGAGAAAGGGAAATTTTAATTAGGGAATGGGAAATATTAAAATGACATGGTATATATATATATATATATATATATATATATATATATATATATATATATTTATATCTATCTATATATATATATATATATATATATATATATATATATTTAATGGGTGAAGGGGGGGCTATTAAAAAAGAGAGGGGAGTTTTAATGGATGAGGGGTAGTATTTAAAATGAGAGTGGGTAGGGATTATTATATGAGAGGGAGGGGCGGATTTAAAATAAGAGGAGGTAGGGATTATTATATGAAAGGGAGGGCAGCTTTATAAATTTAAAATTAAAAAATGAATTGTTAGGGGAGGGCGAAAGGCCGTGGCAAAGGGTGAGGGCGCGTGGCTTAGAGAGGAGGGGTGGCGGTAGCAACGGGGGAGGCCGCGTGGGAAGGCTCTGTTGAGAGCGGAGGGAGAGCGGGTCTATGAGGTGTGGAGGGGCGAGTTATAGGTGTGAGGAGGCGGGCTTGGGTTATGGGAATGTGGCCGCGCGGGAGCGTAGGAATGTATTGTGAGTGTGAATAATAGTGTGTAGGGAGGGCCGTAGGCCGGTAAGGGAATGTGGACAGGCTCGTTTGGAGAGGGCGTAGAGCTGTATAGAAGTCGTGGTTATGGAGGGGCGGCAGAGAGCCCGTGGGAGAGTAATGAGGCTGTAAGGTTGGCCTGTGTAGGTGAGAGGGCGGAAATAAGGAGTGAGTGACAGTGCGTAGGGAATGTGAGTTAGTGCGTGAGGCGGATAGCAGCTTGTGAGTGGGGGTCCACTGTGTGAGATGAGGAGCGGGGAATAGTGAGCGTAGAGACCGAGGTGTTAAGGTTTGAGGGTGAAGTATGAGGAGCGCTGGAGTATGGGATAGGTCGGGGTTTCCATGGGGAGTGATGTAGAGCGAGCCGGGTAGGGGGAATGTGCAGATGGGGAGCGTAAGATGTTGAGTAGAAGAGTACTGTACTGTGAAGGGAGTGAGAGATAAAGGAGCAGAGGGTAGCGTAGGGTTGGGAGGAGCATTGTATGGGTTGCGGAGGTGCAACGAGGTATTGTTGGTGATAAGATGCGAGGGATTTTACATAGGGCGTGGGGTATAGAGTGTTGCAGGTATATTAAAAAAAAATGCAGGTTGCAGGGGGTAAAGAGAAGGCCAATTTTTATTTTTATTTTTTTATTTTTTTTATTTTTTTTTTAAAAGAGCAGAGAATAGAGAGTAGAGGATTTTTTCTTCCAGCAGCAGATATTGGATAAATGCAGAATTTTCTAGAAATTTCAGCAGTAAAACCCAAAGATTTTAAAACAGCAGCAGATTTTTTCAGATATTGCAGAGAAAACTCAGAAATTTTTCTTCAAAAAACCAATTTAAATAGTATCCAGCAGCTCTTCAAATGCAGAATTTAAAATGCAGATATTGCAGGAAAACATTAAAATTTAGAAAACCTTCTGATGTGCTTTTTCAACACCACTGTTGTTCTTCTTCAAAGTCAATTTCTGAATGCTGCCACGGATTTTGAATGCTACTCCTTCTCAAAACACTTCTGAATGGCGGCAAAAACACTGCTACAAAAGCTCTCTAAATGTTGCAAAAATGCAGATATGCATAGGCCATAAACACAAATGGCTCACTCAATTTGGGGCAGGGCCAACAATCGCCCGCTCTGATACCATGTTAAACACCATGTTAAAGCACACACATGGTGTATGAGGAAGATGAGCACACACACAAGAGACTCAACACACAATGAAAGATAAGCGTGAGGCTTTCTTATTTTCCATTATACAAATATGTACATTTATACTACAATGGTGTGACTCTTGGTTTCACATTCCAAGGTCACTTGGACTCCATTGTGCCTTTTCATATTCCACACCTACCCATGTAGGATTAGGTGTTCCAACAGAAGTTAATAATCTAACTTTGCTTTGTTTGAAATTCTTCCAGTGTAGTGTTTGCATTAGCACTTGTGATGAAAGTAAAAATTAACACATTTGGAGTCATTATCCATCACATATAATTCTGCAACAATATCTACCTACCCTACCTAATTTACCCTACCATTTTTTCTTCTTTATTAGGGTGCACTTAGACTGGCAAACCCTCATAACACTTTTTCTTTTACATCTGAAAATCTATCTAATTCTAACCTTATTACATCCAAGGGCTCAGATTAAAATTTTGAGCTCCTTTTATTTACTCTACCTATCTACTTATCTTCCAAGATTAAACAGTTTGGTCAGATTTTATTCTCTATCTCTAAAACATAAAATTGAAAGATGAACTAGCCAAGCTTAAACTGTTTGACTATTCATCGATTGTGGCATAAGACACAAGTTGCACACAATTTTATTTATTACATAAGAGCAAAAAGTAGTGGCATTTAGACTTGCACACTTTCCTTGGCCTTTATTTTGGTGGGGTTCATTTTCTTTTACTTTTTTGGCCATTTTTATTCTTTTCACCCTTTGATTTTTCTTTTAGGGTATACCCTGTTTACATTTTTTAAATTTTTTGATTTTTCAAGAATATGGAAAACCTTTGCAACAAGAAAAAGGTATGAACATATTACATAGCCCATCAAGTCAATCATGAAATATGACACCTATTGGTATAGGAGTCTAACAGGATAAATAAATAAATAATGATTTATTTACTTATTCCTAGGTGATTTAATCAAATGTGGTAAGGAATAATTATGAACAAATGATTTAATAATTATTCCTAGAGAAAATTTAGTAAATAATGGTTTATTTAATTATTCTAATGGGATTTAATCATAAATAACTTAATAAAAGTGGTTTATTAAATTATTTCCTGTAATGAAAGTGATTTTACTATGGTAAAATTAAATCTACATGGTGTATTTCGATCCATCTAGTTAGAAATGGCTAGGTGATATTTTTGTGGTGATAACATAACCATCACATTAAATGGATTAGTGCAAGATTAATATTTATTTTCAAGTCTTTTAGCGAGAGATGAGCCCCCTATATTTGATTAATTGACGGAAATTCTTCTACAAGAGGATAGGATGAAGATCTTTAATTTGGACTCCAGTAGTTCATATTTGGCATTGGTAGCAAAGGGTAAACAACCATACAGAGGCAAGCTATGGGATGAGAAGAAAGGAGGAAATTTTCAAGTAAATGAGAAAGGTATGACAAAACCTAAATTTCCAACCCATGATAAGAGAAATGATGATTTTTATTATTGTGGAAAACTTGATCATCACTCTAAATATTGCTATAAAATAAAATATAATGATCCCAAACAAAGAAATGGAAGGAATAATGGAAATTTTGTGGACAAAGACACCTCAATCAGTGATGGATTTAAAAATTTTAAATTATGTGTTTCTGATGGTGCATTGTCTGTGGAAACTGATGATGTGAATTTTTGGTTCGTTGACTCTAGTGCATCACTCCATATGGATTGGAATACGGAATGGTTTAATGAATATTATGATAACATTGATGGAATGTATGTTTATATAGGAGATAAAAAATCACTCAAAGTTCAATGTTATGGAGTAGTAGGTGTGAAATTCTGTAATGGACAAGAGAGACATATCCATAATGTGATGTATGTTCTTGGAATTAAGAAAAAAAAAAAAGTTATGTTTCTACTATTGATGAACAAGATTTGAAGGTGGAATTTGTTAAATCACAATGTTTTGTGAAATATATTCAATATCATTACAAGATTATTGCCACATGTACCAAAGTTGGAGGATTGTATAATTTGGATGTGACGAAGACAAGTCATCAATTATTGGCATCTACATTAATTTCAATAGTAGAATTATGGCATCAAAGGTATGGGCATCTAAGTCCACTATAAAAAAAAGGTCATTACTGAGGGTCATTCCTGTGACACCCCTTTATGGTTTTTAACCAAGTGTATATAGTGATGATCCTTTAAGGTTTGTCAGAAAATCCATATTCAATGACACCTTTGGTGATGTTCATTAAAGGCCCATCACTAATTCTCTGCTTGGTTACACTTCTAGTGATGATATTTTATTGACCCTCACCAATGCTCTTTTTGGTTACTTTTGGTGATGGTAAAAAAATGTTCGTCATCATTGATCATTTGAATGAGTTTTTGATGACGCTATGTTCGTTTTACTATATTTTTTCTAATTGAAGACCATTGTTTTGGTGTATTTTTCATTATGTTTCCAAGTCCATAGTGGTTAGAGTTAGTCAATGTCTTAAGAATTAATTTTCATGTATCATTTCCCTCAAGTAATGAGAATATAGTTTTCCTATGAATCAACACATTATTTATCTCTATTAGGTTTATTATCTAGTAAATTCCCTTCAGATAAAGTTCCACTAGTGTGTGTAGTAACTATATTATTTAATACAAAATCAAGTTGTGTTAATTCTATTAATGAGAGAGACCACACACTCCTTAATATTCCTGGCACACTGTAACATGCTTTGGCACTCACTAACATTCCTTGGAACCTCACATGTCTTGGAACATATTTATACCTAGAACATCTTTCCATGACTAGGACACCCAAGCACATGTTGGCATGCCCTATCACAACATAACATTGTCCAATCATTTTTTGGCATACCCTATAGTCCCTATCATGCCATGTAACACCTTGGTATGCGTTGACATACATTAGCACTTGGCACACATTGGAACTTGGAATTTATTGAAACCTATTATTAGTGTTCCTAGCATGCCCCTTTTGAAAAACATAAATTATAGACTTATTAACCCTCTTATGTGTTCATTTCCTTACATTTTAGCTTGGTTCTTCCTTTTCTTTCCTTGACACTCCTTGACACATATTGGCATACCCTAGCACTATGCACATCCTAGCATGCCTTAGTACCTAGCTTGTCATGGCATGTCTTATAACTCTTTGGAACATATTAGCACACCATTGAACTCCCTAGCACACTTTGAAACTTCTTGAAATTCCTTAATATTTTCTAGCATACCTAAACAAGGCTTAGCATACCTTGTCACTCCCACATTGGCATGAAAGCTAGCACTCATTGAGACACATTGGCACACCCTCCTATTCATTCAATTCCATTAATTTTGACCTAGTACTCCCTTGTGTTGTTGTAGTACTCCCTAAAAGTATTCAACATGCATTATCACTCTCTAGCACACCTTACCACTCTTCGACATACCTTGCCACTTCATAGCATGCATAACACTCCCTAACACACATTGGTGCTTAGAATGTGTTGGTGCTTGGAAATTCTTACCATGTATGGCATGCATTGAAATGACTTGGTATGCTTTTCCATGATTTAATATTAAATTTATTTGAGATAAATTATTGAAAAGTAGATGAGAATAAAAAGAGGAATATTTGACAATTAGAATGCACTAGGACTTTTCACTTGGAACCTATTAGCACCAAGTGTTGGTATGCCTAGCATGCTCCTCTTGGAAAAGGTAAATTAATGACTTATTAACCTTATTATGTGTTCGTTTCCTTGTAGTGTAACTTGTTTTTCCCTTTTGTTTCCTTGATAGTCCCTGACATGCATTATCACACCCTTCCACATCTTGTCATGCCTTACTACTTGGTACATATTAGCATGTTTTACATGACTTCGAAGTATTTGGAAAATTTGAGCATGACCTAGAATTCATGCCTTGGTACTCATGCCATAATAGCTAGCCTTACCTTTTTTAACGATTTGGGAACCCAAACAAGTCCTTCGCTACTGCAGTTCATGTCACATTCGCCTTCTCCAACCACAAAAACTTGACCAATTGCACCTACTACAATTATACATCACCTAAGAATTTCCTATAATGCATATTAGGCCACTCATATCCAAGCCTAACTTGTCCCACTTAACTATTTACCAAGAAAAGGATCACATCTAGCCATGGCCATAAAACAACTAAGAAACATAGCTTACACATGTAATATTTCACATGTATGTCTAGTTCATATAAACAATAAAGAATTAAATGACAGTTTGAAAGAACCAAAGGATGCACAAGACACACAAGATATAATTCGACACATGGCAAGTGCCCCAAGAATTATAAACAATAATGTACAATATGCAATTATCAAGAATACTTTAAAACTTGAGCATGTGGCCAAAGTGTGCCACATCTCATATAAAAATAATAGCTAGAGGAAAAATAGTGTTGTGCCCAACAAAATTTTTTTGTTTGTCTAAAATTTTTATGTAAATCCCCTTATTGCAACCATAGGCTTTCCTCCTAAAAATCCTATTTTGAACTTATCCTAAAACACTTCATCCTTGGCACACTTCTATTTGGTGATACTCCCTAGCACACTCTCTTATTCGTTCCTTTCCATGCATTTTGACCTCGTTCTCCCTTATTATGTCTCGACACTCCCTAACACTCCTCAGCATGCATTGACATTGTCTAGCATGTTTTATCGTGCCTTTTCATTCCTTGGCATGCCCTGACCCTCCCTAGCTATCATGCCCTCACAACAACCCTTACTTAACTTGCAACTTCGGAACCCAACCAATTCCTCGCTTGACTACAAGAGCATAAGCAAGTTATCGTTACTACAACTAGACTATATTGTTGAATTGTGTAGTGTGGGAGGTACTCCACAAGCCTTGTGATATGGTTTTGTGTGAGTTTGGTCACAAAAGGCTTTGTGGCCTAAGAAACCAATCGAAAGGGTTTTGGACCCAAGATGGGTTTTAAAATCTAAAATAAAACTAAAAAGGAAAATCAATATTTCCTAAGGACTAAGTGGATAAAACCCATATGTTCTAAAGGGTTATTAAGAGGTCTGGGAAAGGATACTTAAGGAGGCATTAGGATGAAGGAAATAACATCGAGTGAAAAGTATCTCATTTGATCAAGGAGGTGAGGAGAGATGTAGTCATAAAGTAGGTCGAGTTAGAGGGTCGATTAAGGGTTTCTAAAGGGAGGCCATGATCATCCACCGAGAGAAAGATCATAATGTGAGGGTTCAGAAGAATTCCACATACCTTAATGGGTTCAAGCTAGGAAGTAGGATGGCATATTGTTGGTTCTCTTATGGGTATGTGATTTCAGTGGTATCTCCGTGGGAAGGTTGAATCACATTATGATATATAAGATAGGATTGAGAACCTATCTTGTGGTGGTTACTAAGACACAAGGTCTGTGATAATGTCCAAAACAAATGCAAGAGGGTCTACACTAGAATTCAGGGCCAGAAAACAAGCAGCTACCAGAATAATATTAACTGAGGTAACCTTAGTTTTAGGGTGATAGAGATATGAAGTTCATGTCAAGATTTAGTCAAAGAAAATCCCAAAATATATAGATCCATATGAGCTAGGTTGAGTCTCTTATGGAGGATATATTTGTTATTTTTTCTATGGATGGATAGGGTATTTTCTAAAGAAATTATAATAGAAGTATAATTCCCTAGTTAGGGTGGTTTCCTAGCATGCTTAGTCCATAAGGTATGCCCTTAATATTATGACAAATATACATAGTATAAGAGGGATTGTGACCATTAGAGTGAGGTTTGCCTCTGTAATATAGACCACATATCTGGAATATGGTTTGTAGTTGTATGTGTGTAGATAGAAGATCCAAAGGAGGTTGGAACATGAGCAGATGATTGAGCAGAACAAATGTCCCATATGAAGAATGGATTGACATGAAGAGGAGTTGGTTCTGGTGGACTGTCCATAGATTTTTGGACAGAGATCTAAAGTGGCCTATAAACAATTATTCAATGGAATTTTAGTGGCTAATTTGTGACCCTATTTTAGTAATATACAAATTGTTAGAAGGATGATAAGAGGAGTAGTTCAGATTTTTTCATAGACTGAACAACAAAGAAATTGGTACCAAGAATAGTGATTTTGAGAGGACTCAAATCATTTTTAGGTGGAATATTTGAAGATCCCTAGATGAGGGCAGTGTTGTGAGCCCTATATTAGTAAAAGAATTGACTTTTATTGGGAAGATTGATGGTAGTCCAAGTACATTTGGAGGGTATTTAGGTGACTATAAAAGAATATCCCTAAGTCTTGCACTTTTGAAGAACAACAAGACTAGTAAAAGGGGGGGTGTATTGGGCCTAAGGATGTGCATAATTTGAAGGACTAAAGTAGCATTCAAGTGGTCGAACCAACTATCCCTATTTTTTTGTATTGCATAGGATTGATTCTCTGAGAAGAAGGGTGACCTTCATAACCCTAGACTTGTCATATTGGAGTAGTAGTATGGAAAAAGTGGTCAGACCAAAGAGTTTTTCACAAAAAAAATTGTGAATAGTTGATCGAAGACCCTAAGTGTTGCAAATCTTGAAGGACAAAGGAGGCAGCTAGAGAGTAGAATTTTTTAAGCCGAGTTCAACAACCTAAATGAGTTTAGCTCATTCATAGAGGTAGATTGAGGAGATGTAGAATGGGAGGAAAGAGGACATGCGGGATGTGTTCAAGCCATGTAGACTAAAATGGTTTTGTGTGGAAACCATCAAAACGTAGGTCAACTATTGTCATTTTCAGGATAGGTTGGTTTTCAAAGGACAAACACCAAGCCCTAGTTGTATTCCTTTTATCAATGTGACTGTAAAGGGCCACAATCCCTGGTATGAGAGCTCTATCATGTTGTATTACAGTTTGTAATATAATGAAGAAGGTTTTGAAAATCTTAAAAATAATCATGTGCACTAGTTGATTCCCTGACGTGTGTATATTTCGTTGTGAATTAAAGTAGATGTGTTGTGGCACTTGACTGTGTTTGCATAAAAAAATATAATAAAAAACAAAAATTATCATCTGTCGTGGAAATTCAACATATGCCTTGTTCACCTAAAAACCACCTATAACTAATCGTAGGCTACTTGTGTGAAATATCAACTCATCCCACTTAAAATTTTACCTAGACAAGGCTCACATCCAACCATGGTAGTAAATCAAATAAGAAACACAATTTACATTTTGACATGTTATATCACCTGACATGTCTTAGAATGCCTTGGAACTATGTGGCATGTGTTAGAATCCCATGCATTCCTTGGCATGATTTGGAACTCCCTTATACACACTACCACTCCCTGTCATTCCCTGGCACTCTAGCATGCCTTAGCACTGCCTAACATATAACCTTGTCACTCCCTTCTTAGCAAAAATAAAATTTACTGACACTCTCTATCACACACTCTTATTCGTTCATTTAAATGCATTTTGAACTAGTTCTCCCTTGTATTTCCATGGAACTCCCTAACATTCCTTGGAATGCATTGACACACCCTAGCACTTGGCATATATTAGCATGCTACTCTATAACTTTAGATTTCCTTAGCACTACCTAACATACCTTGTCACTCCTTCCTTAGAACACCTATAACTCAATGACACTCCCTGTCACACACTTTTATACATTGATTTATGTGCATTTGAAACTAGTTACCCCTTGTGTTTCCCTGGCACTCCAAAATACTCCCTGGCATGCATTGACACACCCTAGAACCTGACACATCTTGGAATGTTTCACTGGCCTCTAGCATTCCTTAGAACTGCCTAGCATACCTTTTCACTCCCTCCTTAGCACACCTAAAACTCACAAACACTTCCTATCACAAACTATTATTCATTCATTTACATGCATTAATTTTACATAGTTATCCCTTGTGCTTCCCTGACACTCCATAACACTTCCTAGCATGCATTGAGACACCCTGGCACCTGGCACATCTTGGTCGCATGTTGTCCTGCCACTCTAGCATGCCTTAGATCTACCTATCATACCATGTCACTCTCTCCTTAGCAAACTTGGACATCATTGACACTCTCTGTCACAAACTCGTATTCATTCATTTCCATGCATTTTAACCTAGTTCTCCCTTGAGCTTCCCCCTTGAGCTTCCCTAGAACTCAATAGCACTCCTTAGCACGCATTCGCACACCTTACCACTTGCTACATCTTAGCATGATTCACTACCACTCTAGCATGCCTTAGAACTGCCTAGCATACCTTGTCACTTCCTATCACACACTCTTATTCATTCATTTACTTGTAATTGAAACTAGTGATCGCTTGTGTTTCCTTGAAACTACCTAATAATCCCTAGCCTGTCTTGGCACCACACCCTAGCACCCGACACATATTCGCATGCCTTAGCACTTGGTATGTCTTGGCATGCCTAACATGCCTTATAATTATCTAGCATGTGTTAGAACTTCTTGGAATTCCATGACACAACTTGGCATACCCTAGTTTCCATGCCCTTATAGATAGCCTTAATATTTTTGCAACTTGGGAACTCAACCAAGTCATTGAAAAAATAATTTCATGTCTAGACCAAAGTCTCCCTTTATCTGAAACTTCTTTGGCCAACCTCTTATCACAATTGTAGGCTTTCCTACTACAAGTCCTATTCTAAAATTATCCTAAACCACTTTGTCCTTGGGACACATAAAATTCACTGACACTCCCTGGAACACACTCATATTTGTTCATTTCATGCATTTTGACCTAGTTATCCCTTGGGATTTCCTGACACTCACCAACACTACTCAACATGCATTGAAACTATCTAGAATTCATTAGCATGCCTTTTTATTCCTTGGAATTCCCTGACACTCCTTAGCTATCATTCCCTCACAACTACCTTTAATTGTTTTTCAACATGGGAAAAAACCAAATCCTGCATCGACTACAACAGCTTGACCAAGTTGCAGTTACTACAGATATACTATTTTTTTTTCATCTAAGAACTTCCTATAACTCATCTATAATATTCATGTGGAATCTCAATTCATATAACTTAAAAAGTTATGAAGACAAGGCTTATATCCAACTGTAGTCATAAAACAACTAAGAAACATAGTTTATATCTTGGAATTCCATAACACTTGGCATGTCTAATAATCCCTTCACACTATGTGGTACATGTGAGAATCCCTTTCATTCCTTAGCATGCTTTGGCACCCCCTAGAACATCCTAACACTCCTTGACACTTAGCACACCTAGAACACGTTGACACTCCCTTCCACACTCTTATTCATTCATTTCCATACATTTGAAACAAGTGCTCCCTTGTGTTTCCCTGGAGCTTGGCCCTAATACACCCAAGAATGAATTGGAACCACACCCTGGTGCCTGGCACATCTTGGAATGCTTTAGCACCTAGCATGTCTTGACATTCAAAACATGCCTTGGAACTATCTAACATGTCTTAGTACTTCCTGGAAATCCCTGGAACACCTTGGCACTCCCTAGCTATCACTCCCTCATAAATAGATTTGGTTTTTTTGCGACTTGGAAACCTGTTGTGCTATACAACAACACCCATTTATTTTTATAAATATGGACCCTCTAGAAATAAATAGGAAATTATTTTAAATTTTCTAAAACAAAAAACTTAGGAAATAAATATTTTCTTTTTAAAGTTTTCATCTTTATTTTTCTTGAGGGCATCGCAAATCGCATATCATATGAATTTCAAAGAGTCATAAACTTTAAAATGTGCAAGCTGCAATATGCGCTCAAATTTTCTGAACATATGTTTAAACTTTGCAAAAAATTCAATCACCATTATATTTACTTTATCGCATCGCACCTCACTTAATCAGTCAAAAACATTAAAAACAAATTGATATAAGTTGCGACTCCGCAGACCTGACAAGAAAATAAAGAAATGAATATAAAACCTTCGACAATCACGATCACTTAAGCTTTGCAAAAAAGTGTAATTCACATTTCGCACAACTTATAACATACACCAAATTGTTATCCTATAAAAGTTGCAATTTGAAATTTGCGTAAATTGCATTTCGCAATATTTAAGGGTAAGTATTACAAATGGTTATAAGTTATAACTTGTGATACGCGCGTCGACACCATTTAATGGACCAAGCATGAGAAACAACTTGTGTCATATCAAAAATAAATTCAAGGTCTTAACGAATTTATAGTGGTTGATATATTTTTCGCGTGAAGGTGTATGAGATATTAATTCAGAGATGTTGATTGATGATTGATGCTATATCTTGATAGATTTATATCTGCTTGCGTTTGTTTCAAATAGATGATAGATTTGTCTCTTTGATACTCTATACTTCTAAAATTCACTCTGTTTTCAGGAAACCATTTAAACGAATGAGGAAGAGAAAAATGAGAAAAAAGGGTAAAGAAACTTCTCAAACGTTGTCCACTAAAGATACAGAGATGTCTCCATTATTTTCAGATATCGTTTGCGACAAATATGGCGGCATTTCAACATGGAAGGAAATGTATAAGCTTTTTTAAAGTGAAGGACCAAGGGTGATAACCAAATTTTCTTCGACAGGCACTGCATCTACCTCCGATGCAAATCATTTTGATGTTGCATTCTCATACGTCCACAGGATAGCTACAAGGAAAAATATTCTCTTGTACAAGTGGGTAATCGATCACTTAAATATTGAAGATAGAATGTTCAAGAATTCGAAGGGAGAAACTATGGGTTCTTTTAGAGCAAAAGATTTAACATCAATGTACCATCTACCACCCCCGCAAAAGAAATATGACAAATACTCTTTGCAGAATTTTAGAGGAGGACATCCAGATCTTATTAAATTCATCCAAGAATGGAAGGATAATCAGGGGAAGTTTGGTACGTACCCAATTTCAAAAATTCCTAATCCTTACTGTTATGCTGCCGTGCCAAACCTGATAGCACTAGATTCTCAAAAGAATGGGTTCCCCTGATTGACACAACCATCAATTCATCAATTTTGAATTGGGCAGACATATTATCTAATAACCTAGCCAAACACAATACTGAATATAGGAATAAAATGAGTATTTCACTCAGAGAGATACCTCCCTTTTAAATGTCTACCTATGTCATGGACGCTATCTGTTTTACTTCTAGTTTTCCTACCATGGGATGAAAATGGACTACCCAAGACCCTAACCCAATTCAAATTCACCACAGAAAACTCTGGGATTCATACTTCCACCTACACTTCTATAAAATCTGTTACGGAGTCATATTGCATATGCACCAGATGAATTTCAATAAAAGGGCCCCTAGGGTTTCTGAAGAAGCCAATGCAGACATTCTTCCTGTGGCTAGATGGTTTGTAGAGGATAATTTTACATATATTAGAGTATTCGGGAGTTATGCTTCTCCCCATGTTTTACCTATTCTGTTCTCAATAAGTTACTTGCAAAAGAAATAGCCTATCAGCTTGTTAATGGTGTTACGAAACAGCTGAAAGATGCTAAAAATGCTATTTGGCCTAATTTCCCTGTACAATGTGGTACTTTTACACTGTCTAACATCAGCCATAATTACAAGGAAGTTTCCAAATTCATTTATTGAAATTGGCAGTAATGCCAAAAAGGTTATATGATCCAAATGATGTAATTAAAAATTACATTGCAGAGCTTAAGTTAAAGCCTTTTGTAAAGGAGGAAGATGGATTTGATGATCTCTTCCAAGGCATGGAAAATTTTTTAGACATTATTAAGTATGCATCTAGCCAACTAAATCAAGATGATTTTGAAGCTTTCCAAGCATACAGAAACAAGAGACTAGAGAAACTCCCTCTCAATCTATTAACTATTAAAGATGACAACAAACACACTCCAAGTGTCAGCCTGGATGATGAAGTAAAAGATATGTCTAAAGATGAATTAGGTCAGTCACAACAGCAATCTCATAATTCCTATCACTCCAAAAAATGAATCCGAATATAAAAAAGAAAACTGAGAAAAGATAATTGGCCAAGTAATTCATGAGATAGAGATGCTAAAGGAAATGAGAAATAATGGAACAGAATCAGATTCTCAAACATTTCAACACAGTCACAATATGCTATATTAGTGCAGTTAACCACAAGAAAAAGATCTTATAAATGAATGGGAGGAGTTTTCTGAAGCAATAAAAACTCCTAAAGAGAATCTCAATACTGATCAGGCAATGAGTTTCTAGACACCTGAACACTCCCAGAAGATAGTGGAAACTGTTAATCCACTATAAATATTTCCAGCAATGCATGATAAAGAAATCATATCGGCCTACCCTACACATCAAATAGTTCTACAAATTGAAGATATTCATTCGTTAGATATTTTCTACAGTCCTAGTTATAAGGTTGTAGTTAAAAGAAACAAAAGGAGGAGAATTGGTGAAACAACTTCAAAGCCTACATATGAATCAGTTGATGTATTATGGAAAGATTCCTTAGATGATCCTACTAAACATCTAACCAAATTATCATAGTATGCAGGGGAAAATGCTACTGTTACTGTTGATAAAGCTATTGAGGTTAGAGTGTTGTTAAAACAAAAGGAAGCTGGAGTACAAGAACTAGAGAAGTTGTTGAATGAAGATAAATCTAATTCCAATGATCAAGTCAAAGTAAGCACAGCCCAATTTCATAAATATATTGAAAGCCTCAAATTCACTTGTATTAAGCCTCATACATATGGTACTTCTATTCACTTGTATTAAGTCTTACTTCATAGATTGACAGTCATCTTTTTATTGCATTATATATTTGAAACGTCATCATATATAAATATTACATGCACTTATGTTCTAATATTTAGCTATGGTTCCTTATTGAATATGTAATCATACTGATAAATGTGATATTTCTTTCACAATTCTTCTATGCAAACTACTTTTTTAGAAGAATAATTTTAGATAATTTTCATCTCTTTTAGCTATTAACTGATCTATATTACTGACAGTTGAAAGATATCATTTTAGATCACATAAAATAAAAACACCTCAGGTATATATTAGATTAATAGTTTAGATAGATGCATATATATTAAAATCATTATCCATTTGCATGTTATATTCACAACACCCTCAAAATCATCCTTATTGGGAAACTGGTCCCATTATCCCTGATCGGAGCCACTACACCAAATGGAAAAGGAGTTGCTTTAAGGTCCAAATCGAGTGGTTTTCTCCCATGTTTTGGCAGCAGAATTACGAGGCCTCAACATAATGGTGGTAGAAGGAGGGCCAAGTGAGTGGCACAAAGGTCTGATCAATCTAACGGTCAATCAAAAAGTCTCTCTCCCTCTAGATCCCTATCAACTTCTAGAAAATTATCTAGATCCTCATCTATAAAATCTAAATTTGATCATCTTTCGCCTAAGTCTCCTAGCAATACTCAAATCATAATATTTCCCGAGTTTCACCAAGATTCTCCAGAAGTTCAGTCTTTGATAGAAAAGTTAGAGAAAGTATATATTTCTGCTGAAAATCTTGAATCTTCTCAATTATCAGATCTTGGTATTTCATCTTCTTTACAACCTCGAAGAATATTAACCCGATCAGAAATTCAAAAAACATGGATTCTCCCTTTTGAATTTCCGATCAGTGGTACTCGAAAGAAGTTAAAGAGGACTCAATCAAAGTCAATCACCAGCGATATCTTATCCCATTCATCCCCATTACCTCCACTCACTTCCACAAATTCCATTCCAACGGTCATTATCACTTTCACTAGTTTCAGTACTCAAACCACTAGTCCTAGTGCTCGACCTGCCTCATCGTCAATTCAAAATCCACCCAACCAACCCATCCAAAATCCAATGGCAGGTCAACCCCCTCCACCGAATGTAAACCCATGGAGCAATCCAAGGGCTATAAACATGCCTGCCCCTCTTCATGCTCTGCCTAAAAATCTCGAAAGATGGCTACCCAAATTTAATCTCGATGATGGTCTTCCTGCAAAAGAACATATTCATAATTTTATATTGGCTGTCAATCTAAATGCAGTAGTTGAAGAGGATTTTGTTGTACGATTATTTCCATATACTTTAAAAGGATCTGCAGGATCCTGGTATTTTTCATTACCTGCTCGCTCTATAACTAACTAGAATATGTTTGAAGAACAATTTCTAGCTAAGTTTGGAGATGACAGAACTACTGCTACACTCATCAATGATCTTTCAAATATTAAAGTTAAACCAGGTGAGAAGATAAAATATTTTAATTCAATATTTAATAAACTACTCAACAAAATTCCTTTTTCAGTAGTTCCTGGCGCAGAAGTTCAAATTGAGTGGTATATTTCATCCCTTCCATCTAATATAGCTATTTTCGTTAATAGAGAAAAACTAGCAACACTTGCAGAAAATATGAAAGAATCTCTCTCTGTAGAAAAATGCATAGCTGCTCTTGAGAAAAAGAATTCTCAGGAGGATCAAACATCAAAGAAGATATATTTCAAAGATGATTCTAAGAAAAATATGCTAAAAGATCCATTTGACATAGAAGGTCTTTAAAAAGTCTTGAAAACCATGACCAATGAAATGGAAGATATCAAGAAACAAGTCACCAAAAATTCAAATTCAAAAAAGAGTTTCAGGAATTTTAAGAAAAGAAAATCCTCTAATTCTCAACCTCCAAATATTATATCTAATGTTGAATCGGATCAAGAAGAGGAGGAAGAACAAACAGAGGAAGAAGAAGATGATGAAGAAGAAGTTGAACTTAATGGAATATGGGATTTCATCCTATCAAATGAAGAACAACTTGAAGCTTTGCCTGTCAGTACACATAGAAAAAATATTACAGAAGTAACACAGCCTCGTCAACAGCAAAAAAATTCCACTTCTGCTAAAGACAAATCAGTAAGCAAAAAGTCTAATTCAAAGGCTACACAAACAAGTCATGTTACCTCAGACGCTCCACCTATATCTAAAACAATGGTTGTCTCAAATATCTCAATATTTGTAGTTGAAGACATGACGAAGACCAGGGCAAATATCTCAATTCATGAGCTTAACAAACTGAAACAACAACAGAAAATATTACTTAGAGACTTAAAAATTGTTTCTGCTTCAAAATTACCCTACTCCAGTCATAGTTCAAGTTGCTAATGAAATGGGTAAGCCACCTTCTCCTTCAATAAAAATAGATACTTCAGACTTAATTATGATAGGTGATCGATCCATATCTCATACTCCTCCATTTCTCTTAACCTATGAGATCTATAACAAAAATGTTCATAACTTTTTAATAGACTCAGGAGCTTCTTCCAATATAATTCCAAAATCATTTTGTGCTAAATTAAGCATAACGCCTCAGATTTCTCCAGTTCATATAGTACAACTTGACAGAACTAGGGTGGAAGTGGTAGGAGAATTAAATTATGTTTCCATCAGATTGTCATCAAATCCCAAATTTGTTCACATAATTGATATTTTGGTGGTAGATATTCATGAATTTTATGGTTAAGTTTTAAGTCATGACTAGTCTGAGAAACTTCATGGTTATTTTTCAACAAACTGGTCACATATGTGGCTGCCACATAATGGAAAGCCAAACCAAATTCGAGTTGACCGTGAAAAGTTTATGAAACATATAGTGACTGATCTTGAAGAACTTAATGAATCAGTAGCCTTCAATAACAACATTATTGGAAACTAATCTGCAAAGTTATTTTTAGAAAAATTTAATGCTCAACTATCACCTTTCTTTGATAACGCGGTTGTCTCTCAGATTGAGAATTTTTCCCAGCAAGATAATTCTAGATGTAATAAGTTTTTAGATAGAAAAATAGTTAATTCTTTGTTTTGGACCCTTTATTTTGACGGTTCTAAATCTGAATATGGTGCAGGTGCAGGTTGCATTTTAATAAACCCAGAAGGCGAAAAGACTATGTTAGCCTGCTGATTATAATTTGATTGTACCAACAATGTAGCTGAGTATGAAGCATTATTTCAAGGTTTATTAAAAGCTATTGATCTGAATATCAAACACCTGAAAGTTTTAGGAGATTTAGAAATCATACTTAGGCAAGTGAGAGATATTATTCATTGTAATTCTGGACATTTAAAACATTATCAATCATTAGTCTAGGAATTAACTATTCATTTCTTAGCCTTCAACATCTCTTCTATACCTAGAATACAGAATGCTAGTGCATATTTACTCGCTAAAGTAGCCTCAAAATTAATCCCATCCCAAGAATTTATTCTCAATATATTTTCTATTGAATTGATTTTTAGACCATCTATTCCTGATAATATCACTAATTGGAGAGTATTCAATAATGACTCAGATATCATATACTTTTTAACATCTGAAGAATCTTATGATAATCAAATCATGGATGAAAATGAACATGACACTCAGATTAAGAAAGAACAAGATGAAAATCCTATTCCAAAATCTGTTGTCAAGTTAGAAGACTTATATGATCTAAAGGACAGGTTTAAAAGAGTAACTAACTCAAAAACACGAATTTCTACCTTAATATTTGAGTTAGTTAATCTAATAAGTGAATTAAAACCTCAAAATATAAATCTAGCTCTTGGTCTGTCTTCTGAAGAAAGATTATCATTCATCATATTTTTTATGATGTACAAAAGTGTCTTTTCTTAGGATTATGCTGATCTTAAAACATAGGATACTTCTGTAATTCAACACATGATTCCTATGATCCCACAGGAAAATCCCATATAGCAGAAATTGAGAAAGATTCATCCAAACTTGGAAAATCAAATTAAAACTGAATTGAATAAACTTCTCCAAGAAAAAATCATCTTTCCAGTCAGACATTCAAAATGGGTATCAAATTTGGTACCTGTCAGGAAAAAGAATGGTGATATTAGAATTTGCATTGATTTTAGAAATTTAAACAAAGCTTGTCAGAAAGACAATTTTACATTACCAACCATGGAAAAAGTATTGCAGAAAGTAGCTAGTTCTGAGCTCATGTCTTTTCTACATGGATTTTCAAGTTACAATCAGATTCTCATTCATCCAGATGACAGATTAAAAACTGTGTTCAAAACTAAGTGGGGAAATTATGCTTATCAGAAAATTCCTTTTGGATTAATTAATGCAAGTGCCACTTTCCAAAGAGCCATGGACACAGCATTTAGGGGACTCATAAATAAAAAAAATAGTTATTTATTTAGATGAAATTACTGTCTTGTTTAAACAGGAAAATCATCATGTGAATGACCTAAAGCAATTCTTTGAATGATGCAAAAGGTATGGCATTTCATTAAATCCAAAGAAATCATTTTTTGCTTTAGATGAAGGAAACATTTTAGGATTTATTGTGTCAAAAAATGGTATCTATATTGATCCTAAAAGAATTGATGAAATTAAACGAATTTCTTTCCCTCATAACAAAAAAACCATGCAATCTTTCCTTGGGAAAATTAATTTTGTTAAGACATTTGTCCCTGATTTTTCTCAAATAGTTTTACTGTTGCAGAACATGATTAAGAAAATTTTTGTCTTTAAATGGGGACATAATGAAAGAGAAGCATTTGAATTTATTAAACAGTCAATTGTCAATGCTCCATTCCCAACCACCCCTAATTTTCTTAATCCATTTACATTATACACTTTTTCATCCGATACATCATATGCAGTTTTTTTAACAGAGTTTAATGACCAACAAATAGAAGCATCGATATCATTTTTTAGTTCAAATTTACAAAGTGTAGAACTGAATCACACATCTGTTGAAAAACAAGCATTTTTTGTTTTTAAAGCCATAAAACATTTTAGACCTTTTATCCTAAAGTCTCATACAAAAATCATAGTTCCATTTTCTGCAATAAGACAACTTTTGATGCAGAAAGAATTAGGAGAAAAAAGAGCTAACTAGGTGACTATGTTACAAAAATATGATGTAGAAATTAAACCCTCTAAAATCATTAGAGGTCAAGGTTTTTTTCAGAATTCTTACATGAGCATCACATTTGCCAGCAGAAGAAGATTCAGGTATTAATGTGCAATTATCAAAGGTAAGCCTCAATGATTCAAAGTCACAATATGTTGATCTTATATTTTATTTGAAGAACGGATATGCTCCAAATCATCTCAGTTACAAGACAAAAAGAGATCTTAGATTAAATGCTAAACAAGATGAGTTAGTCAACAATGTGTTATTTACAAAAAAAAATTATTCTATACTTCTAAGATGCTTAGAAAAATATGAAGTAGAGAAGGTCTTGTAGGAACTCCATGATGGACCAACTGGAGGACATTTTGGAGGAAATACAATAGCACATAAGATCCTGAATGCAGGTTACTATTGGCCTACATTTTTTAAATATGCCCATGAATATACAAGAAGATGTAAAGTATGCCAAAGTACATCTGGAAGACAAAGAAAGTCAGCATTCCCATTACATCTGGTCAATATTGAACAACCATTTGAGTAATGGGCGTTAGATATAATTGGTGAGATTGTTCCTAACTCTTCCAAACAACATAGACATATTCTCACAGCTACAAATTACTTTACCAAATGGGTGGAAGCAATTCCATTAAAAGTAGCTAATTCATAAAATATCATCGATTTCATTGACCAAAATATCATAACCAGGTTTGGCTTAATTATTGCTTTGATGTTTGATAATGAATATTATTTCTCTGGAACATCTATGATAGATTTTGCAATTAAAAGAGGTTTTAAACTAAAATATTCTGCAAATTATTATCCACAAGGAAATGGTTTGGCAGAATCTACAAACAAAAATCTGATTAGAATAATCAAATTAATTTTTTATCAGAATCAAAGAAATTGGCATAAGTCATTAATTTTTGCTCTTTGGAGAGATCGAATAACTCAAAAGTCTTGTATCGGTACTTCTCCATTCAATCTTGTCTATGGAAAAGAAGCAGTAATTCCCACCAACGTATTTATTCCCTCTCTTTCCTTAGTGCAATTCATTGATGAAACTCCTACTTCTTCTTTACAAAAAGACAAGGTCAAATTCTTAAGTTAGAAGAAGAAAGAGAAAAAGCCAAACAAACTCACGCTCATCATCAACAAAAAATAAAAGCCTTGTTTGATTCAACTTTTGTCACTCCAAAGAATTTTCTAATTGGTGATTTGGTATTGAAATGGGACAAAGCGCATGAGGGAAAGGTAAACACACGAAGTTTCAAAAAATCTGGCTAGGTCCATTTCAAATAATTGAAGAAATCGGCCCATCAACATTTTTATTGCAAGATCTATCAGGAAAAAAGGATTATTTTCCTGTTAATGGCCAGATTTTTAAAAAATATTTCTCATAGAAGGCAACCCCTTCTATCCTTGTATACTAGTGTCTTTTTTTTTTCTTTTTAAGAAAATAAAAGTTGCTTAGTATTAATATTTGGCTTTTCAAATATAATCTCAGATGATTTTTTTTTATTTTTATTTTTTTCTTTTCACTTATAAAAATGAAAAATGTTAAGGAAAGAAAATCAAAAGATTTAGAAAGAAAAAATGATTTTATCTTTTTGAAAAATGGAATTTTACTAGAATCATTTATTCTTTGATGAAATCTCATATTTATATAGCACAAATATTCTATTTTCAGTTAAGAAAATAATATTTAACATATTAAAGACCTGTTTACAGAAGAAAAAAAATTTGAAACTCAATATTATCATCCAGAATCTTAAAAATACCAATGATTCATCCCATCCGGAAAATATTATAAATTTTCGAAATAAATTCAAATGAAAAAAAAATATATTATGATTAGAAGAAAACCCTAAAAGATAATAACTCTCATCACGATCTTTTTTACCATGTTCATAAGGAAATAGTTAAACTAACATTACCAATACTACCTACCAAAACAGGGTAATGACTTGAGATTATATCAAAAGGACAAGGGGTCTCATCAAGAGCCAGCTTGATCAGCTTAATTACTACTAGTGAGTGGCATTGTCATCATTTGGTTACCAAGCCAAGACAATGGCTTTTAAGTAAATAAAATAATATATAAAAGAAAATTCTCAAAGGTTAGAATTTACTTCTGAAAATTATAAGAAATACTGGATGGGACAATGAATCATTGCTGGGTAAAAGGTAACCCTGCCAAAAGCTTAAATTTCCTATTAGAACAAAGGCTCTATCTGTGATAAAAGAGTAAATTTTTATAAAGCTAATCTATAAAGGACACCTACTTTATCTTTTTAAACTAAGGACTGACATACATTTTTCATACTTATATCTTTAATAAAGGAATTCCTACAACTATTTTATTTTCTAAAAATCTTAGAAATTTCAAAAAATTTATCAGAGATATATGGTTCGCCCAAGAGAATCGTCAATTGTTGTGCTATACAATAACCCCCATTTATTTTTATAAATAGGGACCCTTTAGAAATAAATAGGAAATTATTTTAAATTTTCTAAAACTAAAAACTTAGGAAATAAATATTTTCTTTTTAAAGTTTTCTGCTTCATTTTTCTTGAGTGCATCGCAAAATACATATCTTATGAATTTCAAAGACTCATAAACTTTAAAATGTGTGAGCTGCGATATGCGCTCAAATTTTTTGAAGATATGTTTAAACTTTGCAAAAAATTCAATCATCGTTATATTTACTTTATCGCATTGCACCTCCCTCAATCAAACACATTAAAAGAAAATTGATATAAGTTGTGACTCCACGGACCCGGCGAGAAAATAAAAAAATGAATATAAAACCTTCGGCAATCACGGTCACTTAATTTTTGCAAAAAAGCGCAATTCGCATTTCGCACAACTTATAACATACACCAAATTGTTATCCTATAAAAGTTGTGATCTGTGATTTGCGCAAATCGCATTTCATAGTCTTTAAGGGTAAGTATTACGAATGGCTATAAGTTATAACTTGTGATACGCATGCCGGCGCCATTTAATGGACCAAGCATGAGAAAGAACTTGTGTCATATCAAAATGAAATTCAAGGTCTTAACGACTTTAAAGTGATTGATATATTAATTCAGAGATTATGACTGATGGTTGATGTTATATCTTGATAGATTTATATTTTCTTGTGTGTGTTTGAAATAAATGATATATTTTTCTCTTTGATACTCTATACTTGTAATATTCACTCTGTTTTCAGGAAACCAGTTAACGGATTGAGGAAGAAAAAAATGAACAAAAAGGGTAAAGAAATTTCTCATACGTTGTCCACTGAAGATACAGAGATGTCTCCATTATTTTCAGATACCTTCTGCAACAAATATTGTGGCAGTTCGACATGGGATGCAATGTATAAGATTTTTGAAAGTGAAGGACCAAGGGTGATAACCAAAGTTTCTTCGACAGGCACTGCATCTACCTCTGACACAACTCTTTTGACATTGAATGCTCATACATCCACGGGACAGCTACAAGGCCAAAGATTCTCCCATACACATACATGGTTAAGTGGGTAATCGATCACTTAAATATTGAAGATATAATGTTCAATAATTCGAAGGAAGAAACTATGGGTTCTTTCAGAGCAGAAGATTTAACAACAATGTACCATCTACCACCCCCGCAGTAGAAATATGACAAAGAATTTTTTCAGAATTTTAGAGGAGAACATCCAGATCTTATTAAATTCATCCAATAATGGAAGGAGAATTAGGGGAAGTTGAAGCAAGATAAGTTTGGTACGTACCCAATTTCCAAAATTCCTAATCCTTACTGTTATGTAGCCGGTATGTTATGTAGATTATTTTCCAAACCTGATAGCACTAGATTCTCAAAAGAATGGGTTCCCCTAATTGACACAATCATCAATTCATCAATTTTGAATTTGGAAGACATATTATCTTATAACCTAGCCAAACACATTACCGAATATAGGAATAAAAGGTGCATTTCATTCAGAGAGATACCTCCCTTTTATATGTTTTCCTATGTCATGGACGCTATTTGTTTTACTTCTATTTTTCCAAACATGGGATGAAAATGGACTACCCAAGACCCTACCCCAATTCACATTCACCACAGAGAACTCTGGGATTCAGACTTCCACCTACACTTCTATAAAATCTATTACGGAGTCATATTGCCTATGCACTAGATGATTTCAATAAAAGGGACCCTAGGGTTTCTGAAGAAGCCAATGCAAACATTCTTCTTGTAGCTAGGTGGTTTGTAGAGGAGAATTTTACATATATTAGAGTATTCCAGAGTTATGCTTCTCCCCATGTTTTACCCTATTACATTATCGATAAGTTACTTGCAAAAGAAATAGCCTATCAGCTTGTTAATGGTGTTACAAAACAGTTGAAAGATACTAAAAATGTTATTTGGCCTAATTTCCCTGTACAATGTGGCACTTTTGCACTGTCTAACATCAGCCATACTTACAAGGAAGTTTTAAAAATTTATTTATTGAAATTGGCAGTAATGTCAAAAAGGTTATATGATCCAAATGATGTAATTAAAAATTACATCACAGAGCTTAAGTTAAATCATTTTGTAAAGGAAGAAGATGGATTCGATGATCTCTTCCAAGGCATGGAAAATTTTTCAGACATTATCAAGTATGCATCTAGCCAACTAAGTCAAGATTATTTTGAAGCTTTCCAAGCATACAGAAACAAGAGACTAGAGAAAGTACCTCTCAATTTGTTAACTATTGAAGATGACAAAAAACACACTCCAAGTGTCAGCCTGGATGATGAAGTAAAAGATATGTCTGAAGATGAATCAGGTCAGTCACAACAGCAATCTCATCATTCGGATCATTTTGAAAATGAATTCGAATATAAAAAATAAAACTCAGAAAAGATAATTGACCAAGTAATTCATGAGATAGAGATGCCAAAGGAAAGGAGAAATAATGGAATAGAATCAGATTCTCAAATAGTTTAGCACAGTCACAATATGCTAGATCATTCTAGTTCACCACAAGAAAAAGTTCTTATAAATTAATGGGAGGAGTTTTATGAAGCAATAAAAAATCCTAAAGAGAATCTCATTATTGATCAGGGAATGAGTTTCCAGACACCTGAACACTCCTAGAAGATATTGGAAACTGTTAATCCAATACAAAGAGTTCCAGCAATGCATGATAAAGAAAACATACTGGCCTACCCTACAGATCATATAGTTCTACAAATTGAAAATATTCCTTCGTTAGATAGTTCTACAGTCCTAGTTATATGTTTGTAGTTAAAAGAAACAAAAGGAGGAGAATTGATGAAGCAACTTTAAAGCCTATAGATGAATCAGTTTATGTATTATGGAATGATTCCTCAGATGATCCTACTGAACATCTAACCAAATTACCATGACTGGGAAGCGTATGCCTACATACTATTGACCAGCTACCAAGTTAGTGTTGTAAAACCAAGAAGCCAAAATTCAAGAATTGTAGAAGTTGTTGAAGAAGATAAAATCTAATTCATTGAGCAAGTCAAAGTAAACACAGCCAATTTCTTAAAGAATATTGAAAACCTCAATTTAGTATGAGAGTAAGATTAATGAGAAACAATACGGTGAAGTAGCAATGACTGATTACAAAACTAGCTACAATTGGAAAATTTATCAAAAGAAGCATGGATTTAAACACTAAGTTTAAGAAATAACAAAAGTGTTTTGTCATCAAGCTTATAATTGACTCTTATTGTGATTCAATTAAACGTTACCATGACGCCATGGCAATCCGAAACCTGCAGATGAAAAGACTTGAGAGAAAATTGAAGAAGACATTCAATGGAAAGTATCAAGTCGGGAAGGAAGCTAGTCTACACTCAAGTAGATAAGCTTCACAAATAAATTCTATTCATAGAATGGGAAGCACAAATCAAACAAGCGGAAACGGCGGCAAGAAGACATCCAATATATCAAGTGAGATTATTGAATCCATGTGTGAGTAATTGTCTAGAGCAGAACTTCTCAAGGAAAACACGTTTGATGTGTTTTCATAAACAAGACAAGTGGAAACACAGTGGAAACATAGAGAAGATACACAGGAGGAAATTATTAAAAAGGTAAATAAGTTTGATCAAGAAAATTACTAGAATTTTCTGATCAAACCTTATCATCAACATCAAACTCTGCAGTCTCTTAAAGATTCAACAAAGAGATCCTAGTCAGTACTCTCAAATGCTATTTTCAAGGGACAGATCTGATCAATGATATCGTAGCTAGCTCAACTCAAAGAAATGTTAGATATTTGTCAACTTCGTGACCACATTCAAAAAGAAGGGCATAACTCATAAATCAGAATTGTTGGTTTAGTTTCCTAGATTATAGTTTAAGTTAGCTTTATGAGGAAGGTTGTTTGAAACCTCGTCTATATTTTTGTAATAATCTATTTTATTTTATAGTTAGTTTAGTATTTAAACCATTCTTGTGCATTAACAGAAGGGTCCAGAAATTTGTCAAAAGCATTTGCAAAGAATGCACTATTGTAATTTTGTGAGTGCTTTTATGAATTAATGGAACACATCAGTTATATTTTGACAATTAAAGTTGTTTAACTGATGTTGCACTATTGTAATCTTTAAAGTGCTTGAAAGTGAGAAGGATAAGATTCATTGCTGTCAGTTTACATGAGTAGAACTTCATACATATGGTACTTCTATTCACTTGTATTAAGTCTTACTTCATAGATTGATAGTCATATTTTTATTGCATTATATATTTGAAACGTCATCATATATAAATATTACATGCACTTTTGTTCTAATATTTAGCTATGGTTTCTTATTGAATATGTAATCACACTAATAAATGAGATATTTCTTTCACAATTCTTCTATGTAAACTACTTCATTAGAAGAATAATTTTACATAATTTTCTTCTCTTTCAGCTGTTAAATGATCTATATTAGTGATAGTTGAAAGATATCATTTTAGATTGCATAAAGGAAAAACACCCAGGGTATATATTATATTAATATTTTAGATAGATGCATATAGATTAAAATCATTATCCATTTTCATGCTATATTCACAACACCCTCAAAATCATCCTTATTGAGAAACTGGTCTCATTATCCCCAGTCGGAGCCACTACACCAAACGGAAAAGGAGCTTCTTTAAGGTCCGGACCAAGTGGTTTTCCCCCATGTTTTGGCAACGGAATTTTGAGGCCTCAATATAACCCAAACAAGTCATTGGAAAAACAACTTTGTTCCCAAACCAAAGTCTCCCTTTCTTTGAAATTTCTTTGTCCACACCTTATCACAACCATAGGATTTCTTCCTGAAATTCATATTATGAACTTCTCCTAAAATAATTCATCGTTGGGACACCTGTAATTCGTTCATAATCCTTGGAAGACACCCTGATTCGTTCATTTCCAAGCATTTTGAGCTAGTTAACCCTTGTGTTCCCCTAGGGCACTCTAACACTCCTGAGCATGAATTAACACTTTCTGGCATTGTTAGCATTCCTTTTCATTTCTTAGCATGACGTGACACTCCTTAGCTATCATGACCTCACAGCTAAAGTTAAATTTTTTTAGACTTGGGAACCCAACCAAGTCCTGCCTTAACTACAACAACTTGACCAAGTTACAATTACTACAACTAGACTATGTCTAATTCACCTAAGAACTGCCTATAACTCATCTTAGGCTACTCATGTCCTATCTCAACTCATCCCAATTAACAATCTACCAATTCAAGGCTCACATCTAATCATGGCCATAAAACAAATAAGAGACATAGTTTACATCTTGACATTACATAGCACTTGGCACATCTAAAAATCCCTTGGAACTATGTGACACCTGTTAGCATCCCCTGCATTCCTTGGAATTCTTTGGAACTCCCTAGCACACACTATAACTCCCTCGCATCCAATGGAACTCTAGCATGCCTTGGCATTGACTAACATATATCCTTGTCACTCCCTCCTTATCACACTTGGAACTCGTTGAAACTCCCTATCACACACTCCCATATGTTCATTTCCATGCATTTATAAATAGTTCTCTATTGTGTGTCCATGGAACTCCCTAACACTCCCTGACACACATTGGCACATCTTGGAACCTAGCACATCTTAGCATGTCACCTTGGCACTCTATAATTCCTTGAAACTACCTAGCATACCTTGTAATTCCCTCCTTAGCACACCTAGAACACACTAACACTCCCTATCACACACTCTTATTCATTCATTTCCATGCAATTGAAACTAACGCTCCGTTTTGTTTTCCTATCACTTCATAACATTCCCTGGTATGCATTAGAACACCCTATCACTCGACACATATTGGTATGTTGCTATGACCTCTAGCATGCCTTAACACTTCGTTTCATGCCTTTTCACTTTGTCCTTAGCACACCTATAACTCAATGACACTTCCTCTCACAAACTCTTATTCGTTCATTTTCATGCATTAATTTGACCTAATGTTCCATTGTGTTTACCTGGAATTCACTAGCATTTCCTAGCACATGTTGGCACACCCTGGCACCTAGCACATCTTAGCTGCATGTCACCCTCACACTCTAGCATGACTTAGCGATGCCTAGCATACCATGTCACTCCCTCCTTAGCACGCCTGAAACTCGCTGACACTGCCTACCACACACTCTTATTCATTAATTTTCATGCATTTTAACCTAGTGCTCCCTTTTTTTTCCCTAGAACTCCCTAAGACCTCCTATCACATGTTGGCACATCTTGAAACCTACTGTATCTTGGATGCATGTCACCAAGACACTCTAGCAAGAGTTAGCGTTGTCTAGCATACCATGTCACTCCATCCTTATCGAACCTAGAACTCTCCGACACTCCGTGTCACAAACTATTATTCATACATTTCCATGCATTTTGACCTATTGCTCCCTTGTGTTTCCTTTGAAAATTCCACTACCTAGAATCCTACTACAACAACTGATTAGATTTCCTCTAATTTTTATTTCACTAAACAATTTTTTTATCGTGTACTATGGTAAATATGGAAATAAAATACACTATAGTCTACAAAATAGAAAAATTATTCAGAAGGAAAAATTCTAGCACAAGTACAATCACAATGACACAACTATTTTTAGATAATTTTTCCTGAAAAAATGCAATGTGGGAAAACTGGTGTTGCAGATGAGGCTTTCTTTATTATTCTTCAGAAAAATGTCTTGTAAAAAATACAACCAATATAATAGAAGGGGAATGTTTGTGAGAAATTTACAAACAATTTTTCTCGCGCTCCATGACGAAATGATGACCGTGAAGAGGCCCTATAGCCTCACTACGTCTCACTGCATCAACCTCTACCTACTGACTATGTTGTCCCAAAATCATAGCCTATGCATTTTCCATGTCACTACATCACAACCTTTGCGCTATCCATCCTCTGCTCTTCTTCTTCCAGCCTGATACTGCACTCTTGACTCTTGTTGCTGCCCTCTCTCTCAAACCTGAAACTCTCCCCATGATTTGATTATCTATTGTTGAACTTCAGCCAGTGAGAAAATCGATCTTCTTGGGAAACTAAGTATGTGCCTGTTATATTTCCAAATTCCCATTGAATTCCTTCTTATAATATTCTCGTTGAGAAATCAACAACTTGGATTAAAACATAATCAAGGGCTAATATTGACTTGACTTGATATTCGTCATTTTCTAGAAGATTCACACCTAGTTCTATTCATACAATTTAATTATTTTAATTCCCCAAGTTTAGACTTAGGATGCCATTAAAAAAATTAATTATTTTAATAAAACCTCATCTGGGTGGAATTTCCCAAAACGCTTTCGAGTAATTTTGGAATAAATGTGTCTAAGCCTCCCTACATAATTTTAGACTTAGAGCACATATGATGCTACCAGAAATCAACACTCCTTCTTAGCGAGGAATGTGATCTAGTAATGAAACCTAGTGAAGCATCACTCTAACTCAGTAACATCTCCCTCTACACTGCTGATGTTTGACACTATTATCCACCAACTAGTTTGTTGTTGCATCTATGCTTCTACTGACCCTGCATACTGCTTCCAACTACTACATCTGCAATGCAAATCCCTCTCATATGTTGTTGCTGCAACTGAGGACCTGTATGTTCTTTCTACTGAAACAAGTTCTCTACCATACCCATATCCTCCTTGAATTGAATGAACTTAGCTATTCCTAGAGCCTTTGTGAGTACGTCTTCTACCTAATCTTTTCTGCGGACATACTACAGTTGTACTTCACTACGCTGAACACAATCTCTGATAAAGTGACATCTTATATCTATGTGTTTCGACCGATCATGAAATATTGGATCCTTAGAGAGATTGATACAACACTTATTATCATAATAAACATTGGCCGCTTCCATCCTCTTCTTGAACAATCTCACAAGCATCTTCCTAAGCCATATAGCTTCACACGTTGTTTTGTTCACTGCCATATATTCTTCTTCCACTAAGCTCAGAGCTACTTATTTTTTCTTCCTACTGCGCCTAGAAATCATTCTTGAACCAATAGTGAAATAGTACCCAGAGCTACTTCTTCGGTTTGCTGAACTCCCTGCCCAATCTGCATCTGTGAACCCACTCAAACTAATATCATCTCTTTGGATGTATTTTGACCCATATATGACTATTCCATGCACATATATGAGAATGTCCTTAACTGCTTCCCAATTTACCCTTTTCGGTTCACCATGAAATGACTAAGGGTGTTGACAACGAAACAAATGTATGGCCTGGTGTTGATGAGATACATGAGTAACCCAATGAGATGTTTGTACAATGTGGGGTCTACTTCCCTGTCTCCTAATGCATCTATTTTCTTCCAGTTGGTGATCATAGGCATCGCCATGGGTCAGAAATATTGCATTATGAATCTCTTCACAATATTTGTAGCATATATTCCTTGCCCAAGGAAGATCTCTCCATTTTTCTACCAAAATTCCAACCCTAGGAAATAATGCATCAACCCCATATCCTTCATGTCAAATTCTGCTTCAAGTTTTTTCTTGCATTCCTTTATAAGCCTAGATTATCCTGTAAGAAAAAAATCATCTACATATAATACGAGAATGAGTGGCTCATTCTCCACCATCAGATAATAGAGATTGGGATCTGCATCACTCTTGAAAAATACCAATTGTTGTTAGCTATAAATCTAACCATACGATGCTTTAGGTACTTGTTTGAGCCTATACATGTATTTCTTTAATATGCATACATGATTTCGCTTCTCATGTGTCTCGAAGTCTTCTGGTGGTTCTATGTGCACCTCCTCTTCTATCACCTTGTTCAGGAATGTTGTCTTGAAATACATTTGGTGAATCTCCCATCGAATTTGAGATGTTAGGGATATAATAGATATGATGGAGGTATATATGCCTATAGGGGCAAAGTTATCCTCGTAATATATTCCTTCCTTCTGTGTGTACCCTTTTTCCATGAACCCAGACTTGTACGTCTCCACACTGGAATCTACATCGTACTTTATCTTGTAGATCCATCTTGATCCTACAACTGATCTATCCTTAGGTCTAGGTACCACTTCCGAGACGTCATTCGCCATGATAGATTTGTACTCTTCTACCATGGCATCCACCCATACTTTGTTTTGTATGGATTCTTGAAAGTTGGAAGGTTCTTCAACCTCCGCTAATAAGGCTTGGTATCTATCCGGTTTCCTATGCTGCCTTTTGTCTTTTCTAGGAGCACCAACAAACTCTTGTGTGTCCCTTATAGTTTTTTGGACTTCCCTACTGGTTCTACCACTGGTGCTAGGAGGCTCCCTCAAATCCTCCTCTTGATTATGTTGCTCCATCTACTGAGAACTACCAGAATCTTCTCCCCCCCGAGGAAATGTTGGTACTAGTCATTGTACTCGATCCTGGTATATGTCCTCCTTCCTGTCCTCCTTGTTGCCCCTACTGTTGTTCGACTAAAGGAACATATGCTAATTGATCCTCTGCTGGCATCTCATGAGATTTCTTGGAATTTCTATCTTCCATGAACTTTTCATCTCATCTCACTACAATTTTCCTACTGCTAAGAATGTATATTTTTTATTCTTTTGAGGTATCATTATATCCTACGAGATACCCCTCTTCTGTAGTGTGATCCATTGTACTTCGCTTCTCATCTATAATGTGACAAAATGCCAAACTCCAAATATGCTGAGGTGCATCATTTCTGGCTTTCTCCTTGTGAAAAATCATCCAAGTTTTTTCTTCCCCAATGCTCTATGAGGAGTTTTATTCTGAATATACACAGTTGTGTTACATACTTCTGCCCATAAGAATCTAGGCAAGTCTTGGTCATATAAAATAGCCTTTTCTACCCCAATAATATTTCTATTCTTATGCTCTACTACTCCATTTTTTTGTGGATTATATGGAGTTTTCCACTCTCTTTTGAGGCCCTCCTTTGCATAGAAACCTACGAAGTCTTTGTCTGTATATTCTCCATAGTTATCTGAGTGAAATACCTTTATCATTTTCCCTTTCATGTTCTCCGCGAGAGCCTTAAAATATCTAAACTGATCAAATACCTCATCCTTGATCTTTAGGAAGTAGATCCAGGCTTTTCTGGAGTGATCATCAATAAAGGTGACAAAGTATTCGCCATCACTAAGAGCTCTTGTGGACACTAGGCCAAAAATATCTTTGTATTAATCCTAATATGCCTTTTGCTCTATTGTCACTTCTGGGAAAATATGCCTTAAAATACATCCCTAATACACATCTTATGCATACTTCATCATTCTTAGTACTGAGGAATAGAACTCTTATGACAATCTCTTTCAGCATCCTTAGTGCTCCATGGTGCAAGTTTCCCATTCTCTTGTGCCATATTTCATTCAGATATTTTTCATCATTAATATTATTGTCTATCAGTGTCATTGGAGACTTAAGATACAATACATATAGTTTGTTTCTTCCAGCTCCAATTTGTCTAATATTCTTCCATCTTGGATGTTTGACGTATACCTTGTTAGGGCCCTATATTAATAGTGTACTCCCTTATTTTTGTTAGTGTAGCCCCCTTATTGGTATTGTTGTACCCCTGCAATCCCCATATTGTTATTACTATGCCCCATAATAGCCCACTATTGTTATTTTTGTGCCCTTACATTATTATTGTTAGGTCAGCCAGGATTATATTGTGACCCCAAGGAATCCTATATAGAAAGGAGGTTTTGTCATTTGAATCATCCAAGAATTTTTCATTTATCTAATATAAAGGAGGTTTCCCCTCTAAAATGCTTATTTCTAAGTCCTTGTTCTCTCTTTTATTCTATTTTGTGAGCTAGTTTCATAACATTTGGTATCAAAACTTTGGATTCTACGGTTTCACTGCTTCAAACAGGTCATCATGGGATTTTATCTATAATTTTTTTTCTATGAAGTTGTAGAAGCTAAAAAAAAAAACCATTTTCCCCAAAATCTTGAGGAACGTTATGGAAAAATTCACGTATTGGTTCGCAATATTTTCAGAGATATGATCTGTGGAAGTTAGGGTTTTTCCAAGCTCCTGAATTTCATCTCAAAGAGGTGACCATAGGAAAATTGTCATAATTATCTATCTGAGCATTAGATTGGAATTATATAAAAAGTGACCGAAAGTGCACAGAATTTAATTTCCTGTATATAGATTTCATAGTCGAAGGAGGAAATCGTAACACGTGCCACATCGTATAAATTATCTCTACTAAACCAGTCCTAATTAGATCATTGGGGGTGTTGGAAATTTGATGCAATATGTTGTCCCTGATGACAACCTACTTGATGAAGTTGTCCTTAATGGAAACCTACTTGATGAGTTGCCTTTTGATAGCAACCTATTTGTTAAAGATGTAAAAATGATGTTTCTACAAGTCAGTTCAGATATGACAGAGAAATAAATTCTAATAAGTGCCAGAAAAATGAAACAAGAAATATTTCTCAATGCATACGCAGGTTTGATGAAGGCAACCCATGTATGGAGGCAATGTATACGCTACTTTTATGAAGGAAGCCCGCGTATCCATTCAGAATTAGTATATACACAGTTTTTATGAAGAGAAGTCATGTATCCATGCGTATACGAACGATCCAAATCGTGTATGCCTTTTGTGCTCTAAAATTATGATACCAAGGGGCATTACCATGGTATTAGCCCATAGTATTGAGCGTTGTATTGTTTATTTGATTTCGTCCAAGAATACCATCAAAAGTTGTGTGGTTTTGGCTCATGGTATTAGTAAAGGCTAAATCTATATAAGGAGAGGAAGATCATAGTGCAAGGGTGGCATATGTAAGGGCTATTATTGAATACATTTCTCTGAGGTATATCTATATGGGATGAACTCTATTTTTTAATTGATAGATCTGAATCTACTATGCACACAAGGATAGATTGATGGATCAAGATCTCTAGACCTGAAATGACTATATTCTTGCATGATCCATTGAAGAGATGATTAGATCTGAGACCTGGCGAATGTTTGCTGAAGTGGAGTGAAGAAATCTAGGTAAGTTCTATAGATCTGAAAACATTATTCTGAATTAATATTTACAGATCTATACGCTAGTTCGTCTCAGTAAAAGCACGTATATATCCGGGTTTGCTTTAGAAAAGGCGCTTATGGAAGTTAGGGTTTCCTGAAGCTTATTGCAGATGTTATATTTTTGTTTCTACTAAATTTTTGTTGTTTGACAATGAAGTCTTCATGTAGATCTGGGTTGCTTGAATATTGCATATGATGCTAAGTTTAATATGTCCAAATCTGATCAATAAGTGAGTAAACATGGTTAATGATGATTGATTGTTTAAGGGTTCTGCATTTCTAAAAATATGTCTGACTGAAATCCTCAGATATGGATCTGAGACAGATCATATTCTGAAAAATAGTATTCTCATATCTATACGTAGGTTGGTGTTAAGGAAAGCACGTATACACGCGGGTTCAGTTAAGCAAAGTAGCGTATGAATTTTAAAATGATAAATGTTCAGGGTTAAGTTTGATTTTTCATATTGAAATTGAAGTCTAGTTTATTTCTAAATATTTGCCTACAGTGATCTCACTGTCTAGTTTGATGTATTGGATGAAGTTTATTATAGTTGATCTTTGTGAAGGGTTTTTTTGAAGCTATGTGATCCAGTATGAAAATTGATGAAACGTGGTCTCCAGTGTTTCTGAGGGTTGAAGCCTTCAGTATGGAAGTAGAAGCTTCCTTCTAGTAGAAGATGGTGTTCTTATCACGAGGTTGAAGCTCCCTTCCAGTAGTGGCTGGTAAACGAGTTCACGGGGTTGTAGCTCCCTTCCAGTAACAGCTGGAAAATGAGAGAAGGTTGCATCCTTCTACAGGTAGATGCGCATACTGAAATAAGTCTGCATCAGTACAAAATTGTAAACAGTTTTGCATATAATAAATATTGAAGACAAAGACGACAACAGCGGTGATTTTTATCCCAAATTGGGTTTCCACCTTAAATATGGGTGTTCATGTGTGATGCTCTTGTGATGATTTATTTTGTTGTTACTGCACATATTTATTTCTAAACTAACAGATGCATAAACTGATAAGTTGAGTTAAAATTTTGTTTCTGAAAATGTTCTAACAATAAATTCATATCTGTATATGAAAGTTTCCTTTGGTATATACACATGTATACGCGAGTTGGGTTCATCAAAGTCGCGTATGGAATTTAGTAAAGAAAAACTAAAATCTATCAGTTAACTCTAAATAATTATTCACCCCCCACCCCCCCCCCCCCCCCAGTATTTTTCCAAAAATTGGTATCAGAGCGGGTCCTTCTGAAGAAGCTTAATCTCTAGAAGGAAGATCAGCTAAGATGAGAAATCAAGATGGGACAGCATCTATCAGGCCTCCTCTCTTCAATGAAAACAATTTAATCTTCTGGAAGACAAGGAAAACATCATATCTTCAGTCTCTTGGAGTAGATTTATGGGCTATAGTTGAAGGAGGTTATCAATATCTAGCCTCAGCTCCAACAGATGCAACTGCAAGAAAGAACTATGAAACTAATGCAAAGGCGGTCAATGCATTATTGGGAAGTTTGACTGAATTAGAATTTGTCAAATTCATGTGGTTGAATACAGCAAAGGAGATATGGGACAAAATCATTCTAAGCTATGAAGGTGATACCAAGGTAAAAAGTGCTAAACCCCAAACTCTCAGAATTCAATATGAAAATCTCAAGATGCATAATGAGGAAAGCATTGCCAGTTTCTTTTTACGTCTAGATGATATTGTAAATCGTATGAGAAATCTGGGTAAAACCATAACTGACACTACTCTGGTAGAAAAGGTTTTATGATCTCTAACTTCCAAATTTGAGTCAAAAGTGTCTGCTATTGAAGAAAAGCAGGATCTACAAACTCTTACTATTGTTCAACTTCATGGTATTTTGATTGCTTGTGAAATGAGAAAATAAGGTCCATCTAAAGTCAAATAAGTTGTCTTTAGAGCTGTTGCAAAGGAAGTACAAGAAAAGGAAGGATCGGGGAATGTTTTAGAAGAAGATGGGGTAAATTTTGTAAAGAAGCTACAACTTGGCACTGGAAAGTTTAGAGGTAAGCTTCCTTTTAAATGTTTTTCTTGTGGAAGAGTTGGTCATTATGCTGCTAAGTGTCCCCATAAAGAAAATCATGAAAAAATAAAGGAAGTGGCAAAAGGAAATAAGAACCGGATTATCAATAGAAAAATTTATTATACTCATGAAGATAGTGATGGGCTTTCAAATAGTGAAGAAGGAGAATCTGATCAAGATGTTAGACTTCTCATGGATTTTGAAAAATATTCTAGTGAGGCTAAGGATACCTTTATGAATGCTCTAGAAGAAAATGATTTTCTTGAAGAAATAAATCAGCGCAAAATATGTTTGGAAGAAAACAAAATTTCCATAGATACTCTAAAGAATCATCTTGTAGAAAAGTAGAAACACAATGAGAAATTAGAATGTGAAATAGTAAGTCTAAGAAAGGAAATTGAGAAAGTGAAAAATTTGATTCTTAGATTTGAAAAAGGATCTGAAAACTTAGATGAAATTATCAAGGTACAACGTTCTCCTCTTATAAAGACAGGTCTTGGATATATCAAAGAATCCTCTCAGTCTTCAGCACCAAGCTATCTAAATGAAGCTAAATCCAGCCTACAACATCCGGTCACTCAGCAAGAGAAAAAAGAAACTTCACGGGTAAAGCATGATCACTTCAATATAATGAACAATAGCAGAAATATCAATCATAGAAATACCAATCAGCAGGTAAACACAAATAGAAGGTTTCATGATTGCTGAAATTTCTTCTTTAATGAGCAATGTTTCTCATGTCATAATTTTGGTCATAAAGTTGTTCAATGTGTTGCATACAAAACCATCATGACCAGAGAAGAAAGAAAGCAAAGAAATGAGACAGGAATAAAGAAGAATAGTTATAACAACTTTTCTCCTCTTCAAAATGAAATTGAATGTGCTTATTGCAATAAATTTGGTCATGGAGAATCTGAATGCAGGAGCAAACTTCAACCAAAAGAGCATATACCTTCAAATTCCAAGGTATGGAGAAAGAAGGACTTACAGGTTGAGAACTGCGGCATAGTATTATTTACAGAAGGGAAAGAAAATCAATGGTACATTGATAGCATGTGCTCAAAACACATGACAGGTGATAGAAATAAACTCCTTGCATACAATTCTCTAGAAAGAGAAAAGAATTTTACCTTGGGAAATGATACTCATGCTGTCATTAAAGGAAAAGGTTCTATTTTTCTAAAACAAAAGGTAAAAGCTAACAATGTTATGTATGTGAATGGGTTAAAATATAACCTGTTAAGTGTGAGTCAAATGTATGATCAAGGAAATGAAGTTGTCTTTAGTTCAAAATAATGTGTGGTATGTGAACTTGACACAGGAAAAACAGTAATAAAAGGAACTAGAACACCAAGCAATCTGTATGTATTGAAAGGTTGCAAAGAAAAATGTTACTTGGGTAAATCTTCATAAAATTGGTTATGGAACAGAATATTGGGGCACTTGAGATTCTCTCAAATCAGCAAATCTAGCAGACTCAAAGTTGTTCGTGATCTTCCCAGTATCACTCTGCCTAAAAATACCATATGCAAATCTTGCTAATTTGGTAAGGAAACTAGAGTGAAATTCAATGTCAAAGAAGGATCAGCATGTAAGCCTCTTGAACTCATACATATTGACTTATGTGGACGTATGAGGAAAAATTCTCCTCGTTGAGAACAATACTATATTCTATTTATTGATGACTTCTCTAGAATGTGTTGGATTGGGTTACTAAAACACAATGATGAAGCATTTGAAAAATTTCAGATCTTCAAAGCCCTGGTTGAAAATGAATTAGATCTAAAAATCAAATGTCTTAGATCTGACTGAGGAGGGGAATACATATTGGATGGATTATTTTATTTCTGCAAACAACATGGCATAAAAAGATATTTTGTTGTAGCTGGAACCCCACAACAAAATGGCGTGGCAAAAAGAATGAATAGAACAGTTCAAAAAATGGCTCATGCTATGCTTGATGATTTTGGAACACTTGATACCTTTTGGGGAGAAGCAGCACATGCCGCAATAAATATTCTTAACAAGGATCATGTTCGTGTGAATAGTGATAAAACTCCTTATGACCTCTGGTATGGTAATCTTCTAACTGTAAATAATTTTAGAGTTTTTGGAAGCAAATGTTTTATCAAGAACAATGATGAAAAACTTGGTAAATTTGAACCTAGAGCAGATGAAGGAATATTTCTTGGTTACTCTTCTAGAAGTAAAGCATATAAATGTTACAATAAAATACTTCAGAAGATTTTTGAATGCATTGATGTTGTAATTAATGAGTCTCTCTCAGTTCCTAAAAGGGAAATACAAACAATGAATGAAGATGATGATGATGTATATCCTCCTAAATCAAATAGCAACAACATGTCAAGGGAACCCTATGAAGCAACAGAAGATGATCTATTTAAAAAATCTCCATCCATGTATGTTCAAAAGAATCATCCAAAATATCAAATTTTGGGAGAAAAGGGATCAGGTGTCCAAACAAGAATAACTCTTGTAGGATCTCCTAGCTATCTGGAATTTCTATCCACTATTGAACCACAGAATGTCAATCAAGCTAGCAAAGATGAATGTTGGATTCAAGCCATGAATGAATAACTTGATTAGATTGAAAAGAATCACACTTGGGAATTATTTCCAAGAACTCATGATAAAAATGTTATTGGAACAAAATGGATATTCAAAAACAAGTTAAATGAAAATGGAGATGTTATTAGAAACAAAGCTAGACTTGTTTGTAAAGGGTATGCTCAACAATAAGGTATAGACTTTTAAGAAACATTTGCTCCTGTAGCTAGACTTAAATCCATAAGAATGTTTCTTGCATTTTCAAGCTTTCAACAATTCAAAGTTTATCAAATGGATGTTAAATCTTCTTTCCTCAATGGTGATCTAGAAGAAGAAGTTTCTATAGAACAAACAGAAGGATTCATTTTTGGAAATGATGAAAAACTTGTTTGCAAGCTTAAAAAGGCTTTATATGGTCTCAAATAAGCTCCAAATGCATGGTACTATCGTCTTGACATCATCAACAAGGTTTTTCAAAGGGATTTGTTGATAGAAACTTATACACAAAAATTGAAAAGGATAAACTATTGATTGTAGTTGTATATGTTGATGACATCATTTTTGGGAGTAATGGAGAGTCCATGAATCAGAAATTTGCTTCTATTATGCAGCAAGAATTTGAAATGTTTTTACTTAGGGAACTAACATTGTTTCTTGACTTACAAGCGAAACAATCAATAGATCGCTTATTCTTATCACAAGAAAAATATCTTAAGCAAATTCTAAAGAAGTATGGGATGGAAGACTGCAAACTTGTGAGTACACCAATGATAACTAGATGTAACCTCAGTTCTCATGATGATTCTCCCACAGTGAATCAACCAGAATATAGATCCATGATTGGAATTCTACTTTATCTAACCGGGACAAGACCAGACATTATGCATGCAGTTAGGATTGTTGAACAATTCCAAGCTAATTCAAAAGAGTCTCACCTTCAAGATGTAAACATAATATTCAAATATATACAAGGGACTCAAGACTTTGGTCTATGGTATCCAAAGAATGTTGATCTCACTCTTCATGCTTACTCAAATGCAGATTGGGTTGGAAATGTTGATGATCAAAAAATCACTAGTGGTGGTGCATTCTATATGGGGCCCGGATTAGTATCTTGGCTCAGCAAGAAACAAAGTTATATTGCCTTATCCACATCAGAAGCAGAATATGTGGTTGCCGCATCATGTTGCACACAACTACTTTGGATGATGCAGACTTTACAAGGCATTCAAATCAAATGTTCACCTCTCATTTCCATTTTTTATGATAATACAAGTGCCATTAGTATCTCAAAGAATCCTATCATGCATTCCAAGACCAAGAACATTCCAATCAAGTATCACTTCCTACGTGAACAAGTGCTTGAAAAAAAGGTTAAATTGGAGTATGTTCCCTCCAAAGAACAAGTTGTTGATATTTTTGCTAAACCTCTTCCCAGGGAAGCATTCAAATATCTCAGATAGAAGCTAGGAGTTTTCTCTGCCTCTTTGATCAAATCTACTTAATTTTAGAAGATTAAATTCGATACATTGGTTTCATGAAGGATAATCACATATATACGTGAGTTTTTATGCATAAAACTACATATCGGTTTCGCTGACAGAAATTCTCTGGGTCAACATCAGAACATATGTGGTGATGTTGGGTAATCTATGTTTTGATCCAGTTTTCATCTTTCTGTGTCATTCTCTGATATTTATCTCCTTGATGAAAATGCTTTGATGAATTGGTTGTTGAAAGTGTTCAGGATGCACAAGCCTAGGGAAAGCATTAGCCTTGTTGTGAATAATGCATTGTTGGCATTATGATGGTTCTGAAATATGATCTCTCCCTTGAGGTCTTTTGGTCTTGGTTATATAAAGTCATATCTGTAATTTGATGAAAAGGTCATGTTGAGACCTATGATGTAAAATTGTTATATTCATTCATGTAATGACTTGTTCAAAATTTGTAAACCCACTTGGTTGGGAAGTTGAGTCAAATATGTAATTCCAATTGGTTGGATCATTGATGTAAGTATGAGTCCTTGTTTATAGGAAAATTCATACTCGGTTCAATTATAGATTCATGTACTTCATTGAAAAATCTGTCTAAAGATCCAGCATGAACTCAGGGGGAGCATGGTAAATTGAGTGCACATCGAATCTGCAGAGCTCTTCTTTATACAAGGCAAGCGAAACCTTGTTTCAGTATTGATTTGCCCTTTTTCTCTTGATTTCAAAGGGGGAGAGTATTTTGGTGTTTGAATAATGGTTATGATTAATGTATTTATCTGTTGTGGTGATCAAACACCATCATGGTTGCCATCAAGTCCAAAGGGGGAGATTGTTGTAAATTTGATGCAATATGTTGTCCTTGATGGAAACCTACTTGATGAGTTTCCTTTTGATAGCAACCTATTTGTTAAAGATGTAAAAATTATGTTTCTACAAGTCAATTTAGATGTGACAAATAAAGGAATTCCAATAAGTGCCAGAAAAATGAAACAAGAAATATTTCTCAATGTATACGAAGGTTTGATGAAGGCAACCCGCATATGGAGGCAATATATATGCTTATTTTATGAAGGCAACCCACGTATACATTCAAAATTAGTATATATGAAGTTTTTATGAAGAGAAGTCGTGTATCCACACAGATAAGAACGATCCAAGTCATGTATGCCTTTTGTGCTCTAAAATTATGATACCAAGGGGCATTACCATGGTATTAGCCCACAGTATTGAGTGTTGTATTGTTTATTTGATTCTGTCCAAGAATACCATCGGAAGTTGTGTGGTTTTGGCTCATGGTATTAGTAAAGGCTAAATATATATAAGGAGAGGAAGATCATAGTGCAAGGGGGGCATATGTAAGGGCTATTACTGAATACCTTTCTCTAAGGTATATCTGCATGGGTTGAACTCTGTTTTTTAATTGATAGATCTGAATCTATTATGCACACATGGATAGATTGATGGATCAAGATCTCTAGACCTGAAATGACTATATTATTGCATGATCCATTGAAGAGGTAATTATATCTGAGACCAGGCAAATGTTTGCTGAAGTGGAGTGAAGAAATCTGGGGAAGTTCTATAGATCTTAAAACATTCTACTGAATTAATATTTACAGATCTATATGCTAGTTCGCCTCAGTAAAAGTGCGTATATACGCGGGTTTTCTTCAGAAAAGGCGCGTATGGAAGTTAGGGTTTCCTGAAGCTTATTTCAGATTTTATCTTTTTATTTCTACTAAATTTCTATTGTATGGCAATGAATTCTTCATGTAGATCTGGGTTTCTTGAATACTGTACATGCTGCTAAGTTGAATATGTCCAAATCTGATCAATAAGTGAGTAAACATGGTTAATGATGACTAATTGTTTAAGGGTTCTGCAATTCTGAAAATATGTCTGACTGAAAGCCTCGGATCTAGATTTGAGACAGATCATATTCTGAAAAACAGTATTCTCATATTTATACGCAGGTTGGTGTTAAGGAAAGTGCATATACACACAGGTTCAGTGAAGAAAAGTAGCGTATGCATTTTAAAATGATAAATGTTCAGGGTTAAGCTTGATTTTTCATATTGATTCTGAGGTCTGGGTTATTTCTGAAGATATGGTTACAGTGATCTCACTGTTTGGTTTGATGTATTGGGTGAAGTTTATTATAGTTGATATTTGTGAAGGGTTGCATTGAAGCTGTGGGATCCAATATGAAAATTGATGAAACGTGGTTTGTAGTGTTTCTGAGGGTTGAAGCCTTCAATATGGAAGTAGAAGCTTCCTGCCATTAGAAGTTGGTGTTCTGATCAAGGGGTTGAAGCTCCCTTTCAGTAGCGGCTGGTAAACGAGTTCACGGGGTTGTAGCTCCCTTCTAGTAGCAACTGGAAAACGAGAGAAGGTTGAAGCCTTCTGCAGGTAGATTTCTGCATATTGATATAAGTCTGCATCAATACAAAATTGTAAACAGTTTTCCATATAATAAATATTTAAGACAAAGACGACATCAGCTATAGTTTTTTCTCCTGAATTGGGTTTCCACCTTAAATCTGGGTGTTCATGTGTGATGTTCTTGTGATGACTTATTTTTATATCACTGCACATATTTATTGCTGAACTAACAGATGCATAAACTGATAAGCTGAGTTAAAAGTGTGTTTCTGAAAATTTTCTAACAAATAAATTCATATCATTATATGCAAATTTAATTTGGTATATGCGTGTGTATACGTTAGTTGGGTTCATTAAAGTCACATATGGAATTCATCAAATAAAAACTGAAATTTATCAGCTAACTCTAAATATTGATTCACCACCGCCCCCCCCCCCCCCCCTCTCTCAGTATTTTTCCAACAGGGGGAGATGGGGCATAAATTTGCCTTGAAGAATCCAAATCAGGCCAGACATATGGAATTTGAAACAAGATTCATAGGGCTACTAATGGAATGAAGATAATCTTAGGGATCCAAAATTACAGATATACATTAGTTTCAATATCGAGCTCCTCAAAAGAAAGAAAAAGGTGTGTATTTTTTTTAAATTGCATAAGTCTTGCTTGAAAAATCAGTTTGAAGTGATTCCAAGGGAATATTGAAGCATAGATATCAGTATTGGGTTCTAAAATACCCCCTAAAAATAATTCAACACCCACTAATCCCTTATAATGCTCTATTATGACTCATGAAGAGGAATAAGTGCAACATGATATATCAAAATTACAAGACCAAGAGCAACAAATTTCTCTCTCGCAGAGTAACACAAAATGAAATGGAAGCTAAGATGCATGGTTTGAAGAAATAAGTGGAAGTGAATATGGATGGTTTTAATAAAGACATTGAAGCTAAGATGGATGGTTTGAATAATGGCATGTAATTTAAGATTGGTGGCATGGAAGTTAAGATGGATGGCATGGAAGCTAAGATCGATGGTATAGAAGGAAACATGTAATATTTAAAGAAAGACATGGATGGTTTGAAGGAAGGTTTGGCAAATTTGCTACAAGAAAATATTCCTAATGGCTAAAAGTTAGTAGAGGAAACTCATGATGAGAAAAAAAGAAATTTTAATCATGATTTCATAGAATATAATGTTGGATTTAAGACCCACCATATTCCAAAGATATATATGAGGAAGTTTGATGGCAAGGATCCGATAACTTGGATACTACAAATGGAACAATACTTTGAGCTCCATAATATTCAAAACACACAAAAGGTACACAATGCAACTTTATATTTAGAAAAAAATCATTTTGTATGGTATCGATGGCTTTGTTCTCGTAAACCACTGGTCACTTGGTCAATTTTATGGAGGAAATGATAGCACATTATGAGGATACAAAGAGCAACACTTTCTTTATCCAATTGATAAATTTCAAACAAAAGGGTTCAATGATGGAGCACATTGATTATTTCTAAAAATTGAATATAAGGGTAAATAGTATTCCATAGGAACATAGGATTGATGTCTTCATAGGGACACTAAAGGATAACATCCAACATGAGGTTCACCTTTGGGAACTTGATACATTGGGGAATAAATTTAGGTTGGCAAGAAAAATTGAAAGAAAAATTATGGTGATAAGGAAGCCTACCACTCACAACTATAAAGATGGAAGTGTTGCTAATCCCAGACTTCCACAACCTACAAGGTTGACACCACAAAAATTGGAAGAAAAAAGAAAAAAAAGGTATTTTCTATAGTTGTGATAGAAAATACACTAAAGGTCATAATTGTGCTGAGAAGAAATTATTTTACATAGATTGTGAAGAGGAGGAAGAAAAGGAACAAGAAACTTCAAAAGAAGAGGATATACACCAAGAACCAACCCTAGAGGAGGAATAAATGAATCTAGCCATATCATGTAATGCATTGGTAGGGATTACTTCTCCTAAAACTCTCAATATAGAAGGACATATCAAGAAAATAAATGTAATAGTGCTTATTGATTCGGGTATTACCCATAATTTTATTCATTGTAAGGTAGCCAAGGAATTTAACTGCTTCTTATACCCAACACTAAAGTGTCAAGTAATGGTGGAAAATGGAGGAACTATAAATTGCTCTGGAAAGTGCCATAATATCAAGCTAACCATGGTGGAATATGTGTTTAATAGTCCAATTATTTCCATTCCAATTGGTCGTGTTGTTGTTTTGCTAGGAGTACAATGGTTACAATCTTTGGGGATGGTAGCTTTTAGTTTTCAAAAACAATTCTTGAATTTTTTTTTGGAAGGAAAGGAATTTGATTAACGGGGTATCGCAAGGAAGTCAGGAAAGATAATAAGCTCTAATGTCATGAAAAATATTTTGAAGAAAAAAAAACCAAACGTAATTGCACAATTATGCTCACTAGAAGTTCCAACATCAAAATCATCTATTTCTCCAGATCTCCAAAAAGTCTTGGACAATAAATCCAAGGTGTTTGAAACTCCTAAAGGACTCCTACCTATTCATGATCGTGATCATGCTTTTCATTTGATTCTATGAATTTTTCCTCCAAACATCATGCCTTACATACATCCTTATGTCCAAAAGAGCGAAATTTAACGTATGATTGCAGAAATGCTAGAGGCTGGTATAATTCAACCTAGTAAAAGTTCTCTCTCTGCTCCAGTAGTATTGGTGCACAAGAAGGATGGATCATAGCGCATGTTTCCATATTATAGGGAGCTAAATAAGCTCACTATTAAATATAAATTGCCCATTCCTATGATTTATGAATTATTGGATGAAATACATGGAGAAATTTATTTCACCAAGCTGGATCGTTGTTCAGGATATCATCAAATTAGAATGAAGACTGAAGAACTTCTAAAAAAAAACATTTTGAACTCATGAGGTTCATTATGAATTTTTGGTCATGCCTTTTGGCCTTACCAATGCACCTTCTATATTTCAAGGGTTGATGAATTCCATTTTCAAAACCTTCTTTCGAAAATTTGTGTTTGTATTTTTTGATGATATACTAATCTGCAGTAGGTCTTGGAAGGATCATGTTGAACATGTTGACAGGGTGCTCAAACTATTGGAAGAGAAACAATTATATGCAAAAACCTCCAAATGTTTCTTTGGAGTACAAGAGGTGGAATATTTGGTTCATATTGTATCTGAGGAGGGTGTTAAGGTAGACCCTAACAAAATTAAAGCCATTAAGGAATGGAAAGTCCCCACAACCATAAATTAGTTCGAAGGATATCTCGAGTTAACAGGGTATTATCACAAGTTTGTTAATAATTTGGGATAATAGCAGCACCTCTAACAACATTATTGAAGAAAGATGCATTTTCATGGACTCCTGGATCGACTAAGGCCTATGAACATCTTAAAGAGGCAATGTGCCAAGCACCAGTCTTAGCTACGCCAAACTTCACAAAAACCTTTATTGTGGAATGTGATGCCACATGAAATGGAATTGGTGTTTTTTTAATGCAAGATGGAACACCCATTTCTTTTAAAAGTCGTCCAATAAAAGGAAAGTATTTACAGAAAGGTATTTATGAGAAAGGAATTTTGGCAATACTACATGCACTAATGGGGACCTTACCTAATGAGAATACAATTAAAGGTAAAAACTGATCATGATAGTCTTAAATAATTTTTGGAACAAAGACTATCTTCGAAAGAGAAACAAAAATGGGTCACAAAGATATTGGGTTATGAGTTTGAAATCATCTATAAAAAATGGAAGCTAAATGTTGTTTCATATGCACTCTCAAGAAAGGATTAGGATGTGGAAGCATTGCTTTGTGACATTTCTATTATCCAACCAAATTGGATAACTGAAGCAAGGGAGGAATGGAAGAATGACGAAGAAGTATGGACACTCATTCAAAAGTTGCAGCAAGATCCCAGTACATCTGATACATTTAGTTGGAAAAATGATTCCTTATGGTACAAAGGTCACTTATATATTTGTAATAATTCCCACCTAAAACAAAATATTCTTTTGGAATTGCGCACCTCTCCCTTAGGAGGACACACGGGATTTTTAAAAACTTACCACAGGGTGACTCAAAGAATTTTTTTGGGATGGCTTAAATATGATATTCAAAAGTTTGTGGTGGAATGTTTGGTTTACCAACAAATAAAGTTGAGACAATTAAGACCTCGGGTCTGCTACAACATTTATCCATTCCAAATCAATGTTAGGAGGAGGTTTCAATGGATTTTATCATAGGTTTACCTAAGTCCGAAGGAAAGAGTGTCATCATGGTGGTAGTTGATAGACTTACCAAGTATGCACACTTTTGTGCATTATCTCATCTATTTAAATCAAGTAAATTTGCTACTGCATTTATGGAAACAATTCAAAAGCTACATGGAAACCTAAAGATTATTGTAAGCGATATAGGTCCCATTTTCACTGGAAATTTTTGGATGGAATTATTGTCTTGTTTGGGTACTCAAGTAGCTCATAGCTCACCTTATCATCCTTAATCCGATGGGAAAACAGAGATAGTGAAAAAATGTTTGGAAGGACATCTTCGTTACTTTGTATATGATAAACAAACACAATGGGTCAATTGGTTACCTTTGGCTGAATGGTGGTATAACAATTCCTTACACACTGCAACAAAAGTGACCCCATTTATGACACTTTATGGATATCATCCATCGTCCATCACATCATCTTTAAGAGAAAATTCTAAGGTTCAAGTAGTGGAAGATCACATCGAGCATCAACAACAAGTTCTTCGACTCTTAAAGGATAACCTAAATTTGGCACAAAATCGAATTAAACAACAAGCAGATCAACATCGCAGAGAGATAAATTTTGATGTAGGCGACTAGGTATTTTTATGGCTACAACCATGCAAAAAAAATGTCCCTCGAGCAAGTTAAGAAGGATAATAAATTATCTCTAAAGTACTATGGTTCTTATAAGGTGTTGCAAAAGATTAGTACCATGGCATACAAATTGGAGCTTCCTGCATCTTCCTGAGTGCACCTAGTTTTCCATGTTTCATGCTTAAAGAAGGTTATAGGTGACAAACTTCTAGCTCAAACAATATTGCCAAAACTTGATGAGGAAGGAAAAATAATATTGGAACCTGAAGCAGTCACAGAAACAAGAACTCGACAGCTACGAAATCGATCAATTTCATAGTATCTCATCAAGTTGAAGAACTTACCCATTGAATATTCCACATGGGAGGATGATAATTTTATAAAGAAGCATCCAGAACTATTGAAGCGTTGAGGACAACACTTTTTTTAAGGAGATACGCATGTTAGGGCCCTATATTACTAGTGTAGTCCCTTATTGTTGTTAGTGTACCCCCATTATTGCTATTGTTGTACCCCTGTAGTCCCCATATTGTTATTATTGTGCCCCATAATAGTCCACTATTGTTATTGTTGTGCCCTTACATTATTATTGTCAGGTCGGATAGGATTATATTGTGATCCCATGGACTTATATATATAGAAAGGAGGTTTTTTCATTTGATTCATCCAATAATTTTTCATTTATGTAATATAAAGGATATTTCCCCCCCAAAGAGGTTGATTTCTAAGTCGTTGATCTCTCTTTTATTCTATTTTGTGAGATTTTTTTCATTACATACCTTATTTCCAGTGAAGTATACATCGTATCCCTTTTCCTGTAACTGGGACACTGAAATCAAATTCATTCCTAACTCGAGCACATGCATAAAATTAGTGGCTTTGATGTTGGTTCATGCCTCTGTTTGAAACACTATGGTGCCTCTCCCTGCTAGAGTGTATTTCATTATGTTTCCCATAGTGATCTGGAAGTCCATCTACTCTTCTTGATAGCTCGAGAAATATCCTCGTACCCCAATAATGTGAGTTGGAGCCCCGCTATCAATGTGCCAAACACTTGTAGATGTTGAACTTGACAAGAATGTGAAATATTCTTCCAATATGGAAGATAATTCAGAGACATCTTTATTTTCCATACTTATCTGTGTTATTTTTCCTTTGATTTGTGACGCTTTTTCTGCCCATTAAAAAATATATATATTTGCATCACCGCTAAAGACTGCACTATGCTGAAGCTGCTATTTTTCTCCCTCTGTCACTACAGAATTTTTGATCTGGAAATATTTTTGTCTTTCGACTCACACAGAGAGATAGTTTCCCACGAAAATTTTTCCCTCCTGGGTTGGACTGCGCAATCCCTTAGGGATTTGATATAATACCTACGCAGCCTCTTGATATCCTTCTTATGTTCAGTGCTGAATCTTCTGGATATGTTTTCTTTTCTCCGATACCATGTGAAAATTATTCTACCCAGAATCCTACAACAGTAACTGATTATATTTCTTCTATTTTTTATTTAACTGAAAAAATTATTTATGGTGTACTACGGTAAATACTGAAATAAAATACAAAACAGTATTTATAATTGAAAATTTCTATAGAAGGAAAATTTCTAGCACAAGTACAATCACAATGACATAGTTATTTTTGGACAATCATCCCTAGAAAAACCTAATATGGGAAAACTAGTGCAGCAAATGAGGGTTTCTTTATTATACTTCAACAAAATCTCTTGTACAAAAAACAACTAGAAGAATAAAATGGGAATGTATGTGAGAAATTTACAAATAATTTTTCTCATGCTCCATAATGAAATTATGACCTAGGAAAGGCCCTATAGCCTCAATGTGTCTCACTGCGTCAGCCTATGTGGAGTGATAGTGCAGTCCTAGCGTCACAGCATTTAAACTGTCCCTGTCACTTCGTCGCAGCCTCTGCATTGTCCCTCCTCTATGTTGCTTCCTCCGTCTTGATCCCACACTCTCGACTCTTATTGAGGCCCTCTCTCTCCAGACCTAGAACTCTCCCCCTCATTTGATTATCTATTTCTGAACTTCAACAGTGAGAAAATCAATCTTCTTGGGAAACTGAGTATATACCTAGTATATTTCCAAATTCCCATCGAAGTCCTTCTTATAATCTTATCATTGAGAAATAAACAGCCCAGATTAAAAGATAATCAAGGGCTAATATTAACTTGACTTGATCTTCATATTTTTCTAGAAGATTCACACCTAGTTCTATTAATACACTTTAACTATTTTAATTCCATAATTTAGACTTAGGCTGCCATTAAAAATAATTAATTATTTTAATAAAACCTCATCCTGGTGAAAGTTTCCAAAACACTTTCTACGTATTTTGGAATACATGCATCTAAGCCTGCCTACAAAATTTGTGGCTTAGAGCACATCCAATGCTACCAGAAATCAACATTTCCCAAGCTCTCACTAACACTCCTTAGCACACATTGGCACACCTTGGTACTTGGAACATCTTTGTATGCTTCCCTAGCACTCTAGCATTCCTTGACATTTCCTATCATGCCTTGTAACTCCCTCCTTAGAATACATGTAGCTTGTTGACACTTCATTTCCATTCATTTGAAACTAGTGCTCCCTTATGTTTTCCTGGAACTTGGCCCTCAGTACAATACCTAGCATGTGTTCGCGCCACACCCTTGCACCTAGCACATCTTGGCATTCCTTAGCACTTGGCTTCTCTTGGCATGCTTTTCATGCCTTGGAACTGTCTAGCATGTGTTAGTACTTCCTGCAATTCCTTGACACACCTTCATACTCTCTAGCTATCATGCCCTCATAGATAACCTTAACTTTTTTTGTTACTTGGGAACCCAACCAAGTCATTGGAAAAACACTATTGTGCCCATTCCAAAGTCTCCTTTTGTCTTAATTTTTTTTCCAGACTCTTGTTATAACCATAGTCTTGGCTCCTATAAGCCTTATTCTGACCTTATCCTAACACACTTCATCCTTCAGACAATTGGAACTTGTTGACACTTTTTGACACACACTCTTATTCGTTCATTTCCATGCATTTTGACCTAGTTCTCCCTTGTGATGTTTTGGAACTCCCTAAAACTCCTCAACATTCATTGAAACTTTCTGACATGTGTTAACATGCCTTTCATTCCTTGGAATTCCCTGGCACTCCTTAGCCATCATACCTTCACAACTACCCTTAATTTTTTTGGGACATGGGAACCAAACCGAGTCTTGCATCAACTACAACAACTTGACCAAGTTATGGATACTACAATTAGATTGTGCCTTGTTAACCTAAGAACTGATTGTAACTCATCTTAGGCCACTGTAAATATATTCTTATACCATTACAATGTTTTATAGTATTATACTTCCCTTTACGAAACCCCCTTTTCTCTTATGGGATAATTTTTTTTGAGTAAACTTTCAAATGGTTGCTAATTTTTTTTATCAAGACTTTATATGAAATATTGCACAATGACACTAAATGGAACATATCACAACCACCGAGATCCATTTATTTTGATAATAGCGCAAGAAAGTATGTGTTTATCACCTCATATGTAGATACCCCATTTATTATGAGATTCTAGAAATGTTCTATCGTCTTTATCAAGACTTGGATGAGTCATTGTCTACATTATTTCAAAACATATCTAGATCTTTTTATGAGGGAGGTGTTGAGATTTATTTATTACATAATTGAGAGAAGAGTTCCATAAGTGTAGCAAAAAAAATTAGAAAGCGTGTCCAAACTTACAAAAATAATTTTCACTTTTCACATTATGATCATTCCACTCTTTCCATATATTTGGCTACTATGAATGTATTCTTGGACCATTAAAATCTTTTGTAGGATTATACTTCCCTTTATAAAATCCCATTTTCTCTTATGGGATAATTTTTCTTCAGTGAAATTTTAAGTGGTTACTAATGATTTTTAATTTCAAGACCTTATATGAAATATTACATAATGACATTGAATCGCACCTATCAAAACAAACATGATTCATTTATTTTGGGATTAGTTGAAGAAATTATGTGTTTAGGCGATGGAAATGAAGAAGATATCTACTCACCATTTGTTGATGTTATCTATATAAGTGTCCCATGAAACCATTAGAGCTTCAACCCTTATATGGTTCAATTTAATTTTATGCTTCCTATGATTTTTCCTTGAATATTGGAACCACAATATTTTGGCTATCCTCATTCAAAATGACTCTTGTAATGTCTTCCAAAGGTTCTATTTTTGTGTATAGATTTGTAAAGGGCTATTTATACTAATATCTTTTAAATTTGAGGGAATTTAGGTCGAGAATATATTTTAAATCCTTTGAAGGGGGATTAGGACCTAACGTCATAGGGGATAGGGGGTATAGAGGGAAGGAAACAAGAGAAATTGGTTTGTGTCATCTTGATGGTTTGGGAATATACGTAGTGATTTGAGTAGGTGCTACAAACCAATATTATTGTACCCATTATTTCCCTTAGTTAAATTTTATCCATGTAATTCTATATGATATTAATACATTTTCCTCAGGTGACACCTTTATGATTAAGCATTCATAGATTTGTGGAAAATTAGTTCCCCTTTTTTCATTTGTGATGAAAGAAAGAAAAAATTGAAAGCCAAAATCACTAAAGATACACTAGTATGATGTATATAAGTATAAACTCTATGGTTGAAGTGAAAATTAATGTAAATGTTATATCTATGAGTTGTTCTAAACTAATGAAAGCGTCATTCCCTAAGTCCTAGAAATAATAAAAATGTGAAGAAAGGAAAATAAGACCCAATGAATGGTAACTCGTGATAATGAAAACCAAGATCTAAAAATGAAAAATGCAACTATTTCTAATTATTTCCTTTGAACACTAAATAAGTGGTGTGATGAAGGAATATCCCAAGTAGGAATCAACTTGCCTCAGATGAATTCAAAATTCTTGAAATATAATAGCGAGAAAGGATGGCCTTTGGGAAATATCTTGGGATTAAGACAGATTCTCTAGTTCGAAAGAACATCCTTGAATCCCATTTATTTATATTCCCCCCAACATCAATATAATAGAACCCTGGTAAAACATAGTGTTTATGATATAAAATAAGTTTGGGTTGGAGAGCCATTCTGAATGCATGGAGTCTTGAAATTCCAAATGGAATGCAAGTGGGAAGATGTTGCATTTATCTTCAATGTGTAGCTATTAAAATTTAGTTGTGAGGGATTTAACAAAAAGTAAAGGCGAGGGAATTGGAGTGGGGTTAAACAACAAATGAAGCACATAGGAACTGAGAAGAGCACCTTTTAGTGAGGGGCTTCCCCTTTGCTGACAATGATTATGTTTACAAAGCTCATCAAATGCATGGATGAGGGTCACACGCTAAGTGTTGTGGGGGAGGGAAATTAATTAGCACCCTTGGGTGGATCTAATGCAACAGGTTAGACATAATTCCCATTATATGTGAGTGTGGATCAACACAATATCACTAATATTCTATTCGATTGATTATTCTCCAAAAATGAGATAGGTGTCTGGTAGCCTTGAGGGTTAGTTCAAGTAGCCATGTGTAAGATGTGAGATCTCTCTCCCCATTTTGGTGAGGTCGGAGGTTCAATTCTCTTGTTCCTCTAGGGGCAAGATGCTTGGAACTTAGGTAGTGATGGTCTACCTAAGTTACCATCCATCAAAGGTTGTGAAGTCTATTGAAGTTTCCCATGCATATGTGTGTGTGTGTGTGTGTGTGTGTGTAAAAAATAATGCCACACATAAGTTTGGTTCTCTCCTTGTGTTTTCACCCCATTGACACAAGAATTTATGTCACACAAGGCCTGACCTACTTTTTTGGACGACTATTGTTGAAGGAAAAACATAGGAGCTTGGTGGCGAAGAAGAAAAGCTCCTTACCATTGGAGGGTCATGTTTTGATCACATGAAGGACAAATAATGCTTGTGTGGGTATTTGGCATTAGGATGCAATGTTATAGGTCTCACTGTATGAGAGCTAAATGGATTCTTATTGAGAGATAAGATTCATGTAACCGTGTAGGCATGACATAAACGCAACCAAATAACTTAATTGTGAAAAATCTAATATATAATGTAGTACACACCCTTTATAAACAAAAATAAATAAATAATTATTATCCTCAATATAAATATATTATTATTCTAATTTTATTTTAATTAATTCCTTAAATTTATCCACATATTATTAAATTATTAATTACACGTGCCACATTTTAAAATGAGATAAGTTATCATATATAACTAAGCATATAGAATTAATTTATCCCTAAAAAAAATTAAAAATAGGAAGTAAAAATGATTTATCGCTTGATCACTATAAACCAAGAACACAAAATTAGAAATAATCTTGTTGCACTCCACCCCTATTTACAGCGTTTCATAATCATTATCTAACCATGTGTTACCTCCGCTCACAATCGTCAATGGTGGGAAACAAAAAATTTGAAAACCTGACTATGCATTACCTCCGTGCACATTCAGCTAAGGGTGGGAAACAAAGTGGTTTCAAGTTTAAAAAATGACTTTTATATCATACCATTGATTCAGAGTCAACGAATAATAAAGATAGAGAGGTTTGTCTTCTTACTCATTTCTTATCCTGATTGTAAAATATTTTTCAGTGGTTTAATATATTTTTGGTTAGGCCCATTACCCACAACCAGCTTCTGAAATCAAACCTTGATACCATCTCCCATATCTACCATCACTTCACTTAATACATGACCCAAGCACAAGGCTTCTGTGGATGTATGCATCTACCTATTTGGACTTGAATTCACAAGAATGAGAGCATGCTTTAGGGTTTATGGTTTATTTTTTCTTATCTACATGCAGGAACGAGACAAAATTACTAGCTTTTTGTGATTTGGAGGTGCTGGAAAACGAGGAGTCACGTAGAGAATTTGTGGGAAATTTTAATACTATTGAAAAGATTCAGAAGCTAATGTAGACTATGGGAGCCCACGATTTCTCTTTGAACGACATTTTCAGGCCCAATCGCTAATGTACCATCAAGTTATTTAGCACTCTCATCAATTTATGTTACTACATGTGAGATGGAAATCATATGTTACGAGATCCTAGCACTAGCTTTATATTGGATTTAATGTGCTTTGACATTTTTTCTTCATACTCAAGGAAAATAAATTATTATGATAAACAAGTCAATAATGGAATGCAACAAGGAGCTTGAATATGAATTACTGATAAAAGAGACGAATATTGAGGTTTTGTTTTGGCCCAAATTATCATATGAAAAATAATTGGTTTGCTTCATATTTTTTTGTAAATTTAATTAGCTTAGATTTTCATATTTATTCTTTTTTTTATCTAAGCTGGAACGATAATTAAAATAAATTGAGGCATCGTTACAATCAAAGAAGCCTCTAACTTAAGCACTAGAGCCTAAAATTAAGAAGTTGAAGAAAAACATCTGGGCTTTGAATAAATAACAATATGATTTGCAGGCTGAAGTGCGTAATCTCTAGGAGAAGAATAGAAAGTATTATAATAAGGTAACATCTTGGATTTTTGTGGGCTCTTTTCCTTTTGCAAAGTTGGAATTTCACTTGTAAAGAACTTTGAAAACCTAACTTTGTCAATATTAAGCTTATTTTATTTTTAAAAACCTTTAACTTTGTCAATATCAAGCTTATTTTATTTTTAAAAACCTTTAAATATATCATCATTTGTTTGAATGTTGTCACACAATACTTATGAGCTTTTGGATTGTTCCCTTTACTGCGTTGTATCATTATTTCTGCTAGACTTCCCAACTTTAAATATCTCTCACTTATACTAAGAAGGAATCAAGTAGATATTGCTTCTTTTCTTATAGTGATTGATGTTTGGAAACATGTTATGTTTGCACAGGTTGAATATCTTAATACAAATGTATAATCAATATTGACATACATACCTCTGAACTATGTCTCTTAAGTTTAGGAGCAATGAAAAAAGTAATAAATCTCCAATATGATGAAAAACTTTATACTCTCTCTTGAACAAACTCTAGACCTGAAAAATTTTACTGAACTATCCTACATCTGAACTCTTGTGTAAACCAACCTCTGACTCAATGAAAATTATCTCTAGTGTCATACTCTGGACACTAGTCTAGTGAAATGTGTTGGCCCTAAACCCTCCAGTATAACAAGGATGAACTTTGGGGGTTAACAAGAGGGTAGACATGAAAGGATTGATATTATTTAGAGAGGAAAATAATTGGTACCAAAATAAAATATTATTGATAGCAACATATTAAATGTGTATGAAGAATGATGAATAATATAAAGAAAAAACTACATATAATTATGGTAATGGTACATTCTTTCTTGCAATAAAGAACAATATGATTACACTGATGAAAGCATTAATTAGCGAGTGGATATTGCAATTTTCTCTCTCTCCCGAGATACAAACTCATTTTGGTTACAAATTTTTCAACTAGATCAAATTTAGACTCTGTAAACTCTACAAGGTAGAGGTTGGTTGGTGTAACATTAAATTCTTCCATACATTACCTTATCCAAAGAAAATTTATCCCTATGAGCAAAATACTTCTTTATATTTCCTTTCCATTTTGTTTAACAATCAATAAATATCCTAAAATTCCCACCTTCTAGTTGAGTTGACCAAGCATGAAGTTTGTTTATTCCAAAGTGGCCCATACCCACAACACTCAATGAATTCTAAAATTTTAAAATACATGTTTCACTATTTCACCTGTTTAAATTGTAAGAAAACCATCAATTAGGCCTATTTTCATATTTTATGAATTTCATTGACAACAAGGGACTGATTGATTATAAACTAGCCTAAATCTTGGGGCTTGAAAGATGTTCAGACTTCAATATGGTTTGACACTGTTTTATCAATATGTCATTCTTATCCTAAATTTTCTGACTCTTGCTAATCCTTCCTACTATCTGGAAGGTAGCTCATATTCTTTAATGTAGTTTGTTGGTTTCATAGAAAAGAAGTGTTTGTCATATACTATCACCAATCCTTCTGATTAGGTCTCCTCACCTCTAGTCATATATTAAAGATACCATATTTTAGAATAATAACTTATGAAACTCCAATATAGTAGTGTTTCCATAGATATAAAGCATTGGGAGTAAATTTCAAATTATATTTTCAACTAAGAACCCTTCTTCCTATTCCATAGTCTCATTGAGTCTTAACCCCTTCCTAGAGAAATTTTTTGATAGAATTATGAAGATATCCTAACTATCATTGAAGTGAGGGAAAGGTCCAAATATGGCTCAAAACCAACTCCCAAAACATTTCTTTTCCCTTCAAATTTCTAGGGAAGCTTCCTTGAAACAATATGTTGTGCATACCAAATTCTTCGAAATATTGGTAATTCAGGAAATATAAAGGATATTGCTTATCTCAAATCTCAAAACCCCTAATTATATTGACTACATCGACATCTCTCTCTAATTGGTGTCTAACTAAATGTTTTGAGGAGCCTTTCTATTGACTACCCTATTCATACATTCACTATTTTTGAAATTGTTGTAGATATTATAATCAACTTTGAAGTGAGGGGAAGGTCCAAATAGATATTGAAACTAAATCACATTTGTGTCTTGGGAAAATAACTTTAAAGTTCTAATACATCTACCTCGAAACAATATGCTAAGAATTCTAGTTTCTTGAAAGTATTATCAATCGTGAATATTTAAAGATATTTGTGGTATTATGCTCAAAAGGTCCCATGATTCTAGATAAAGAAATAGGCATCTATAAACGATACTTTAACAACAAGTTTTCATGGATCTTATGTGTTCACTTCTCTTACCATACTTTTTCTACAGAAACAACACCTTTTTTGCAAAATATATCATCCCAAAGGTTTCTATTCTCCTTTGCAAGGGGTCAAAACTCTCAGGTTACAAGGAGAAATCCTCTCCTCTTTCTTACTACAGAGGAATATTCTTGGAATCATTGAAAATCTTCTGTAACATGCTTTAAATGATTAGAAATGAGGAATAAAAGACATGGACAATTGCTAGAATTATGTTTAGTAACTGAGTTTCATTTCAAGGGGGGGATCACAATGTTTCTTTTTCTGGAACTTTTCTTTGCATTTCAGGAATAACTCCCATTATTACAAAAACACTATGTCAAAAGGGATCCCCAAGAACCTAATAATATGTCTCACCTGGATAGTATTCCATCCTATTTGGAGCCGATCTAGGTAGTTGTCCTGTCCAATTTAGATTACATTTCATGAAGTATACATGTTGGTATATTTTATAGGATTTGACAGAGAATGGAAGTAACTTGGTATTCTTGTCTTGTGGTTTATTTTGTCTTATACCAAGCCTATTAATCTATTTTGATGATTTTGTCACATTTAGACAATTTAATTTTATTTTTGGTTGATCTCTATACAATTGTAGAAATTGTTCATTGCATCCATAATTTTAACTGAGGTTAATGTTGGATTCAAGTTAAATCAATTTTTAGTTAAGGTTGATGGTTTTGTTAAAGAGGTCTTGGTAATATAGGAGAAACCCTCTATTAACGTTTGATGCTTCAATTTTAATTAATATTACCAAACATAATTTTGATGTTACTGAACACATTTAATCATTTTGGGAATCTAACTTAAGGTGTTTCTCATGCCCTAATTCTTGAAAAACATTGTGCAACATTATAAGACGCATAAGTATGTTTCCTTGATAAGTTGAATATTTGCTAACAGTTTCTAGAGATAAATAAACTTTCAATGTTTGAATTTAAGTTAAAAAAATGTTTGGATGGGGATTAAGAGGAGCACCACCATGCATGGCACGGAGCTACCACTGTGACATTTTATTCTATTCTCTGCCATGATTTTGAGGAAATTTGATTGTTTGAAATAAGGTCTTTTGTTGTGTTCATTGCGTATTATTTCTTAATATAAGGTCTTTTATGATGTTCAATGCCTATTCTTTTAATAACTTGAAACTGGAAATTTCCTTTAAGCATTTATGCACTCTGCCATTAGCTAAATGATCTGATTGTTTGCGATTTTATAAAATCAACCTTATTCTGATAAGTAAAGGATCCTACATAAGTAATACAATAAATTTCAAGAAAAAAACTATAAATGCAAGCCCTATAGAGGAAAAATATATATTTATCCTCATACTTATTTACATAATGACCTAAACAAGTAAGAATGGGTAGAAAAATTGCAACATAGGGCATACAAAGAGTTTCAAACTCTTGTGCTATGCATACATCGCCTTTTACCAATCAAATTCAGTGTTTTTACATTTATAATTATTCACCACCTTCATCCAATGATATTTCCATAACAAAATTTTGATGGGCCCCTATTCCGTACTATTCACTTGAATAGTTATGCTGCATCTTCTTCTTTCAGAAAAGTAAGTGTATAAATGCATGCTTGATCCCTATCGTCAGGGTCACATGTTAAAGAAAAATGTAGTTGAATTAAGACCGTGATTCTCAATAAAGTTACTTGGGGGGCACCTTCTGCTTTAGCATTGGAAATTGTTTCCATTTTATTTCAGCAAAAGAGATATTAAAAAAAAAAACAAGGAACCCACGGGCACGCCAAAACTATGTTGTTTAAAAATATTATCTACGCTTATTCCAAATCATGAACCAAGGGTTTCAAATTAAAAATATCTTCCTTTCAGTCATTCTTAGACCCCTCATTCTAACTCTTAGATCTTGTCACTTTATTTTGCACACACTGAGGCCATTGTCCTGTTATTCTATATCACAATGTCAAATTTTCTAATTTATTTTTCTGACTATGCTTTGTCTTCTAGTTTATCTATCCTCTTCTTGTTATGGTGGTTGTGTCTCTTTATATTACTATATTTTTATTTGTCATTTTTCCCTAAAATATAGAATGATGCTTCTTCATCATCTCAAAGGTCTAAATGGACATAAATAGTTATTTAGTGTAATGTTTGAATTGAGGTTCTATAGTATAGAGTTATCAATTTTTCTAATTTGTTAACTTTTTGGGTTGTCAAGACTCAATAGTTGCTAATGGGGCGTGCTATTTCACTGTCAAGGTCAATGGAATGTTAAGTTGTCCAGTAGGGTTTTATTATTGTTGTGGTCTACTCCACCAACAAGATATGGGTTTCAAAAGGAGGAGGCCTTGGTTTGAATTCTAGGTAATTTTTTTGCAATCGATACTTTTTAGAATTGGTGCCTAATTTATAATAAATATGTTTTTTCTAAGCCTTGATATCCCATAACATGAGAAATGATACCGATTGACCTGTTATAAAAATTTAATATGACAACCAATCTGTAGATCTAGACATCCTTATATTTTTAGTGATGAATTCATGTTATATTTTGCTAGTAATTACATCTATATTAGTTATTGGATAGATTTATTAGCTTAATATATTTAGTGGTAAAACACCTCGAGTGAGATGCATGTATGATAGCATATAGATTCATTATGGTTAGACACTGCTCAAGCATACACATCTTATGGTTGTACTAAACTTTTCATCCCCCTTGACAAATAAGCTATAGGTTTCGTTTCTTATCTCATTGTTGTTTAGGCAGGGGAACCCTCATTGGTACAGTATGTCTGAAAGAAAATATATTGATGTGCTTAAGCTTTTGTAAAGTGATCCATCTTTGATGAATATGTGTATTTGTGTGTGGGTACAAATTGAACAAAATCATATTGGATATCATTATTCATCTAAACACCCAAAAGAAAAACCTCCTCTACAATCTGAGTAATAGTCAACTTCTTGTGTGAAGGTTAAATATGTGTTAGGAAATATAGCCATGGAATCTAGTATATTAGTGTTCAGAGACGTATAAATTTCTCCTTACTAAAATACTATGGGTTATATTGTAAACTTAGTAGATATTTCTGATATCTGAGATGAATATGAAAATTAGAGAAATCATCTGCCAGTGTTGAAGATGATGCTTCAGATTTAGTTTCATGGCCATGGAGTCCCTTGTTCCTCAAGTTTTATATTTACTCGCTTGAAGATATATTCTACTAGGATTGAAGAGAATCAAAAAGTCTTTCTTATGTTGTGTTTCATAGTTTCCTATTTACATAGACCATCTTCTGTGTTGTAGTATCTCTTTATAGATTCAAGACTTGATAAGTTCGTGTATGAAATTTATTGGCTCTTATGGCTATATTTACTGGTACTCTTTAGGTGTTCTCCATTTACATATTTTCCACATAATATTTATTTCATACTAGAAAATGGACAAAAAATATTGGTTGTGTATGCCTCTCAGAATGGTATTTGAATACTAGAATATTGTGACTTGTTGGAATTTCTACATGATTGGTTCACTGGTAGTTTACACAATCCCATATTTGTACTTTGTTTGTCTTTCATGTGGGTGTATAGTTATTTACTAGTAGTTTAAGTGGTTGTGAGGAAAAATTGTTACGTTGACATCAAGATTCAAATCTCATTTTTTCATGTTTCATTCATGAGTTAAATATTATTTATTTGTGATTTGTTAGCTTGTCTTTACTATTTGAAGAATTTAAGGTTTACCTTCGTTACCATGCTTGGAATGAGGAACAAAGGTAAGTGTATAGGTATGTTACTTGGAACAAAATATTTATTTACTAATTACTTTATGCTTCCCCCCTTTTTTATATTCGATATTCTGTTTTCATAATGCTAATGCATTGAACTACCACAATTTTTTTTTGGCTCCTTTATGATTTTTTGTAGTCTATTCTTCACCCATGCAAATTTTTATGTATGTGAAGTAATAGATGTATTAAAAATCAGCTGATAATTCTTTTCTAGAGAAAAATTAGCATAGGGAATCCACTTTTTGTACATGGTTATTGACCTGATTATAAATTTAACATCTATGCTACCTTGAACATTTCTTACAAATTAAAGTAAATCACTAAGAGTAAACCAAAATAAATAAATATCTAGATCTATTTCCAACACTTGCATCACATCTTAACTAATGCAAGTTTATATTTATAATGTGATTTGAATAGTTTTATCTCCCTTTCTTCTATTTAACTAAGTTGGCATTTCCATCTCAAAAATCAGAGTCAGAATTCTCGATAATATTTTTTTATATCTCCTAGTAAAGACTTTATCAGCTCATTTTATATCTTAGATGATCCGGATTAACCTTTCTGTACATTTGATCCTTTTAGTTTTCTATTTTCTATGCACCATTTTCTGCCTTTATTTTTTTTGCTACTGTATTTTTCTTTTATCTTCTTCAATGTAGTGTCACTTTTTTTATTGACGTTTTGCTACATTTATATTTGGAATACGTGTTATTCATTGTAATGAGGTCGAGAAAATTTTTGATCACCAAGGTTATTATTACAAAATAATCTCTCTTTCACACTCCCTCACTTTGTTTGTATTATAAACTTTAATTTCTCTCGCGCACACTCTGACTTCATTTTTCATTCTCATTTTTCTTCTATTTGTTTTCCATAAGTTAATTGCTTTCAAGCCACGTCTACAATGAAGCCTCTAGTGTTATGAATAATTCAAATAATTTTTATAAATTGTTTCAATACTTGGACATTTTTATGAAAGTTATTCATCGTACATAGAAGAAATAACATCCAATGGTACAAGCCTACAATGTTTCGCATCTTTCTATATCACTCCTACTTAGATATATTACTTTAGTGCTTGCAATCTAGGCCAACTGATTTATAGATGATAATATTGTTTCTTTCATTCAACTGGTGTGTATAGATTTTTATGGAATATATCCTTTCGCGCCCATAAGAAAAATATCAAGAATAGGTACCAAATGGGGAGTGATTTCCTAAGGGCCTTATTGGATTTACATCAGTAAGAGAAAAGTCATCCTTAAATTGTTGGAGAATACTTTGCTAGATTCCTGGGCGAATAGTCATGTGTTTGAAAAAATGGATTTATAAGATGATGCAACAATGTATTCATTATTTAGGCACCCTTGTTAATCAATTTACTTCTTATTTTAAAAGCTTCACCTTGTTTTTCTACTTTTAATAGAATTATCAGAGATTAATTATTTCATTCATTGATATACTTTGGTCTCAGAGAATTATTGAGACAGCAATATAGATCTATGTTCCTCAAGTGTGCGTTCGTAGGTGCTCCTTTAAATGCTTATTTGTGTGCTTCTATTGATTATTTACATGTATTTTCAAGCTAGTAGCTTTTTTATAATACTAAAGTTTACCTTTATTTTTTTGAAGCAAACACTTTTGATTATGAAGTCCTATACAAATAATAGCTTAAGAAGTTTCCTCAATTTGAATTAATGCAAACTCCAAAGTATTTGAGTGAGGTGATCGTCGGGGCCTTAATATAGATATAAAAAAGGCAAGACAACTCACACAAATCTAAAGGAAAATAAATATTTCAAATGTGGACATGCATATAGTTTCGGTTCATTGGACTGGAGATATGACGAGGGCTGCCTTTTTTTCAAGTACAAACATCTTATGCTTGTCCTTTAAATTGTCACATTTGTCTTCTCCATGTAGTATGGTAGCTTGCATTTTATATTTGTGGTATTCAACTTTTCTCATCATTCTAACTTAATTTATTCCATTCCCTTACTACTGTATTCATTTGGACATCTTCCAAAGGAAAGAACAAACTAAATAGTTGTGAAATATATCCTTTAAAATAATCAATTATTCCTTAAGAAACTAATAATAGTTAAATATGATTTTAATCTTTTCAATTTTACCATTTTTACATGGGAATTTATTCCCCTTGCTAGGAGATCCATTCATGAAGTCCCCAAATACTAGGAAACTTTGGAATGGGTAGGGAACAATCCTTTTTTGGAAAGGTAAGACCTTGGGAACATTGGGCGAGTTTTCAATGTTCCTAGCATTTTTCTTCTAAAAATTTTATCTGCTAAAACTAGGATCATTGTGGGAATATCCAAAAAGCTACTTTTAAGGAACATGCTGGGAATTTTTCAAGAGATTCTTGATTTTTTTGGAATTTATAGTTTTTCCGGCTTGGTCGATCTTAAAGGGTACCAAAACACACTAGGAGGAAGCCCTTTTTTCTGGCACCAACTAACTCAGCCAAGAATGGGTCCACACAGAGCCAGCTTGGCTATGAAAAACAATTAGAAAATAACATTGAAAATGAAAAATATAATAACCCTAATGCCTATTTTTGTTAATTTATTCTATACTTGTATACAATTTTTAATTTATTTTATGATTTATTTCATCTGCAAACTTGCATTAGAGGAGCCATAGAACACAGGGTACTTTGGTTATTCTCAAGTTTAAAAAATCGACTTCGATGCTATTTTTTAGGTGGTTGAGTGTATTAACCATGTGAAAGCTACTTCCTTGTTCTAAAACAATTATGTTCTACAATTATTGGAAAGTTTTTTGTTCCAGTTGCAACAATGAAACCTAAAATACTTTACAAAGTTCTATAATTTAATTAAATTTTTAGAATTTAGAATTTGTAAAGTTTCAAGGTCTAATTATTTGAAGGGCGCTAGCTCGATGGAAGAGCACATTCTTAGAAGTAGGTAGTTGGTGGTTTGATTCCATCATGCCCTAAAATTTAGAAGGAATGGTGATGACCATTATTTGTCCCTATATATGTATCAATAGTGAGGGTCAACAAAGGGCCAGTATCATAAAAAGTCATTTTCTATATATGAAATGGTGATAGTTAATGAATGTCATTGTATATGAATCAATAGTCAGGGTCATGAAAGTCCCATCACCATAAATAATTGTTGTTCATATGAAATGGTGATGGTCATTATCCGCTATTATAATCATTACTAGTGACGGACCTTGAATCTCACCACAACACCTATACTTTTGGTGACGCGAAATTTGGTGAAGTTCAGTTTTTGGTAATGGAAGCTAGTTTGACCATCACCAATGACATTATGGTGACATTTTTCAGCCCTCACAAAAATATGAAAAGGTGGCATTCAACGACGGTCGCTATGTATAGCCATCAATACTAAGGGCCATGAAAGGTCCGTCACCATAAATCACAGTTGTTTATATGAAATGGAAATGGTGATGGTAATTTTTTATCATTATAATAATTATTTGTGATGGACCTTCAATGGCACCACAACACCTATACTTTTGGTGACAGAAGTTATTTTGATCGCCACCAATGAGTTTCTAGTGACATTTTTCGACCCTCACCAACGTCCTTTTTCGTTGTAGTGATCAAAATTATTTAATGTTACTTCAAAGTAACACAATGTTTGAAGGTATTGTTGTTATAAAGAATGACCATGTTGAATGTGATGCATGTGTACTTGGCAAGAAACATAGGGAGAAATTTCCTAAAGATAAAGAAAAAAGGCAGAGGGAAATAATTTAATTAATTCATACTGATGTATGTGGACCTATGCAAACTAGATCTCTTGGTGGAGCATGGTATTTTTTTATTTTTGTTGATGATATATCTAGGTATACATGGGTCTATTTCATGATAAATAAAAGTGATGTTTTTGAGTATTTTAAAGCGTTAAAGTGTATGGTGGAAAAAAAATTGGCAAGTGCATAAAAATTATCATATCTGATTAGGGGGAGAATATAAATAAGGAGAATTTAATTAGTATTGTAAAATAAATGAGATTCTACAACAATTTATAGTGCCACATACACCTCAACAAAATGGAGTCATTTAGAGGAAAACAAAACACTAGTAGAATGTGCATGTAGTATGCTTCAAGGTAAAAATATTTCTAATTGTTTTTGGGTTGAAGGAATTAATACTGTTGTTTATTTGAAAAATAGGTGGCCACCAAAATTTTAGAGCTTAAAATACCTTTTGAATAATTTTATGGGTATAAACCAAAAGTGATTTATTTAAAAGTTTTTTGTTCCAAGGCATTTTCTTGTATTCCAAAATATGAAAGAAATAAACTTGATGAAAAGTCAATTCAGTCCATATTTATTGGTTAGTGTGATGACAAAAAAACATACAATTTGTTTGATCCCAATACTCATAGATTTCTTGCAAGTATGGATGTGGTGCTTCATGAGAATGTAGATGAAGGTGATAAAATGAATAATATTATTGCATGGCATAATACTGATGATTATGTCAAAATAAATATAAGTGTTGAACAAGAACAAGAACAAGCGTGGGAAAAGGTACAAGTTCAAGAGCAACGAGCATCAAGTAGTCATGGCACTCTAACAAGAGGAGTTGAGACTATGAAAATTAGAAAGAAACATGGAAGCAGTAATACTCCAAGAAGGTCATCATGTCAAATTCGGGTACCAATAAGTTATAAAGGCTATGCATTAATGTCTCTTGTTATGAATTTTGTATAACCTTCAAGCTATGAATAAGATAAATAATATGAAGAATGGAGAGATGCAATGACTAAAGAATATAACTCGATAATGAATAATGACATATAGGAATTAAAATAATTACCTAAAAATAAAGTTCCCATAGGATGCAAATGGTTGTATAAATACAAGTTTAATGTTGATGGAAGTATTGATAAGTAGAAACCTAGATTGGTTGCAAAAGGATATTCACAAAAGGAGGGAATTTTTTATGAAAATACTTTTGCACCTGTAGCTAAGTTGAACACAATTAGAATCATGATTACATTATCTAAAAAACATAATTGGAAAATGCATTAGTTAGATGTCAAATATGCATTTTTGAATAGTGAGTTAAAAGAAGAAGTTTATTTGGTTCAGCCTAAAGGATTCATAAAAAAGGAACAAGAGCATATTGTTTGCAGGTTAAAGAAAGTTTTACATGGTTTGAAACATGCACCAAGATCTTGGTATGTGAAAATCGACTCTTTTTTATTTTTTTGAGAAGAAAAAATGATCCTAACTTATACATCAAGAAAGATGAATATGGAGATGTTTCTTTGATATTTGTATATGTTGATGATCTTATCATAACAGGAAATGAATCCAAGTTGATTAAAGAAATTTACATTTAGTTGCCATAGGTATTTCAGATGAAGGACCTTGGTGAACTGCATTATTGTTTAGGTCTCGAAGTTTGGAGGGAATCTAGTAAGACACTAATCACACAAAGCAAATATACATGGGAAATAATTAAAAGGTTAAATATGATTGAATTAAAGGAAGTATCTACTCCTTTAGAACATAATTCTAAATTTTATAGTGATTATGGAACCAAAGACATGAATGGAACCTGGTATCATCAACTAGTGGGAAGTCTAAACTACCTCACCACTACCAGGCCAGATATAGCATATTCTGTCAACATACTTAGTCAGTTCATAGATAAGCCTTGTGAAAGCCATTGGAAAGCAACAAAGAAAGTACTTTTCTATATGAAAGGAACACTTCATTCTGGTATTATGTATACTAATGAATTTTATGTTGAGTTGGTTGGTTATTTTGATTCTCAATGGGCTGGAAATCCAGATGATAGGAAATATACTACTGGATATGTGTTCTATATAGGTTCAGATAAAGATCATGGAGTAGTAAGAAACAACCAATTGTTTCCTTGTCAACCACTGAAGCTGAGTATAAAGCATTAAGTAGTTCTACCTGCAAATAAATATGGCTTAGAAGGATATTTCAAAATGTTGGAGACACCCAACAAGCACCTTCAATAATCAGATGTGATAATCAAAACACCATAAAATAGGTAAAAATTCCTATATATCATGCAAGGACAAAGAATATAGACACACAACATCATTTTGTAAGAGAAAAAATGAAATCAAAATAAATTGACTTATAATATTCTAATACAAATGAAAATATGGCTGACATGTTCACCAAGCCTCTTGGAAAAGTTAAATTTGAAATTTGTAGAAGTTGTGTGTTGTAGAAAATCCAAATTATGTTGTAAGCCTAGCTAAGACTTAGACTAGTAAGAAAGTTAACATGTAGGTCATGATTAAGGGGATGTGTTAGAATATTAATCACTATGTATCCCATGACTGTTCATGTGATGACAAACCTTCTTCATATGACAACAAGTTCGGTGTCAGTCAGTGAGGAATCAATAGTCGGCAAGACTCGGTAAGATATATATATTTTTTCAACAAAGATCACTATTGATTCTTTGGCTCATGAAAGTATAAATAATAGTGTTTGGTACTGAAATAAAAAAGCTATTGAGTTTATTCTTCACATATGATACAACCAAGGTTTGTTGCAATGTCGTCTTCTACAACATTCACTTTACTATATGTGCAATTGGAGCCCTCGATGAGATACCTCTCTCTACCTCTATGAATCAATGTGTGGGTGGAGTACATTGAAATTGAATTTGTTTTCATAGTCACTAGCATCCAATACTATTTTTATTTATTCCACATCAAATTTAAATAAAAAAGAGAGTATGCAGTGCTGCAAAACTATCTCCTATAGAGATTTTCTCACTAGTCTTAGTTTTGAGACCTCTAGTGGGGCTAGTTAATGTTTCCCTTACCATAATATTCATTGTTTAGTCATTGGCCATTGAAGAACATTGATATTATTGGACAACGTGTTTCCTTTCTATATGGCTTATTTTCTTTCATGTCATTTTACATCTATTTAAGAGAAATATCCCATTTGAATGATTTCAACGAACATGTTATTCATTTATTTCTCATTGATTATTTTATTGTTGGTGCATTTTTTTGTATAATTTGATACCTTTATTTGTTGAATTTGAGTTGTTGAGAAAATGGCCAGACTTTATGGATTATTAGAGTTATTTAGTATTTTAACCCTATCTAGTGTTGACAACAAAGTAAAAATTAGTAAAACCACTCTCATTGATATTAAAATATGTTTACAAGATGTATAGGATAAGATTGGGTTTCTTTAGCTCTAATCACAACATCAACAAGATGAATTACAACAAGGGAGTCGAAATTCTGAACTAGTTCTTGTTCAAAATAATTCTTTGGTTGAGATTAATTCCCATCTAAAGCCAAAAAAATAATCAGATTAATGACACCACTTCAAGAGAATAATCAAATTAAGATGAAGAGGTTTCCCTTGCACTTCCCAGTCCCATCATCAAAACTTGGGAAGAATTCACCAACAACAAACATAGAACTAGTATTGGATATGAAAAGGGTGTGACCTTTCACATTCCAAACCACTCTAAACCAAACCAGCCTTAGAGTGTTGGGTTTCTTTAGGACATTTCATATTTACCTTCTCCACTTCCACAACCACTTCAGATTATCAATTGAAACTATTGTGATCAAGTTAGCCACTTGAGAGATAATTATTTTTATCTTCACCCCTGTGATCATTGTGAAAAACATACTCATCATTCATTCATATGTTCCAGACACAAGACTCCTACAAGATAAGAGATTCACCTTTGATGGATCACTTCATGGAAATGGTCTTCAACAACCAAAAATATATATTAAGCATACCACAAACTTCATTCTCATGTACTGACTTGTATTACAGTGGATAATTTTTTTAATCTTTTCACCTTATATATGACAAGGGTGAAATTGATAGTAAAATACTAGCTTCGAAGTTATACCAAGTGAGCCACAACCACAACCTTAACCATGACCTAAAACCAAATTCAAATAGTGTCAAATTCAAAGTCGTAGCTAGAGACATAGTCATGTTCCAGGAACATGATTTGATTGGTGGCTAGCCTTAAACCATCTATAGTAGAATACATTGGATTCTACTACCCATTTCATCATTTCTTTGTCATCTTTAAACCATCATCAAGGAGAACTTCCACTTCGCAGAATATTTCAACTTCTAACTAAATACACAATTGTTTCAATAACTGCTTTGAGCCAAGTTCTAGAGTTGGCAATTAGCCTTAAACCACCATAAGTAAAATAAGTCACCAGGTTCAACAAACTTGAAGCTTCAAGTTCAACATTCGCCAAACTTTAGCATAATTCGAACATATTCATTCTTGTATGCCTAATTTTAAATACAATTGAATGTGGACTAAAAAATGAACTGATTATGAAATTAAATGAATTGATTTACAATTGATATATTTTCTATATCATATTTATTTTATTTTTATTATTTTTTTATATTATATATGTGTGTGTGATTTTAAATTTAAAGGTTATCAAATCTAATTTGCCAAATTTTATGATCATAATTTAGAATGTCAAACTTTTATCGAATTTTAAGCTCGTCAAACTTGAAAACAAACTCAAATAAAGTGATTCACATATGCCCCTTTAAATTAAGAAGAGAATATTGAACACCTAATCCATTGGTATGGAGAAATGTGAATCACCAAAAATCCTAAGGATATTGAAAAAAATAATCAAAATATCATTTTTAATTGTATTTATACATATATCTATTTAATAATATTTATTCAATACTTAACTTTTTATATTAAACTATGCATTCTAACGAGAAACATACGCTATTCACATATGAATTATATCCTTTGTCCCTGCCACAAGAATCAAACCAATAAGTGAGACCAAAATGGTTGTATATCGTTGAGGAACCAAGACAATTATATTCTACTACGATCGTGAGCCACCCTTCCAAGGAACACGAGATTTAAGATTACACTCCCATTAAGAGTGTTCTCAGCAAACATGAGTGGAGTGAGGTCATTCTCCTCAGGCGAATTTAAATTTTAGAAGGCAGTCATTGTTTGACATGCCTCATATATATAGAGAGGGGTAGGTTGAGCATAGGTTGTGCCTTCATGAGTTTCCTCTACCACCGTGAGCGAGCATTCCAAGAACGAGCCATTTAAGATTACATGTCTATTAAGAGTGTCCTTAGCAAACATTGGATTTTGAATTTCAAAAGTGAAAAGTCATGAAAATCATATACATATACACACGCCTAAGTTTAGGTGGACTAGATTTTTATCGGACAGTGGTATGTCTATAATATATATATATATATATATATATATATACATATATTTTTTAATCTCAAAATAAATTTGAGATTAAGTTGAGATTAGTTTTTTTTTATTGGATATAAGAATATTGATCCACTTACAGTAAGATCCATATCAACAAAATTATAATAACTTTCATATCTCTCTCTCTCTCTCTCTCTCTCTCTCTATATATATATATATATATATATATATAACCAATTAAATTTCTAACTTAATAAAAACTAAATCACACATAAACTAAACCATCTATACCCCATAACTTAACATACCCTATATTTAAGATGTCTTATATTTTTATATATATTATGGAAACATTACTAAGAATATAATATGGAAACATGACTAAGATCTCCACTAGTACGGTCATTAATGATCTATCACTCCACTACTACTTTAATGATATATCATATTTGAAAGTCATTTCAAAAAATAAAAAAATATAATCAATAATATTTTGAATATTTTTGTTACTTATATGTATGTATTAATATAAGTGTTAATCGACAAAATAGCTCCAGGAACAGGAAAAATTTTAGGAGCTAATATTCGCATGTGGGCTAATTTTCTATACTTTTTCCAAAAAATATTTTCACCAATTTCCATTTTTTTCTAAAAATAATCTGCCCAAGTTTTATAGTATGAAATTATTTTACCTTAAAAATCGCCAATATCTTATATAGACTAATATAATATACTCATAATTTTAGATATTTTTACAAAAATATCGTCAAATAGTTTAAATTTTTTCTATTATAGATTAATAAGATTTGCCAAAGTTTCTAAACTTTCAAATAGATATCCATCCTTAAAATTTTCCTTGTCAAGAAATTCATTTATAAAGAAATTATTGTTAGACATTATAGTTAGGAATATGAAAGTCATTTCAAAAATTAAAAAAATATAATAAATAAGTTTTTGAATGCTTTCGTCACTGATATGTATGCATTGATATAAGTGTTGATCCACAAAATAGCTCGAGGAATTTGTTTAGAAAGAAATTATTGTTAGACATTATACTTAGGAATTTGTTTTAGTTGTTTTTTAGAAAGGAAGAAAAAGGTGTATCATTTGAAGTACTAGTTCTGCGAGTTCTATAGTATGATTTTTACAACAAAAATTTACAAAAGTTAAATTTTTTGGAAGAAATTATGTAGTTGATTATTTTTTTCAAAAATCTTAGTTTGTGTAATATTTTATCATTTTCGAATTATTATGGGGTAAATGTATGCAGATGGGTTATACTTTTGGTCCAAATGTGGTAATGAAATTTTAAAATTTTACTCTATTATCGAATGGAAACCCTCAAATTTCATATAAGTAAAGTGAATTTTGATTTGGAGTAAAAAAACTTGTGGATAATTATGTTGTTGTACTAATGATATTTTTGCAAAAAAAAATAGTTTTATATAATCTATCAATTTTCCATTAAATGAAACGTTTTTCCTTGCAAATTTTCACACTTCTTAACATGTCTGCATGTGCTCACGGAGCATAAATTAGTCTGAAATATATGTGTGTGTGTGTGTGTGTGTGTGTGTGTGTGAGAGAGAGAGAGAGAGAGATCATGATACATGTGAACAGAACTAGGGTATGCATATTAAAACTTCAATTTTCGATGCAAAATTATATTTTTTATTATTTTTCAAAATTTGTAAATTAATATTTCAATTTCATTTTTTAGACACTTGTGTTTAGACATGATTTTTTTCTACTATTTAAACTAATTTAAAAACCAAGAGCATCCCTTTGAATTTTTCATTTTTTATATTATATGATATTGATTTTTTATTTAACCCCTTTGAAAGTGTCCAAAAAAAATTCAAGCATTATGTTTAAAAAAAATTAGATGAAAAATATCATATGATTTGAAAATGTCAAACTCATATACCATTGGATAGAGAATTCCTTCATGAATCCAACATGATCAACTCCGCCACTTAAGGACAAATTCTACCTTAAGTTCGCCATGGTACAAAATGGTGTTGGAGAGAAATCTACAGAAAATGCGCTAAGTATGTTTTTTCAAGGACCTCAGGAGCTCGATCAGACGCTTAAATGCTTGATAGAACATTATAAATATATAATTCAAATAGCTCAATCAATGGTTTAAGAAACCCTTGATCGAACCATTTACGCGGTTAATCAGCGGCTCAATTGAGCCCCTACAAACATAACTCCCAACCTACCTAACACGTGACTATATTAATGTGAGCTACAGACTTAGGATCTCAGTCGAGCAAATAGCTCGATCGAGCTCCTGTTGTCACCCCAAAAAAAGAAACATTACAAATTTGAAATCTTCATTCATAGAAAAATAACAACAAACATTAATTCATACAAAAATAATAGAACATAGAAATTACACAGGAATTCACAAAAAACATGGGAAATTGGAAATTGTGATCTTGAAAAGGGGAGAGAGTGCAAGGGACAGAGGAAGTGCGAGAAATAGATAAGGAAATGATGACAAAAATACAACAAAAATTGAGAGAACAACAAGATTATGTAATTCAACAAATTCATGCAAATACATGTAATTCAAGTTGTCTCACTTCTCATATTACCTACTCCATATTAGCATGCATTAGGAGATATGATTCAAAACAAGGAAAAAATGGAAGAAAATCACTTGTTGTACTTAATGGTTATGAATTGGTTTGAAACCACTTGAATTCATGCAAATTATGAGCCACCTACTTATTATAACGGTTTAAGATAAGCCATTAAATACTAAGGATTTGATTTAACCAAAGAAAACTATTATAATTCATGGCAATATTCCATATATTATTTACATAAATATTACTATTATTTACAATATACCACCTTCTTTATAATATATTATTTGCAATATTAATTATTTATAATATTAATGGTTATTTACAATATTAACCACCTTCTTACTATTACTTTAAGGTAATTTTCGTAGACTTCATAAACTCATTTGAGTAATACTTATGTTTTTATTTTCATTTAAAGTAGTTTTAATAGTTAGGATCATAGTTAGTTTCTTATATTTCATATGTATTTATTTTATGAAAAGTACGGTTGGTAGTAGAAGTGGAAAAATTCAAATCATTATTTCATCTTCATTTGGTTTCCCATTATGCCCCTATTTTGTCTCATGCTCCTAGCTATGTTTATGGTTTTAAAGTTTTATTTCTTCTTATTTAAATCGTTATTTAATTATTAATTATTATGGTATAGATTTTATGATCTTTACTTTGACTATTAGACTTGTTTTTGTTTTATATATCAATGCTTTAAGGGATTGTACATATGGTGTTGACATTTTTCTTAAATATTTGATATGATAGTCTAGGGTGGATAGGCCATATAGACTAATTCATATATTTTTGTTAATGGAAGTAGTTACATAAATTATCCAACAAAGTACTTATTTGGTATTAATAGTGATTTTTTTCTCCTCACAATGATTTGATACCATACAAGTTGTTGGATCTTGTGGATTTGTCATGAGTAGACCAAATAATTACCTCAACTTTTCTATGTTGTTGCTTCATCTCTTGAAAATTATTTCATATTTACTAGGCATAATGTACAACTCATATCTTATAATTCCACACTAACTATTGATCCACAATCTACAACCTTTAGTGCATTCCAACACTTATTTACTCACCAGTTAATATAAGTAACCTTTATTCCACTAACAACTAATTTGCAACATTTGAATACTCACTAATCCATTTTCTTCAAATCGCATAAGCCAAAACACTTATTAAGCTCTAACCCTTTATTAGTTCTTAATAACTTAAAACCTAACCCACTTAAAATGTTTCATACAATTACTTAATATATTGTTGACATATAATTTACTAGCCATGTTTTCTTTAAATATTAACTTTCAATATAAATCTTTATTCTTTTAATATTTTCTAAAGTTTAACTCCTACCTTAATATAACTATTATCCATTAAATTGTTAATCTTTAACATATATCTCATTGAAACATTGCTAAGCATTAACCAATGTAATAGATAAAAAAGCATAGATTAGATTTAAAATTTTATATTTTAATAAAAACATCAATTCTCATGTATTATATTAAAAGAAATACATTTTCCTTAAAAATAAAAATAATCTTAGTAAATATATCAACACTACTGATACCAACACTAGCACAAAAGGTCATTACATCATGGCTAACAGAAAACAAGATACCATTTGTCACTTCTTTAAATCTCCAAAATTTGAATAAACTCATAAATGATCCCATTTCCCATAATCAACAATGCCCCCCCCATGCCAACCAAGTTTCCATCAGATATCCCTAAATTCAAAGGAAAACTGGGGGAATACCCTGCCAATCATATCATGAACTTCCACCTATGGTGATTTCTTAAATAAACATGTGTATATTTACTAGTGAATACTTATTATTCACTTGACTTAAAAGTATATTTTTTATTACACTATGCAGGGAGGGGAATTGATCAAAAACATGATGAACAAGATGTGCCCTATTGATTTTATCAACTACTAGAGGAACATCATGTGCCCTATCAAGTTGATAAATATCACTAGGGGAACAATATGTGCAATATAAAGCTAATTAACCACTAGAGGAAGAATATGTTCCCTATCAAGCTGATCAACCACTAGAAGAATGGGTTGTGCCCTCTCAAGTCGATAGGATAATAGGGAGTTGCAGTGGTTTGCAAATCGGTGGAAGGTTTGTACAAAATTTGGATGCAAACACAATAGAGGATCTTGGGGATCCAATCCCTTCTTTCACTAATAGAGAGCATGGAAATAACATCATTCGAAAATATTTTGAGAAACATTTAGTTGTTGCGCAAGCTCAGATACTACATGGGTTGATCAAACATAAGAAACTAAAACATGCCACAAATATTTTGGGTGTCCAAGATGTTAAAAGAAGGAAGACACATATGAATGTCACTGAAAATATATCAAAGGAATTCACTATTCTTGGAAAATCAATAAAACTCGATGTTTTAACTTCTCGTAAGGAAAATACAACTGCTATTATTGCACCAAGTACATTAAGAGAACAAAATTTGGCAAGAATGTCAAAATCGCTCCATGTCTCGAGAAATAAAATTACACAAGCATACCAAATTTAGGTTTTTAGTAAACAAAAATGATGAATCTACTTGTTGGGATCTTATCACCAAGAAAAACTACATAGATAGGCTTACAACAAGAATCAAAACCCTTGTGGTATAATTTTGGGAGAGTCATTCCTATGCTATTCCATATAGAAAGAAATTTGTACAACATCACAAAGATGAAGGTGAGTATATAGATCATGCTAAGCTTGTTGTAGAAATGACAAAAGCTGTAGTGTTCAAGGAATTTCAGGAAATAAATCACCATGTGAAGATATCCATAAGTTTGTTTCAAAAATTGAAACCATGGTATATTAGGCCTAATAAAATTCATGACACATGTTGTTGTCGATATCATGTTTAATTTTAGCTTCATTAAGAAATTTTCTGAGAATTTTACAAGAAGAATTGTCACAGTGACCCTCCTCCTCTTCCAATGCACGATTTTATTTCATCAATATTGTGCAGAAGGGAGTGAGAAGAGTTGTTTTACAAGAAAATATGTATAGGTGGGAGAATATGTCTTGAATGTGGTGATTTGGTATTGTTCAATAGGAACTTTCCTATTGATCCCAACCAGTCTAGGATGTCAGATGTCACCATCACATGGAAGTGATATGAGTATGTTGTGGGAAATCAACCATATTATTTAACGCTAGTGCCTAGGAGGATCAACTATGTTGAGGATGAGATTCCTATTTCGCAATTCATGGGTGTTACACAGCATTTTGTCACTGTCCCTGCAATCCCCATCTCGCCTATTGGAGGGTAATTTTTGTGATCAATAAGCAGTGTCATGCCTTGCAAATACCATCATTGAATCCCTTGCCATGAAGACAACATTCCTTCTGTTGACCATTTCCTAAGTAGATCACTAAAAACACCTGTTTTTGCCTTGGCGTGGAGTAGCCAGTTACACTCCCGCACCGAGCTGGAAAATTAACACTAAGCCTGCGCCAGTTGGCGCTCTATCCCAGTTAAGCACCTGTGCCAAGCTGTTTATGGAATTTTTTTTAAAAATAGATGCGGAGGTTCCATTCCAACCACCTCGAGGATTAGTCATTGGGAGTGGTTGAACTGAAACAACCACGGACTCCCTCCTTTAGTTAGTAGTTTCCACCTCCCTTGGAACTCTCCTAAAGGATAGGACTCTCTCCCACCTTTGTAGGGATCCCAACCTCCTCCTCTCCTCTATAAATATAGCCATCTTCCATTGATGTGCTAGTTGAACAGATAGCTGAAAAAGTTTGCATAGAGAAGAAACAATCATAGCTTCGGGAGAATAGTGCAAAGTGTGATTTTTTGTGTGTGTTGAGAACATAGTGAGATCTTAGACCTTTTTTCATGAGGGTTTGGCAAACGTGCTTGGATAAAAACTTGCCGAAGGAGAGCCTCAACATCAAGGCTTGGTTGTAAACTCCCCTTGTCTTTATCATAATAAAATGCATATGATGTTTATCTTCCACTCTTGTTTACATTTATAATGAGATTTCTAGCATTCCTTGATCAGTTAGATAGGTTGTAATTTTTTTATGTTTGTCATGGTTTTACACTTTTCGTGTTGTCTGGACTGTCTGTACAAGTAATTGAACGTTGGTAGCAGCGTGTAGTGAGCTAGAGAAGAGCGAAAGATCAAGAAGCTTCGATGGAAGATGACAACATAGCATCAGAACGAGGTAGGTCATCTTCCTTGCTCTGAATTTAATTTACAATCTAGGAAAGTCGATGTTAGTATGTTCCCGTAGTTGCTAGACCCACCCTAGGGCTAGAGGGATCGCCTTTGTCCGCAGAGGGGATTTACCTGGACAACAAATTGGTGACTCCACTGGGGAGTTTCCTTTGAGTTTTTCACTCTTTGAGGTCTTAGTCATTCGACGGATTTAGTCGAACGACCATTTCCCTATTTGTTCCTATGTTTTTCATCAATTACGATCTTTTAGTTTTTGCTTGAAGTGGTGAGTCAAGTATTGGTTGGAAGAAATTATTTGTTTTTCTTATTCAGGCATTGGCGCTTTTATTTTTCTGACAGTAGCACCGATTGGTGCTAGTTTTCAGTTAGCAACCCGCGCCAATTGGCCATTGGCGCTAGTTTTTAGTGAGCAAGTCGTGCCAATTGGCGCTAGTTTCACCCACAAAAGTCTTATGAATTTTAGGGTGTGTAAAAAATTGAGGTTTTTCCCTAATTCCTCCACCAATGTGTCTTTCCCTTCCGGTCTTTTTCTCTGTATGATTTATATGTTCTCCCCTTCACTCAAGTGGGTTTGATTGGCTTTTTGGTTTTGTTTTTGGTTATTTTTCCTGTTTGGACGTGCATCCTTACATCCTAGTTTTTTCTAGGACTATGCATTGATTTCCCTATTGCATGCTTCACGGGACATCATCCTACTGATTAAGTCAGTCTCCTTTCTTGGTGAGCCATCTCTAGTTGATTGCCTTTGCTTTTTGGTTGATTTAGTGTTCAAGTTTCAAGTGTCTTTCCGAATTCATTTGGTCCGCTTGTTCACTTGTGAGCATAGATTACATTGCTCATTGTTCAACTGAAAAGTCTTCTTTCTATGATTGATTGATGTAAGAGGGAATGAATTCCTTGTTTTGAGCCTACGCTTTGGAATTTCTCTTTTGCTTGAACTTATGTGTCTTATAGCCTTCTGAGGACTTTCGTTACAAAGTGTTTAAAACAATGAATTCATTCTTAGTGTTTGTTTGCATCCCTTTTGCATTCATCCTTCCATTAAGAAAATTTGCGTTCATTTAGTTTTCGTCTCAGAGTTTTCTTTTTGTTAAAGTGTATTAGATCACCTTGCATTGAAAATTCATTATTGAGACTTATCATTGAACTTAGATTACATTGTTTAATGATTGAAAGCTAAAAATCACATTAAGTGCATTCTCTTTCATTAAAAGCATGCATTAAGTAGATTCTCATTTCATTGAAAAATTCATTTGAGTGCATTCTTATTCTTTCAAAATAAAAAGGAAATTGTGCATAGATTACAATTGAATAGTTTTCAAAAAAAGAGAATTTCGCATAGATCACATTGCATAATTTGCATCATTGAATGTTTTATATTACTTTTGGATAGTGAAACTCATCTAGTTTGGAAAATTTTCCTTTGTTGTTTGTTTCTTCATGGTTTGAGACTCATCCCTTAACTAGATAACATTCATCAAATTGAAATATTTATTTTCTCATATAGCTGCATATAGGAGATTGTCAGATGACATTCGATAGGGCCTTGAAGCCGAGACGTAATCCAAGATAAACTTTAAAACTTACTTAATTAACCTAAGGAAGCATTGAAACCTAACAAAACATTTTTAGTGGTCTAGGCTAGAGGCGTGTTCTGACGTCTTAAAACCTGGTAGTTGTCATTTGCCATCTGGCATTAGACATCACTAGTACGGACTTGTGCTCCCCGTACCGTTGACTATATAAAGGGAGACCCTCATAAGTTGCAATCCTTTTATCCATAGGAAGCCAAGTCTGCCGCCTTGTAGCCGTGATACACCGAACACAGCATTCGAGGAGACTACCTACACGTACGTTAAGTCCTTGGTCATTTCTCTTTCATTTGGTCACCAAGGTGTATATGGCAGTTCACAGAAACTTGGTACACCCTCTTGCTTAGATTACCTGAGTATTTTAGTCTTTTTGTGACTCCTTAAAAGTGAAAAGATCATCGAGCGCTTGTCCTTTCATGCTCGTTTCAACCTAAAAGTGATAGAGTCACATTTTTCCTGTTTCTCGACTCTTAAAATATGAAACGACAAAGTTTTGTTTCAATGTCTTAAAATATTAACTGCCCATGAAATATTCCTAGTTAAAGTTATCTTCCTTAGTGTTTTTTGAGGGTTGTTTCCAATGGCAACATTTCTGGAGTTGACCAGCCAGGGAATCCCCTCCGAAGGGAATCCTAGTCCTTTTCCTGCTTTTGGGAATGTTGGTGCTCCTTATATGGAAACATTGTCCCTGCCTGGGTTAACTATTGGGTTGCCTGTTTGGTTATTCTCAACCTCAGTGGTCTCAAATGTTTCATCTGTTGTACAACCATCTCCTCCATCAGAACAACATCATGTTGCTTCCAAGGTGGACCTCTCCCCTTCTTCGCCTATTTCTTCGTCCTCCTCTTCTACTTCGCCTGGTGAAAGTCTGGATTCTAGTAACTAGGTGGCTAAGAATAAGAAGAAGAAGTCAGATAAGTGAAAGGCTAATTCTGCGGCTATTGTGTCTCAGACACCTTCCATTGATAAAACATCCAACCTTCCACGGAAAGTCAAATTCCCTTTTATGTTGTGCAAAGGAGACCATCTTCTTCTAAATTTCCCTAGCATTCCCAAGGTACTTGAAGCATGGTCCAATGGTCGTTCGCTGTTGTCTTTGGCTTCTGGAGGTCATGTTGGTGACATATCTTCGACTAGTACTGATAAGACTCGTAAGAAAAAAGGTAAGATTACGAATCCCTCTAAATTGTGTGAAGGGAATCATCCCATTCACCTTTTTCCATACATGGATGAAGCCACGAGAGTGTTGGAAAACCCTATTGTTTCTGCACCCTGCCTTCCATCTGGTTACAAGAAGCTTTCTTCGAGTCCTCCGCTAGTTTATTCAACAATCAGTCAAGAGTCATCCTTGGTTGATCCCATTCCCTCGGAAATTCAATTTCACGAATACATTCCCAACCAACCATTGGTCGAGGAATCGGTCGATCTGATCCCACCTACAGTTCATTAGGTCTTTTTCGTCGAGAGTGGATCTCATCCCCCTCACGTTCCTCTTGTTTCTTCAAATTCCTCAGACTTGGAGAAAGATTCTCCTGTCCCTGTAGCTCAAGAAGCTGCTCCTCCTACTCCCATGATGGAGGTCCAAGAGGATGCTCCTCTTGCTCCGGTAACACTAGGGGAAGACCATCTCAGTTCAATGGTACCTCCTCCAAGTAGTTTGGTCGCTTCCTTCGATTGGAGTTGATTTGCAGGATACCGCCTTCCTTCTTATCTGCCTTTTGAGATCACGGTACATACCTTTGATGTGGTCATACCCAACACCATTATAGATGAAGGCGCATATATTAGTATTCTATCTTCCAGTACTTGGCAAGCTGTTGGTTCTCCACCGCTTGTGCCTGTTACACAGAATCTGTTGGCATTTAACAGAAGAACTAGTCAACCATTAGGGATCCTTCCGAAGTTGCCTATTACTTTGGGAGGGAAAACTGTCTATATAGACGTGATGGTTGTTCCGGGCCCCTTGGATTTCAATTTACTCTTGGGCCGCGACTATACTTATGTCATGGGTGTGGTAGTATCATCCCTCTTTCATGTGATCTATTTTCCACACAAAGTTCGAATCGTGACCATTGATCAGCTTTCATTCTTTGGTCTTGACGTGACATCTAGTCCACCATCGTACCTTCCGGGTCTTTATCTGCTAGTTTTATCTTCCCTGCTGCAGGTTAATTATGTGGCTACATGTCCTATGCCCGCATCTAGTGATAGTGCCATTGTGCATTCTGTGCTAGGGGCATTGGGTGCTGATTTAAGAGATGTTGTTCTCCCATCCAGTGCGAAACTCTTGGAAGTCGTGACTTCTTATTCATCATGATGAAAGGTTGTCGGAGCATAGTTCCTTTTCTTGTGTCAAGCTCCTTAAAAAATGAAACAAGCTCTTTAGAGCATAGTTCATCTTCTTGTGTCAAGCTCCTTAAAAAATGAAACAAGGTTTCATGAGGATGGTTCATCTTCTATATCAACCTCATTAAAAAATGAATTAGCTCATGAGGATAGTTCTTTTAATGTGTCAACCTCATTAAAACAATGAAACACATTCCTATCCCAGTCGAGTCTTTCTCTTCATCTCGTAATTTGAACCTTCACTCCATCTACCTTTCATATGGAATGAAGCTTGGGGGGAATGTACCTTGAATTGAGTCACCATGCTGGGGGCATGCTTACTTTTTCAAGAATAGTTTGTTTCCGTTTCAAGCTTGTGTAAAAATGAAACTGATTTCAAGCATAGTTTATCTTTCTTTCAAGCTTGTGTAAAAATGAAACCAACTTCAAGCAGAGTTTCCTGATTTCAAGCTTGTGTAACAATGAAACCATTCCCATTTTACCTCTTGTTATTGCCATTTTGTAAGCCTATTTTTCCATATGAACCTTGGTTTTCTCATTCCACCATCACTATCTGCTTAGTTGATCATATGTCGTCACTTGGTTGTTTTACCCATTCCCGAGGAACAGTGGTCTTGTTAGCTAGCCTCTTGACCTTTACTTTTTCTGAGCAGTTCCACCATTACCAAAACCAGTAACTACCCTTAATACCACTCGTTCCTCCAGTGGGAGTCATCTTTCAGCTCTTTTCTGACTCTCGAAAATTGAAAAGATTGTTGAGACGCTTGTCATTTTGAACTCGTTAAATGGCTGCGAAACGATATCTACCCAATATACGTTTAACCATTTTTCGGGCGGGGATAGATTATTTACGAAAAAGGAATACCTTAGCCTATCGTGACTAAGAGGTTCTCTCGGACACAGTTTTCTACCTTTTCTAATCTATGAGACTACCTATGAAAATGGATTGTTGGAGTTTTATTTTCTGCTTTCTTTTCAAACTCTCTAAACATGAAAATATGTCGATTTATTCCTTTGTCAGACTCGTTAAACTCTGATGACATCGGACTTCGTCACCATGACGTTATCTCGAGTTCCTCCTTCCTAGGGCTCGTAAAATGTGCTAGGTTGGATTTGCCTGAAGGACAAACTTATATGACAAGCATATGGTATCCTCTTCAAGCTTGTGTAAAAATAAATAGGTACTCACCAGAAATGGTGGGGGAAAATGGAAGTTTTTCATCAGTTGTGTCAGAAGTATGTCACTCTTGAACATGACACTTGTATGTAGTTCGTGTCAGGTTGTGATATCTTCACTCTGTCACTTTGCCTCCATGGGTTTGGGAAATCCATTTTCCTCTCATTCAATTACAAATATTGTCAACATGACCTTTGATCCTATTTGAGTCAAATGCTACCAAATTCTAGAGTTGTGCCACAGATATGTTCAAGAGAAAATCCTTCTGCAATTTGTACATTTCGTGATCCTATGTTTCAGTCTTGATTTACACTCATATTACCTTCCCTGTTTCGTGTCGATGATGTGGGAATCATTATGACCCTCCTTCGACGAATCGCTTCCTATCGACTTCAGCTCATTATCCAGGAATTTGATCTAGAGACTCCTTTCTGGTACCTTAGAGCTTGCATGCCTTAATGGAAAGTTTTTTGCATTCGACGAAAGGTTCACATCATTGGCCTTCGATCAGGTGATTTTACGAGTGTTTGACTTCAGCTCACTATTCACATTTCGTGGATTGTACTAGTATTACCTTGAGTGCCATTGACATTATTGGTGGTTTCTCTCGCACTTGTTAACGGTTCACATCATTGACCGGTAATCAAGTGATTTTCTAGCATGTTTGACTTCAACACATCTATTCACATGTTGGAATTTTTACTTTTATCGAGTGGTGTTGGAACGCAAGACCCTGGGCTTCGATCACAAAAGTCTAGGTTGCGAGGAGTGATGAGTCATTCATGATTATATACTGATTCTTTAGATGGATGGTTGTGACCATACCGTGGGTTCTCTTGTTTTGATCCTCTCTATACAGATGGTTGCGCCCATACCGTGGATCTATTTCATATGATCACTTCATTCAGATGGTTGTGTCCATTCCGAGGATCCATTCACATTATCCTCTTCTTGATGGATAGTTGCGCCTATACCATGGATTCATGTATTTTCAATAGAGATTTCAATTATGTATATGTATCTATGCTTTATTTGTAGGTCTCCTGACAACAGCATCTAGTTCTTTGCACATATTTGTAAAGTATTTCACCCCTCACTTATGTTCGGACTTCATACTTTAGGGGGCATCTGTTACACAGCATTTTTTCACTGTCCCTGCAATCCCCATCTTGCCCATTGGAGGGTCATTTATGTGATAAATAAGCAAGGTCATGCCTTTCAAATACCATCATTGCATCCCTTGCCATGAAGACAACATTCCTTCTATTAACCATTTCCTGAGCAGATCACTAAAAACACATGTTTTTTCCTTGGCATGAGTAGCCAGTTACACTTCCGCGCCGAGCTGGAAATTTAACACTAAGCCTGCGCCAGTTGGCTCTCTGTCCTATTTAAGCACCCGTACCAAGATTTTTATGGAATTTTTTTAAAAAATAGAGGTGGAGGTTTTGTTCCAACCACCTCGAGGATGAGTCATTGGGAGTGGTTGAACTGAAACAACCACATACTCCCTCCTTTAGTTAGTAGTTTCCACCTCCCTTGGAACTCTCTTAAAGGATAGGACTCTCTCCCACCTTTTTAGGGATCCCAACCTCATCCTCTCCTCTATAAATATAGCCATCTTCCATTGATGTGCTATTTGAACAAATAGCTCAAAAATTTAGCATAGAAAAGAAGCAATCATAGCTTCGGGAGAATAGTGAAAAGTGTGATTGTTTGTGTGTGTTGAGAACATAGTGAGATCTTGGACCTTTTTTCATGAGGGTGTGGCAAACGTGCTTGGATACAGACTTGCGGAAGGAGAGCCTCAACATCAAGGCTTGGTTGTAAACTCCCCTTGTCTTTATCATAATAAAATGCATCTGATGTTTATCTTCCACTCTTGTTTACATTTATAATGAGATTTCTATCATTCCTTGATCAGTTAGATAGGTTGTAATTGTTTTATGTTTTTCGTGGTTGTATGCTTGTCTTGTTGTCTTGACTATCTGTACAGGTAATTGAACGTTGGTATTAGTGTGTAGCAAGCTGGAGAAGAGCGACGGGTCAAGAAGCTTCGACGGAAGATGACAACATAGCATCAGAATGAGTTAGGTCATCTTCCTTGCTCTGAAATTCATTTACAATCTAGGAAGGTAGATGTTAGTATGTTCCCGTAGTTTCTAGACCCACCCTAGGGCTAGAGGGATCGCCTCTATCCACAAAGGGGATTTACCTGGACAACAATGGGGGTGTTTTAGAACTAGATATATAAATATATCAAACACTAAGTTAGGTATAGTGTCAAGATTATGAATTTAAGCATTCGCAAAGTAATCCAGTCAGGCACAATCTTATCAGTGGTAGAATTTGCTGAGAATTACACATTTTATCCTCAAAAAAATATCCATGGTGAGTACTATCACTCAAACGAAGTGTCCATATTCATAAATTTTGTATACAAACATGCAAAATTGAATTTTGATGGCAAGGATAAAACTGACGAGTCATGTGATGTGATTAAGGAGTATCACTTTTACATCAACAATGATCATGAGAATGACAAATTTTTTATCCATTGCTTTGATTTAGGTGGATATTGGTGGACACCCACCTATTCCATCTATAACTCTAGTCGTTTTCATCATTTTCCTTGATTATAGAAACATTTACTATTTTTATAATTTTTTCAAGTCCTAAACTTTTAGAGTTGTTTTGACCCCCTAAACAGTGTTTTTTTGAGGTCTACAACAGGCCCATAATAATAGGAAAGATCCTACTACAATCATGTAGTACTCAAAGAGATATTTCTAACTAGGTATCCTGCACACCAAACAAAGATCATATGACCAAGTTATTACCCTAGGAAGTTGGGTGCCCAACGAGGCCCACAAACTCTTGGTGTTCCATCTCCCAAGGTTAGGGTTTTGGTTGTTTAGGGTTTATCTTTGTTGTTTAATAATAAAAGTTCCCTTGAGCCTCATTAACATAGTTCAAAGGCATGTAGCCACCACATATCTTCTTAGAGACAAGTTACCATAACCAAAGTTAGTTCATTTCCATTCTGTATGTAAGCATCTTTCATTTCTTTCATATTAATGAAATGAAGATTTATTTCTGATGCTTCTATATGTTTATGTTTATGTTTTTTATTTTTGTTGCATTCTTGCATAAGTCTGGATCAATGGTATCAAATAAATCTACTCTTTCTATGTTTTCCTTTGCATGTCCCCAACGTCGTCGATATATAAGGAGTTAGGGCTTGAACTACTTGAACCTTTTCAATATCAGCCTCGCAAACACTAATGACCTCCCATGGTGGAAGAAAAGAAAGAAGAGGGAGCAGGAAATTATTTTAAAATATTTCTCGAAGAAGCCCTCAAATGAAAAAGGAAAGTGATTATGGATAAATTTTCCCAAATCCTTTGGCAGATGCCCACAAATGACACATTTTCATCCGGAATCCACTCTCGAGGAACCATTCCCTTCAAGGTACAAGTATATTTCGATATTCCCATATTTGAAGTCTAGATAGATGTCGATGTCGTAGATAGATGGTTAAATTTGTCGAAAGGATATTTTTCTCTTCATTATTTTTCCAAATAGGAAAATATTACTTTTTCACTCCTCAAATCCATCCCCCATGTCGAGGAATGGTGGGAAAACTACTATAAACAAAGGGATGATAGAGAACCCTCACTCGTTTCAATCGCACCCACTTGGAATTATTTTTTAGACACCATCAATGAATGATATTACCCTGTGGGGAGATATGAGGGCAAGTACATACAATGGACTACACTTCGAAAGCAAACATATCAAGAGGTGCATGAGATGAATCTTTTCCATACCATGTGCATAAATTTGGGTATCAAATATTTTAAGAAACATCTGGTCCTCAATTAATTTAGTTGATTTCAAAATTACATTTATGAGGAAATGCAGTTCCTGGACATCTCCTCGCTTGGTGCAACATACCAGTATTGCTACTAAGATTGATCATAAATTCAAGCATAAGAAGCAAGACTCTGGATTTTCGAACCTAAAGAAGAGAAAACGTGTCCCCTAGCCATAAATAAAAGGGTAGAGTCAGGTCACAACCCCCCAAGACAACTCCTAAAAGGAGAAATCCAACAATAATGGGAAGGAGAAGAAGGACACTGACAAGTGGTGTGAGTTCCATAAAATTCCCACTCACAACATAAATGAATGCCGTACAAAGTAGGCATTGGTGGCCGAGCTAAAAGAATTAGAGACAGATGTAGCTTTGACTGTGAGTCGAAACTCGACAAGGGAAAAAATATCATTGACATCGAACCCACTACAACGGTAGCCACCACGGAGCTCCAAAAGGTGGAAACTAAGGATCCAAAGGAGGGGGAGTGCCTCTTCCACAAGCAGATGTGGGTAAAATGTTTTCTGGTTAATTTCATCATTTATAGCAGGTGCCAGAAGAACCTAATCTCAACCGAGGTCACTAAGAGATTGAAGCTACCAACAATGTTGCATCCACAGCCATACACCATCGGGTGGCTGCACCAAGGGAGAGATATTTGTGTTATCCCATAGTGTTGTGTGCCTTATAGCATAAATCCCTTTGTAGATGAGGTATTTTGCAACGTTTCCCCTCTGGAAGTATGTGATATTTTATTAGGTCAGTCATACCTATGGAAGTGTCATGTTGTATATGATTCTAGACCTCATTCATTTTTATTACTTTGGGTCAAAAATTGTACACGATACCATAGAAGCACTGCCTACCTCCCTTTCTTTGATCTCTGCTGAACAATGCAATAATATATTTTCCCAGAATGGGAAATTTTTCTTCCTTATGATTTTCCCTCGGAGCAAGAGGAATATTGTGGCCACATCCACAACCTCTAGAGAGGGCCCCTCTACATGACAACAACATATGGACAAGGTCATGGAGGAGTATAGGGACATATTCACCTCACCCATAGGGGTACCCCTACACTTTCAGGTTAAGAACTCCATCAATCTGACCCCGAGCACACCACTACCCAATGGACCAATCTACTAACTCTTTGTTCTAGAGAATGATGAAATCAGGAGGAAAATTTAAGATTTGTTTCATAAAGGGCATGTCAAGACAAGTTCATCATCCTGTGGGAGCTCGATCATGCTGGTACAAAATAAGGACGAAACATGGAGGCTTTGTATTAACTATCGAACATTGAATAAGATAATTATCTATAATAGGCATCCAATCCCGGGGATTGATGACCTTTTGGACCAACTCAAGGGTGACCAAATATTCAGCTAGGTTTACTTGAAGTTCGTTTATCACCTATTACCAATTAAACCCTTCGATGTGTGGAGTTCTACCTTCAAATCCAAGGATGGCCTTTTCGAATGGTTGGTCATGCCTTTTCGATTGACGAATTCACCCATAAACTTTATGTGGTCGATGGACGACATCTTGTGGCCCTTCATGAACTTGTGCGTGGTAGTGTACATTGACAACATCCTTATCTTCAGCTAGAGTTGGGAATAACACATACACCATACTCAATAGGTTTCCAAACCTTGTGACAACATAGATTGTGTGTTAATTTGGAGAGATTCACTTTTGGTATGGCACAATTTCAATATCTAGGGTACATCATTGATGAGTGGGGTGTGCATCTGGACTCAACCAAGATACAATTTATTCGGGATTGGCTAGCTCAAACCACTCTAATACAAATCCACAAATTTCTAGGTCTTGCCATTTTCTACCAGAGGTTCATGTTAGGATTATCTCATATCACTTGGCCTTTGGGTCAAGTCACCAAGGGTGGAGGAAAAGAAAAATTGTTTTGTTTTGAATCCCAACAGAAGGTGTTTGACAAGTTGAAGCATCACCTCTGCTATGCACCAATGCTCACATTACAAGACCTACAAAAACCATTTGAAATTGATACAAATGCCTTCGACTATGCTATTGGTGCAGTTCTTACCCAGTAGGGGCATCTGGTGGCATATCATAGTGAGATGCTTCTAAACATAGTATGAAAATATCCCACTTATGACAAGAAGATGTATTCCATTGTGCAGGCCCGCCGACAATGGAAGCATTAAATTTCAGGGAAGGAAACGTTCATCCACATAGACCACTGACCCTTGCAGTTCATACAAACACAAGAAAAGTTGCAAAACAATCTTCGTAAAAAATGATCCACATATTTGAAATAGTTCCATTTGAATATTAAGTACAAGAATGGCAACACCAATAATTTATTAGATTGCCTCAGTCGACCGTTGGTCATTACGGGTGCTCGACTCTTGTGGACACGAGACTTTGATGTAGCCACATCTTTACAAGAGTGATCTAGAATTTGACACCACATACAAGATGCTCATAGAAGGTAATAAATATCCATACTTTCACCTCCAGGATAAAATATTATGACACCTAGGACACCTCTATGTTCCTTCAAGCGAGCGTACCGAGATTCTTTTGTAGGTGCACTACATTCAAGTAACTAGACATTTTTGGGTAGAGAAGATAATGGCAGTGTTGTAGAAGTATTTTTATTAGATGAACCTTCAATGAGATGTTGGGAATTACATCAGATCCTGCACTTCTTGCACCATTGGAAAACACACAATCAAGAAGAAAGGCTTGTATACTCCTTTTCCTACTCCTAGTCATCCCTGGGAAACCATCACCATGGATTACATGTCGAGCCTTCCTTCTACCAGGGATGGAAATGAGCGTGTTTTCACAGTATTCGACAGATTCTCTAAGATGACCACTCTCGCTACCCTCAAGAAGAGTATCACAACAGAAGCCACTGCCAAACTCTTCTTTGAACGAGTATGGGTACACTTTGGGATCCCAGATTCCATTATTTCAATCATGATAGTCAATTCCTAAGTGAATTCTGGTCAAGCCTTTAGTCGTTGTTAGATACCAATCTCACTAAGTCCACGACATTTCACCCCCAAACTGATGTCCAAACAAAGGTCGTCAACACGATGATCGTGCACATCCTACACATGTATAACTCGAAGCACAGATGCACATGGGATGAGAGCCTCCCTTATGTCCAACACATATACAACAAGGCTCTCCACCGCTCAACTGGAAACATCCCCTTTTAGGAGGGGCTGGGATTCCAGCCACTATGTCCCATTGATGTTTCCATACCATTTTCAACTATGTAGGAAAATTCAACTCATGTTCAGTCCAAAAATGACAAGGCTAATAGATTCATTTAATGAATTCATCACATCTTCTAGCAGGTCCATGACATATTGGATAGATAAAATTCTAAGTAAAAGTAGTGTCATGATCAACATTAGGTGCCACACAATTTTTAGGTGGGCGACAAAGTTTGGTTACATTGTCATAAGGAGCACCTCGCTCATCCCCACCGCAAGCTTCACCTAATCCGATATGAGCCTTAAACCATAACTAAGGCCATAGGAGACAATAATTTCAAACTCAGCATTTCATCATTCCTTTGCCTACACATAGTATTCAATGTGGACCAACTGCAGCCATACTTTCCCCCATCGTTGGACACATCTGACGTTTCTAAGGAGCTGACACCAATGAAGCTTAACCCAAGCTATATCAAACATGCCATAACAGATAGGATCATAGAAAAACAAAACAAGAACACTCACCAGTAGAGGATCCAACTATATCGAGTTGTCAAAGAAGGTTGAATCCTTCCCTGGGGAAAGTGGCTCACCAGGGACTAGGTTCAACAGAAATTTCCCCAACTCATGGAGGCTCTGCACGCAATGGGGACCATTTCTTCCTAAGGGGGGAGGAATGATCCAAGTGGATATTGGTGGCCACCTGCCTATTCCACCTATACCTCCAATCAGTTTCATTAGTTTCCTTGATTATAGCATCATTTACTATTTTTAGAAAATTTTCAGGTCGTTAACTTCCAAAGTGGTTTTGACCCCTTAAATGATATTTATTTTAGGTCCAAAAAAGGCTCACACCCATAGGAAAGGTATTTTCAAAAATATTGTATTAATTGGAGATATATTTCTGACAAGGTATCATATGCATGAAATGGAGATCATATGACCAAGTTACAACCCTGGGAAGCTAGCTTCCTAGCTAACCCAAATGGGGCCTACATACTCTTGGCTTTCCATCTCCTAGGGTTAGGGTTTTGGTTGTTTATACTTTCCCTTTATTGTTCAATAATAAAAAATACCTTGAGGCTCATTATAACACAGTTCATAGGCATGTAGCCACCACATCTCTTCTCAGAGATAAGCTACCTTCACCAGATCTAGTTTATTTCCATTATGTAAGGATCTTTCAGTTATTTGATATTAATGAAATGAATATTTATTTATGTTGCATCTTTGTCTTTATCTTCATGTCTGTATTTTTTGGCATCCTTGCATAAGTCTAGATCATGCTTTGACCTGATTTATGAATCATTCAAAAAAATGACATATCATTCAGAAAGTATTGGATACGGTTATAAGGTTGTGTAGGGAAGTTCGAGTCAAGAATCAACACACAATTTTTATTGGTTGATTCATCTACACAAGAAGAAAAAAATTTAGCATACTTGGAGCTATTTTGAAACAGGACATGGAAAGGGTGAGTGTGATGGTGCAGGTGCTTGTGTGAAGCGAGCGCTTAGGAGGTACCAAATGATTCATGATTCAAATCGACTCAAATCATCAATAAAGGTGGTCAACCAGTGTAGATCCCATTTAGAACATGAATGTCACAATTCTATTAGGCATGTGCATAGGTTCTTCTAGAATGTTTAACTTGGTGATGTGAATATATCCATTCCTTTATATTGTAATATTATAGAAGGAACAAGAGAATTACACTCAGTGTGAAGCAAAGACATGGGGGGAACATTTTTCACCGAGACAAGAAAAATAACATTCTTTTGTGATTTTTTCATTGGTGTTCATGGATGTAGACTTGATCAGTGTGAAAGACATGGGTACGTGAAAACACGGAAATATGTCCCTCTATTAGAGACATTTTGAGATCTAAAATCGGTCTCAAAACAAAAATATAAAGCCAAGATCAATTGTATAAGAACCAAGAGGATTAAAGATGATGATATCAACCATAGGCGATGATTCACAATTTTTGGAGTAAAAAAGTAAAAGGATTAAAAAAATAAAATAAAAACTATTTTTCAACTCGTATTTTCAAGTTATCACCCTATGGCTTTACTCAAATTTTGAGCAGGGGCACTCGATGGATGTCGAATTTAATTCTTCATCCAAGGATTACCCATGTTGCATATATTTGATGGACCCTGTTACATGAAAAATGATAAATACATGAAAAACATGATTGCATGATGGACCCTTCTATATGAAAAATGAAAAATACATGAAAAACGTGATTGCAAAAATGAGAAATACATGAAAACGTTATTGCAATCACATTTTTCATGTATTTCTCATTTTTCATGTAGCAGGGTCCATAAAAAGTATGCAACATGGATACTCCTTGGATGAAAAAATAAATTATGCATCCAATGAGTGCTCCTCCTCAAAATTTCACTAAAACTATAGGGAGATAAGTTGAAAATATGAGTCGAAAAAGTAGTTTTTTCTTTTTTTCCTCCAAAATTTAATGATGAAATCTAATCTTATTTTATTATTTCCACTATTATTTTATGATAATCCTTAGGAGGCCCATTTTAGACATCAAATTTTATCTCATGATTAATCCAAAGGGACCTCATCCAATTCCAATGTGGCAAGAGATGCATGGTGAAGAGGAAATTGTTTCACTTGATCATGATTGAGTCTCTAATCTTGTAAGGGAAGGTATGTGGCTTGTCTATCATTAATGGTTTCATCTATAAATTGAGATATTGAACATATTTAACTAATATATTTTTTATTTTTTTTGTAGGAGATGTTTTTGTTGTCATTTCCCCCTCAGGAAATTAAGAGAACATATTCTACTATTTGATACGATGCACACAAGTGAAAAGCAGGTTAGGGTGACCATATAAAGATGGACAATTCGCATACCAAATAGGTGGCATGGTTGTGATGGCTCATTTTTTTGAAAAGGTTAAAAAATAGGTTTATCACATAATTTATAGAGATTTGATGCTTGAATATATATCTTGCCAATACAATCATCTAGTCATAGTAGCTCATATCAATCTCATAGAAATAAAAACAAGCAAAGGTGGACCAAGGAGATGGAAAATGACAAAATTAGACCATGAACATATTATGGAGACTTGAATTCATATGAGCCATGGTCCATATGAATATATGATGAAATGGAAAACCTTGAAGTTGATTCTATTACAGTCGAGTGTAATCTAATCTAGTATAAGAGATCAACATATGAATTTTGTGATTTAGAAATGTGACACTTGAATACTCTTGTAATTTTGTAATTTTGAATAGATAAATGTTTCCCCTTGGTATAGGATGGATTCATAATGGTTTATATATGTTATATAAGCTTTAGTTTCCTTGAGATGCTTAAGTTTCTAAAGTTTTCCAAATTTCAAGGAAGTTTTATTTTTAGGGATATGATCGTTATGTGAACCCCATAAACCTAAAATTTAATTAAAATCTAGAATCGAGAGGGATTTAGTTTTAGATTTAATTAAAAAAATTATATTAATTTTTTTAAATTCCATGTATAGGATTCATGTTGAACATGGAAGAAATATTCTAGATATAAATCATAATGGGTTCTAGAAAATCCATGTCAATATCTAACAACCAAGTTGATATAATATTATTTTACTTAAAATGGAAATTCAGCTATCTAGCTTATGAACAATGCTAAAATATTTTGATGTTATTAATAACTGAAATGTGTCAGTTTGATATAAATCATAGAAAGAGTTACACACATGCTTCATATTGGATTGTAACAAATAGAACACACACACACGGACACACACACACACACACACACACACACACACATATATATATATCATGTTATGACTATTATGCTCTTGTAGATAACCTCAAAAGAAATAAGATTGAATAAAAATTATTTGTAGTTTTCATCTTGACATCTTTTTAAAATCATTGAAATTTAACATACATTGATTGCACTAAAAGACACATTTTACAAGTTCAATATTAAATTGATGTACATGATATTTTGGTTAATTTTAGTATTGAGGTGACTTGCATCATAGTACGATTGTACTTATTTTCTTACTCTATGAAACTAGAAATCAAAATTTTTATGTTGTAAAATTTTACTGCTTGAAAGTTCTCAATTGAAAGTCTTAAGATAAATAATTGATTGAAATATTTGGATAGCCAAGTAAATTTAGGAAAATTCATAAAATTATATAGAAACGTAACATTAATTATTTTTTCGTATTTTAAATTCAAATAAATATGATTTATATCATGTTATGACTAAGCTCTTGTAGATGACCTTAAAAGAAATAAAATTAAATAAAACTTATTTGTTGTTTGTTGGTTGAAGACATCTTTTAAAATTGAATTTAACATTTATTTCAATCATGTTTATGTTTTTTAATTGAACCATGATATATTTTAGTTCATTCTAAGTATCAAAATGACTTGCATCATATTCTAAGATTGTACTTATTTTTTTTGTCTATGAAACTAGAAATCAAAATTGTTATATTTTTTAATAAAAGTTGTACTATATATTCTTTTTTAAACTAGCGAAATAATTAACAGGTCCATAAAATGAAATTTAATGAGAATCCATAAACAATATTAATAAACATCCATAAACTGAAATAATGAATGTATCAATAAACTATCCATATGAAAATATATACAAAGTACATTACATGAACACCCATAAAATGGAATAGTAAACCATTATAAACTGTAATAATGTTCAAGTATCCATAATGATTCCATGTATGAAAATGTAAAAAGTATGGATCACATGTGAATGTGCTTATGAAATGGACCTAAAAATATACAAACTGTCTATGATCCACTCTAGAAGCATCACTTCTAGAACTCTTATGTGAGTTCTGATGTGCAAAGTAAGCATCCATAATTTGGTACTAGAATATAACACATTCAAATTTAAATTAATTAGAAAATTATTTGTACAAATAAACAATATGGAAATAATTGATTTTGAACTTTTCATTTAATTAGTCCCCTACCCATGGCTCGGTCGAGTGCAAATGGAATTCAGGTGGGATGGAGGTCTAATAAATTTGGGTTTGGTGCTCACCTTATTCAAGCTTAATCGAGTCCAAATGGACATCAACTGAGATGGGTTTCTAATCAATATTGGTTTGGTGCTCCTGTACCTATGGCTTAAAATTATCAATGCCTCCATACCAAAGATCTTACTCATGCATCCACATAACTGTGACATCAACACCACTCTTCATCTGGGCTTGTGTACACAATGGGAAAAATAAATTATAATTAGTATATGAATCAATTAGCATGCATATATGTAAATTTAAAAAAAAAATTGTTGAAATCTTAGGAATAATTTTTTTACCTCAATTATTGGTCCATGTAGTTGTACATAGTGACTCTCCTCCACATGAGTGTTATGAAGTGGAGGTGGAGGTGGTGTGGAGGAGACTGGGCCATGGAAACATGCACCGAAGGAGGCTGTTTTGGATGATCAACTACCCCCTCAAATGATCTAAAATTCTCATCCATATATTTGGGTTGTGTATGAATGTTACTATGAACTTATTAATATAAATTCAATATGATATGAACTTATTAATATAAATAATGCACAATTTGAAGATAAGAGTAAAAAATTTTGTATATATGTACTTGGTATGTGCCACGTGGGTCGTGCACCCTCAAAATGTCACAAATGGCATCATGTATGTGCATATAACAAAAGATAGTCATGCCCTAGACTCTCGAGATATGAATCCTCATAGAATGGAACCCGTGGGTCACGAGGAAATGGAGGTGTTCTACTCATACCTCCATGAAATGTGACATGTGCACTAGGCAACATTCTCTACATGTTATCTACAATGGTATTCCTGGTCTCATCGTCGTGCTATGACAATTTCTCTAGCTCCATTAGCAATACCACACTCTGAGACGGTTGTGAAAACAATCTTGGAGGTTGTGATACATGTACATGGTCCCTACAAGCCCTAGCATGATCATAGATACGTCCCAAGCTAGGTCCATAAAACTCAGATATTTTGCTAATGTAATCTAGCCTCATATGTAGCTATAACTCTACATATACATGTTTTTAAAATTAAATGGGGACCTGGTAATGGTGGGGAAGTTGGCCCCAAGATCCAATGAATATATCATAAACAAAATGGGTCACATTAACATTCTTAAAATACTTGAGAATAATTAGACCAACATGTCTAGCATGATGGTCCGAAGGGATGTCAAATGACTCCCCATGAATACCAATTCCCTTGGTGGCGTCTTTCACCGCCTCCCAAGTATGTGGGCCTCTAACCTCCATCCTCCTAATTTTATATAAGGAATGTGGGAGATGGATCTGTGGGCTTCCCCTTTGGTATGTCTCTATCAACCTATTGATATTATCTAGCATCAAAGACAAACTATGTCTAGTAGGCCAACTAGCATATATTTTACATAGCTCTTATTTGATCCATGTCTATTGGGACCTAACATCCTTAAATATGATACTAGTTATAACATCATTCCACGGAGGGATCATCACTACACTACGATCGTCAGCTTTGCCTTGTTGAGGGGCTACAAACATAAACATAATTTAACATAAATATATATATATATATATATATAGAAAGGATAATAACATATACATTAAATTAAAATACATCAATTACAAATGGTTTAAAAATTAAAGACAATTTCAAGAAATAAAGTTTAAAGAGGATTTAAAAATGCATGAGGTGTACCTACAACTAGTGAATAAGGTCCACTATCTGTAACAAAATCATCCACATAGACAAAAACATTATCTCTGACACTCTGACTGGTATTTGAGTCAAGATCTATGAGTGTAACATGTACTCTGGTTGGGCTACATGATCTATCATGAGCCTGACCATGTATAGCAGATCCCCCCGCACTCTAACACATTTTTTTTGGGAAGTGTATAGAAGATGCATATACATATAAACTAATCCAAGAAGAAAATTTTGACTAAATATTACATATAATACAAAACTATTACATATAGTAGATATAAACTAATCCAAGAAAAATATGTTGACTTAGAAAGAATGTTGACAAGAAAACCATTTCTAAACTCAAGTAGAATAATCTATCATGAAGTCCTAAACTTTATAGTCCTTTTTTTGATAATTTATCAACCAAAGTATTGAGTTCCATGTAAACACAATCGAAAGAGGAGATCAAATATAACTTCACACTTTTTCCCATTTCTAAATAATGCATTTTATTCATAGAGCATAAATATATAAATATATGTAAAAAAATAAAATAAACCTATTTGAAAAACTAATAAAATTTCATGCCAACTAAATACTCTATAAGACAAGTTCTTATAATTTTTTACTTTGAAAAATGACATGTACTAGGTGCAAGCAAATGAAGTCAATGTTTCTAGTGCAACACAGTACATAATGAAACAATATGATCCAAATTATAAGAGAGTAAAAATGCTTTTATTTACTTTATATGCACTTTTCATCATGGATTTAATGTATGTATCAATGATGCATTGTTGAAACTTGAAAACACACACACATATATATATAACATTTAACTAAGCAGCTAATCCTTCTTAAGGATTTCTTCTCTACCATGGATATGACTGTTAACACTGAAAAAACAAAATTTATGATTATAAAATTCAAGAAGGTCACTTACACTAATTTTTTGTATGGCAATAGGAACTTGGAGGAAGTGTCTTCTTACAAGTACCTAGGAATTTATATTCATCACAAGCTCAACTGGAACTATAGCATTGAGAAAAGGATTAATGTAGGGTGGAAATATTATTTTGGTCTTGAAAATAATTGTAAAGCAGCAAACCTTGAGATGTGGGATAAAAAGAAGCTCCTCTTTGAAACTTTAGTCACTCCTGTTATCTTGTATGGATGTGAGTTTTGGGGTTGCAACATCTCTAGAGAATCCTGGAGAAAGATTGAGAAAATCCATAAGTGTTTTATAACGTATAACCTCAAAATTAAAAGAAATACACCCTATCCTATTCTCCTTATAGAAGTGGGTATATCCCCTATCGACAACCTAGCTATGACTAGGCTCCTGTTGTACAAGCACAAAATCAATAACATGGGAGACCATAGACTTTCTAAGCTAGGTTTAAATTCCAGCCAAAACCACCTAAGGCTCAAACGAGGTTGGTATAAAGATACTAGGGCTTGGTTAAACCATTGGGAGATCGACAAAAAATGTTGCATTGAAAAATATTAATAACATTAAAAATATTGTTACTTCTAAGTTTAAAGTGAAAATGTGGTGTGAGAAAGATTTAGAGGCTAAAATAAAATCACGATATTATAAGGAGGTCATCAACCCTACTCTAGAAAAAAGTTTCTCTCTGTTTTAATTAGCTAAAAGAAAAAATTAATATAGCCAAGATAAGAACCAGCTCTCATGAGCTCCATATTGAAATTGGTCGTTGGGAAATTCCTAAAACACCATGGGTGGAAAGGATCTACCATCTCTGTGAGAATATGAACATTGAGGCTGAAATTCACTTCCTCTTAGAGTGCCCTGCGTACACCCACATTAGATCTCAGTTTCATAATCTTTGTTGTAATACCGACCTTCCTAGCCTTTTAACATGTCAAAATTATAGTGAGCTTGTGACGCTTCTCTCCAAGTTCTTTGAGCATAGGAGTACAATTTTAAAACAAACTAAATAATTTATTTCTTTAAGTCCAATAGACAAAAATTTGCTCTCAGTGGATGTTAACCATCATCATCATCATCATCATCATCATCATCATCATCATCATATATATATGTTCAAGTTTCATTATGTTATGTTATGTTGTATAGTTAAATAAAAATATAGGAAGTGTAAGTTAAATAAATTTATTGTTAATATAAGTGTAAGTTACAAAATCATTACTCAAATAATAAATTTAATAAGGGTGGGAACTCAGAGATATTTAGTTGTCATATCATTAAACTAAAATATATCTACAAATATTAGTGAAAATGTTAAGGAAAATTATAATTTATAGATAAACTCTAGTCTTAAAAAAATGGTGAGTATCGTCCATCTTATGTTATTATGAAGAGAATATATGTGTGTGTGTATGTGTATAATGTTTTATTTATATCTATATACATAGAATTATGTTATATTATGAATTTTATAATTATATATATCTAGTTATATATAATTATGTTATGTTAGATACTATATGTTATATATAGTTATATTATAATTATATGATTATATTAACTATATATAATTATGGTATCTCATAGTTATTTAGTTAAGTGATATACATATATATATATATATATATATATATATATATATATATATATATATATATATATAAAATAAAATTTTCCACTTGGACTGTTAATTTAGTTAACATTTTATTAAATACAATTACATTTTTTAACAAATTACTATATTTATTATTAACAAATATTTAAAATATAAATTAATTTAAATTTAAAAATATAATTATAATTCTTATTTTTAAATAGAGATTTATTATGAGCAACTATATTCATCATGTTAATCTCAAACTTTTAATTTATTTGTTCATTAGTTATAGTTTTGGTTGTTTTATGTTTTGGAGTTTTTTTTTAACATATTTTTGGTCAAATTTGTTTGAAATTTAAAATGTATTTTAAATAATAAAAAATTAATTTTTTTTGAAAATTTGTTTCACTAGTTTTCTAAGAGAAAACTTTAAAACCTAAAATAATTAAAAAATAATTTTTTTACCATAGGAAAATTTCATAATAAAGGTGCTACCATTGCAATGGATTGAAAACTTACAAAATCAAATGAAAAAAATAAAACCTAAATTATAGCCTTTTTTTATGGTTTTCTCGGTTGTTTTTTTTGTGGTTTTGAAGGGTTTTCTTAGTGGTTTTTTGTGGTTTTCGAGGGGTTTTTTTATGGTTTTTTGTGGTTTTCAATGGGTTTTTTGGTGCTTTTTATGGTTTTCATAATGCTTTCTGTAGTTGATTTTTGTAGTGGGTTTTTATTTCAAATAAATTTATTTTATTTTGCAAGAAAAATTAAATAATAGAGACAAAAAAAGATAGGAAACTTACCTTGGATTGAGCCTCTAGGATGTTGGCGCTATCGTTGGACAGTTGGATTGAGCTCCTCCATCTCGATCGAGCCCATAAATTCTTAGTTGAGCTCCTTCTTACTTGCAGTTTTCCCAAAATGGTTTGCATAGACCATAACCTTGTTTTTCAAAAGAAAACACAACTCAATCGAGCTCGTGATGTTGGGTTACTCAAGAGCTCAATCAAGCTATTTCTTAGCCCCCAATTATCCTGATTGAAGTAACAATAGATTTCAGGTTAAAATGATTTTTTGCTATTAATATATTTTTAGCTATAGGTGAATATTATTAATCCAGCGTATTAAAATATTTTATTGATGACTCACATTGAATTTTTTATTATTATGAATATTTTTAAATGTCATATATTGATTTTCTATCAAGAATTGAATGAATTACACATCTCCCCCTTATTATTTTTTATTTTTAATAAAAGGAACTTGATATTTTATTTTATGTTTAATTTCAAATTACTTTTTTTTCTTTGGACATTAAATATTTTATTATATACAACATTAATATTTTATCTATATACTACATTGTCCATGTTAAAATTATTTTTAGTTATTAATATATTTTTAAATATAGGTGAATATTAATTAATCCCACATATTAAAATATTATATTAATGACTCACATTGACTTTTGCTTTATGAATATTTTTATATTTCATATATTATTTTTCTATTAAGAATTGAATAAATTACGCATCTCCCTCTTATTATTTTAATAAGAGGAACTTGATATTTTATTTTATACTTAATTTCGAATTACTTTTTTTCCTTTGGAAATTAAATATTTTATTATATACAACATTAAAATATTTTCCTTATACATTTTCTTTCTATATAGATGAAATTGAGGTCTATATAAATTAGTTAACATAGATCATCCAACAATTTAGTTAAGCCATATGTTTTAAATATTTTATTTAGAACTAACAGTGAGTGAAATATTTTTACCACATGGATTGTAATATAAACAACCAAACCACTAACCATAGTGAGGTTGGGATTATTGTTGTTTCATAATGCTTTTAATTCAAACTAACTAAATTTACATATTCATTTTTTTATTATTATTATAGCCTACATTTCTATTTAGAGAATATTTTATTTTTATTTTAAGAGAGACATGTGCCAACTCCATCTTAAGCATAGATAAAATCACATGTCACCCTCCTATTGAGTTGTAGAATGTGCCTCTTGGTGCAATCAGAAGGATAATCTCAAAGCAAACAAAAAGGGTGATGTAGCAACATTGTTTCTAATTCAACAAGGCATGGATGACAACATTCTTGCCAAAATTGGAATAACAACTAGGTCCAAAGAAGTTTGAGATATTCTAGATATGACATCTACTGAAAAGGGGAATAACATCAATCAACCTCAAACTAAGGCACAAAGTGTTTCAATTGATAAAGTGACTATTGTAACAAAAGTAAACGATACATATAGTGAAAGGGGAATAACACCAATCAACCTCAAACTAAGCCACAAAGAGTTGCAGTTGATAAATTGACTATTGTAACAAAAGTAGAATATTTTGACATTGCGGAAATAATTGGAGAAGTTTTGGAAGAGCTTGCTAAGGAAGGAGAAGATAAACAAGACAGTAAGACTACATTGGCCCTAAACATTGTACAGAAGTTTGTTGACTGAAGAAAAATGTGACTACGTATGAAATGCATAGCATGAGCATGGTGAAAAGACAAAATCCACTATGAAAATACCTAAGTAGATGATGAAATTAAAGTTGAAAATGAATTTGGAATTGTCTTTGCAGCAATAGAAAAATGTGAGGAGAACATATTAGTGAATGTTGAATTTTATTATGAAGTTGAAATATTATTTATTGAAAAGTTCCTGTGTAACTAAGTCAAATTGTTGAGCAATTCCTGTGTAACTAAGTCAAATTGTTTAAGAACATATTAGTGAATGTTGAATTTTATTATGAAGTTGAAATATTATTTATTGAGAAGTTCCTATGTAACTAAGTCAAATTGTTGAGCAGTTCCTGTGTAACTAAGTCAAATTGTTTGAGAACATATTAGTGAATGTGGAATTTTATTATGAAGTTGAAATATTATTTATTGAGAAGTTCCTGTGTAACTAAGTCAAATTTTTTAGCAGTTTATGTAAGTCAAATTTATAAATCACATTTCCATTGTGTAAATTATTTATGTACTAATTTAGCCTATTTATATTTTCGTTATTAGACATTTTTTAATTAATTCAAATTTATAAATGGCATCTCTATTGTGTAAATTATTTGTATTTCTTAATCTTTATGGCCGCAATTGCTATAATTCACTACTCCTTTCATCATGCACCTAGTACTTTCATTATCCACCTCGTACGTTTTCTCAACATAAACTTGGCATGTGCTTTTGATAGAGGCAATTTTTTTTTCAGAAGAAAAAAAACGCATATATCAGTTCATGATCTAAATACATACTCAATTGAAAACTAATTCAATGAGAAAACATCATTGCAAAGTCAGCCAAGTATCTGCTAATTCAGGAAATGAATGAGCAACAAACTACTGACCGGCACATCATATCAAGGGGATATAATCAACCCCTAGCCATAGATAACTAACAATTCTGTGAGGACCAACGATCAAAAAAAAAAGGCGAAAACAATTGATCTTGGTGCATCTCTAAATGACCAGAACTTACCTAAACCTCGTCCTGTGTATATATCCAAACTATTGGACAGAGATTACAGTAACTTGGAAACCTATAGATGTAACAAAGCGTTATATAATGCAAGGCAGACATATCAGAAAATGTCAAAGACCATAACAGGCTCGAAAATGATCCGGCTCGCTTGATAATAATCAGGCTCACTTGAAAGAATACTATCGGGCTCGCTTGATTTGTTGACTCGCAAAAGATCCTACCGACCAATAATCCTGTGCTGAGGGTCTCAGAACCAAAGGGAAACATTCGAGAATTATTATCAAAACATATTGAATACCGTTTCCCCTGTTGTAGATAGGAATACCAATGAATGAATATATTCCACAAAAGCCTCATTCGAAATTTCAAACTGTGACCATATCCACCTCCATCTTATAAGCTTGCAACAGTGACTATATGTTTACACTTTACAGTGTAACATTGAAGTTCTCAAAGTTCTCATTTTGAGGGACGTCCTAGGATAAAAACGGTAGTCATAACACGACATCTATTTAAGTTTCTATTCAGTTGCACAAAACACTTTCAGAGTATGATTTTTTTTTTCCTATGATTGAAATTTCTCATAACTTTGCCGAACTACCAAATACCATGCATTTACAGTGTAACATTGAAGTAAATACTAGCAATTGCCTCAAAAAGTGCAAAGAGAGGCCAATAGAATTTTCAAATTGAAAAAGTTGTTATACTTTAATTTTCATAATCAAGCATATAGCAATTGACACATTAAATTTAAGTTTTTTTTGTGTATTTTTTTTCTAAGTTTATAATAATTTTTTTGTCACCACATTTTTTGTATTTTCGAAGTAAAATAATAATTGTCTCCACATTGGATTACAATTTTTTAGTTTAATAAAAATTAATATTATTTTTATTTTTTATTTCAAGAGTATAGAGTCATACTCTTAAGGAGTAGAGGCCATAATCCCCATTATTTCATTTCTTATATCCATTTTTTTTATCATTATTTCATTTCTTGTATCCACTTTTTTAGCAGTATCCACTTTTTTAGCAAGGAGTAGAGTCCATCATCCCCATTATTTCATTTCCTATATTCACTTCCTTAGCAATCTCATCTTATAGGGTAAATTTTGCCTCATGACTTTTTAGATACTTGCGGGTTTGTCTAGTATTGTGGAAAACAAATTTGTGATGTTTATCCAATTTGTACTGAATTTTTCTTTTTATCATTTAACGCTAACTGTGGCCTACTTCCATTCCTATTGTACCTCATGAGCCATTATTATAAACTAAAATGTAGAATTACTACACAGAAACAAGTCTTTGGACATTATTCCTATAAGCATTGAGCTTGGTAATTGATATTTGTGATGGAAAATTATCATTTTACTTGTGGAATTGTCATACATAAAAATAAGTCATCTTTGAACATTAGTACCTTAAGCATTGAACTTTGTAATTAATGTCATAGGAAAATATTATTTTACTGAACCAAATTTTTGACATGAACAACTTAATCAGAAAAAGAAGTATTTGAAAACAAATCCAATTTATATAGCTTCCAAAATACTTCTACTACTTCAATCCGGAAACTTCAATCCCGATATTTTGTAAGTAAAAAATTATCATAAAGTCCATAAAAATATTTCAAAGGAAACTTGTAAGAGTTGTATTTATACCTTACCCATGCCTACTTGTCCTCATCATTGCCATAAATACACCGTCTTCTAGGCATCGCTAAGTCTACTTCTAATTTTCTCATGAGATAGATTCATTTTTAATGATAAAGGTTAGGAAGTCTTCATATTGCAGTCCCTAATATTTTCTTCGTGACCATCATTGTCACGTCCTTGTAGTAGGACTTAGAAAAAAGAAAATGTAGTAGTTATATTGAAGGAGAAGTAGATCATAAGGGATATAACCCAATTTGACGAAGACCTCAGGTTAGCGATCCAAGTGGACGAAAAACAAATATATGCATCAAAATTTTCCAAATACACTCGATAAGGCAAGCCAAGTGGGCCAAAAACATATATATGCATCGAAATTTTCCAAATATACTCGATAAGTTATATCTATTTTTAATGATGATAAATTTCAGTATGGCTTTAGTTTCTTAATTAGACAATTGGAAAACTAATGGATAAATGTTGGGATATATATATATATATATATATATATATATATATATATATATATATATATATATATATATCAATATTGAAGCTGGATATTATAGACAGAGGAACTGATGCCTTTAATTTACTTCTGGGAAATGTGATCCCACTTCACCTTAGTTGCATTGGGGTTTTTAATCGTTGTTAATCGAATTAAAGAGGTAATAATGTTAGCTAATTAATGTTAATTTAACCTTTGGAGAATAAATATGTATATTTTGGATTAGATAGCAACATGCATTGGATGTCTGCGTATTTCTATGAAATATAATGACAACATAAATGTTGAATAACTCACTTTTATTTATTTATAGAATAAATGTTGAATGACAAGATAATGAATGTTGGAGATGCACCTAAGCTCTCTATGTGAGATAAAATGCAACTTATGCCGAAATCAAGGTACAACACATGTATGCATTCATTTCTCCTCACCCAGATCCCTAAAAAAGTTTCATAACCCAGTTGTTGAAGCGGGTGAGGGGAATTCTAGTTTTAATGAAGTGGGTCTCAATAATTATGATGTTTTGTTGTGTGGGGATCTATATTCTTCAGATTTACAGTCAAAGAGGGAAATTTGGGACAAGGATGAGACACATTTAGAGATATTTTGAAAAGTCTAGAAAGCATGGGAAATTCTTAAGGATTCTAAATATAGAGAAGTATGTGATTTTGAGTTTCAAGCCTTGAAACATAATGCATAAGTTATTGCAAATGAATTAGAATTGGAGGAGATGATCGTTGAAGATGATGGAGAATGATGGGTAGTTAAATCGTTTTACCCTTGTAAATGTGGGTATTATTTTGTTACTACAGAGATAGAGCTGGGGGAGAGGTGATAATAATATATCTAATTTGTATCCAAATGATATCAGTGTGAGGAACAAAACTAGAGGCTACAATCTGGAAAAAGGATTGTAGGGTCCACTGTAGTATAGGATAGGTGATGTAGGATCATCGGACTACCCTTAATAAAAATTAATTATCAACGCTACGGAAGGTGAAACACGGACAGTCGTTTGTAAATGGGGCTAAATTCCATAAAACAAAGATAAAATAATGGAAGCGATAAGTCTCTAAAATATTTTATTTATTGTAATTATCTGCCATATAATCGAACAGAGAGATTTCAAGGGGTTAGTTGAGCGATTGTGGGAGAAACTCGTGGATCTTAGATGATCCACTCGCTTGTAATTTCTTTATAATGTGATTTTGTGTTGTATGATGGCAGAGAATGCAAGGTAGGTTGAGGGCGAAGGTGTGATTCAGGCCGTAGTGACCTTAGCCTGTATTCAAGCTTGAAAATAATAGGAATTGTGTGTTTTTAAGTATTCATAAATAATCTGGATCTTATTATAATCTATGCATATCATGAATGTTTTGATTTCAGTGTTTTGTGTGCATTTTTCTGAGAATCGCAATCGTTTTATGAGCTGACGAGAAGCTCGGTAGAACTATGGTGTGCCATATTGTTTGAGTAAAATTGTTGTTAAAGCTTTCAGAGCAAATTGACCAAAAAGGTGGGAGAATCAAAGAAGAACCCGTTGAAGTTTGAACGGACAGTCGTGGTCGAGCTGCAGAATTGGTAGCGGGATATGGACAGATGAGATCACGTCGCTTTGGCCAGAATATGGTTTGCACGCATCGTAATCGTCAATGGTTTTATTTACATGGAAGACATCGCAAGTTAAATAATATAAGCGGCGATGCGATGAGAAGTGGGAACATGTCGTCACATCGCTCTAGCGCATATCACATATCGCATGGAATATGGTTAACCATCATCGGTATAGACTTAACCTTGCGGGAGGCCGATTTGCGATAAGTTGTGTAAGTTGCGATGTTGTGATTCGACACCGTCGTTGCAACTTCGAATTGACAGAATTATATGTTTGACGTTAACGTTATTTGACGTTAAGATGTGAAGTCCATTAAAGACACACGATCTAGAGATCATGATTATTTTCACTTGGGGAGTCTGATGCAGGAGCATCTTCTCTAAGTCAAAAGTCCAAGTAGAAATTAGACCTTAGGGTCTTGACATTTCTCTAAGGAGGAACTTTTGTAAGGATACATTATAAAACTCATGTAAAAAGTATTTTATTTCTTAGTGAGAAATCATAGGGAATATGCTTAGTTGTTAGGTGTCAATCAGTGTTGAGTCAATGTAACAAATACCCTTAAGAAATGGGATAATAGAGAGAATATTTTATGTTTATAATAAGAAGATAGGAAAGTCATAAATTAGAATTCCTTAGAATATAAGTGGTTACAAGTTTTTAGGAGTTGAGTGAGGGAAAATAAGATTTGAATTGAATTATAAATTAATTTGTAAGCATCGAAGGAAAGGAGGCCAAATTAAATAAAGATCCAGCCAAGAGATAAAGAGGTGAGAGCTGAGAGATAGAGAGGGCTATGTAGGAAGAGAAAGCCATGCAAAGAGAGCAGTAGGAAAAATACCAAATGTAAACAGGTTTTTTATTGTATTTGTACATTTATTAATGAGAAATTGGATTCATGCGATTGTATTGTGTCTTGTTACGAGTTGAGTGATCCGTAATGAGCCAATATGGTTTATGTGTAATAAACCATTGTTGTATGAATTTTGATGAATTCTCAATGAATGAATAAGTCTTTTTGAGTGATAAAGGACTTAGTGGCTGGGTAGAATCTGTATGATTCTAGTCTAGAGCAATTATAAATTAAATGCAGGTCGAGAAAGAAACAAATCCAAATTCTGGATTCGGAGAAGTAATACAGAAGGGTGTTATGTATTCGGGATTGAGAGAGCGTGCAAGGTATGTAGAGAGCGTGAAAATTCCAAGTCGGAATAAATTGAAAAAGCTCAGAACATATTAGTGCAATTAAATACCGAACAAGCTCAAGAAGGATATCATGAAGGAAACGGAGATGCAGAGCCGTGGCGGTCAAAGAAACAAAAGAAAAGATCAGTTTTGAAGATGAACAGCTAAGATATACTTCGCAAGGTAAGTTGGGAAAACTAGGAAATGGACACATGTTGGGTGGAGTAGACAAGCGCACATCACAATCGGTGATTTTAGTATTTAAGTTTAATACATAAGTGGTAAGTTGTTTTATTTGCAATGCGGTGAAGAGTAGTACGTGTCGGCAAGGTCCACGTGTATATCGCATATTGCATGAGATATGGCATAATTAGTTAATGGTGGAGGTTAAACCCTTCGACTTGTGAATTATTAATTTTTCTGAGTTGCGAAATGGTAAGTTCTCTGATTTTTGAAGAGGTATAGCATAATCATTAGATCTGGCATAGATCAAAGTCAGAGATTACATCGCAACTGAGTGAAATTTCACATCGACGGTGATATATGTTACTTGTAGCGAGTTGCGCTAAAGTCTTGTGAGTTTGATGTCGTGTATGCGATACGGTTTAATATTAAAATGCAATATGGTCCGGTGATACCATATGCTGTGCATTGGGGAATTGTAAGGAAGGTGACCATGACATAAAGGTAATTTTGTAGAATCTTGGCAAGCATGAATCAGTGACGTACAATGGAGAAAGCATTTAAAGGTTTAAGCGCATAAGTAAAAATATTGACTTGGGTTTCCACAAAGTTTATTTCCGCATGTAGATTAGAACATATAATCAGTTACGAGTATTAAATCCTGGGAACGGATAGACTTATTAAAAGTTTCTGCATATGTGGGTATTTGCGGCCTTTTGGCTACATCAATTTTGTATCAGATAAGGGAAATATTTCCTGCGAGAGAGTTTTGCGTGCAAAGGAATAAGGTACAACTATGTTGAATATTGGTGAGTGTGTGGTCTTTATAATTTGTGGAGGTAGCAGCCAAAGAAGGTGAGAATATTTGCAGTAGCCTAAAGCAAAGAGTAGCTCAGAAAAAGGGTTCCAGAGGAGATAACCAGAGAAATATGAAAGAATGAGCTCAGAGGAGAGATGCTTAGTGAGGTATAGTGTAGCAGGGAGGACTTGCTACTGCAGAGGTTTTGTTACAGCTCACGAATGTTATTAAAGAAATATCACAAAGGAAATTTCACAGAGGATGTGGGTATAATTTCTAAAGAAGAAGACTTGGTACTGATAGCAAGCAGCAGAATGTTATAGAGATGAAGAAGGCATATGACCAGGAGGTCATAATATTTTTTTACCTTGGGAGTCTGATGCAGGAGCATCGGACCACCCTTTATCAAAATTGATTATGAACATTGCGGAAGGTAAAAGGTGGACAATTATTTGTAAATGCGGCTAAATTCCATAAAAAAAATCTAAAATGATGGAAGCGATAAGTCTCTAGAATATTTGATTTATTTTAATTATCAGCCATGTAATCGAACATAGATATTTCAGGGGGTTAGTTTAGTGATTGTGGGAGAAAATCGTGATCTTAGATGATCCACTCGCTTGTAATTTCTTTATAATGTGAGTTTGTGTTGTATGATAGTATAGAACGCAATGTAGCCTGAGGGCGAAGGTGTGATTCAGGTTGTAGTGGCCTTAGCCTGTATTCGAGCTCGGAAATAATAGAAATTGTGTGTTTTTAAGTATCCAGAAATAATCTAGATCTTGTTATAATATGTGTATTTCATGAATATTTTGATTTCAGTGTTCTATGTGCATTTTTCTGAGAATCACAATCATTTTATGAGCTGACGAAAATCTCGACAGAACTATGGTGTGCCATATTTTTTTAGTAAAATTGTTGTTAAAGCTTTCAGAGCGGATTGACCTACAGAGTGTGAGATCCGAAGAAGAACCCGTTGAAGGTTGAACGGACGATTATGATTGAGCTGCAGAATTGGTAGCGAGAGATGGATGGATGAGATCATGTCGATTTGGCCAGAAGATGGTTTGCGCACATCGCAATCGGTGATGGTTTTATTTACATGGAAGGCATCCTAAGTTAAATAATATAAGCAGCGGTGCGATGAGGAGTGGCCACGTGTCGGCACATCTCTCTAGCGCATATCGCATATTTCATGGAATATGGTTAACAGACATCGGTGTAGCCTTAACCTTGCGAGAGGCCAATTTGCGATAAGTTGTGGAAGTTGCGATGTTGTGATGCAAAATCGTCATCGCAACTTCGAATTAACGGAATTATATGTTTGATGTTAACGTTATTTGTTAAAATTTTTGATCTGCAATGTACTTGATATTGCGATTGGAATTTGTTTGAAGTTGTGAAGTCCGTTAAAGGGATCCTATGTTGCGTGTTTCCATATTATGTGGGTCCATAACCCACAGGTCCATGGTATTAATGTAAATTACAGTTTTGTGTGGCATCAATAGAGGTAGGAGCAGTGTAGGGAGATTTGTTATTCATCAGTGCGGAGTCTTGCTCTTTGAAAATCAAACTTCTTTTTTGATGGAGCGCATTAGGATCTTCATCCAGTTTCAATAAATCGAGCTTCATGGTCTTGGATGAAGCCTAAACGCAACTTCAATACTTCATGAAGCTACAAGGATGAATAGCTAAGCGGGGATATTTTCTTGATATAGTAGGACCATTTGGCCCCTCTAAGATATTTCTTTGTTTGTCTAGAGACCAATATTCTACAAAAACACTATACCAAAATGTATTTTTCAGATCAGAAAACATGATCATCTATCTCTATTGGATCGAGGAATATTGTACATCATAATGTTCCTAGATGGTTATAATGTGTTGTTGCAGCAAGTCATGAAACTGGTATGCATCTCCAAGGCACTGAGCTAGAGGAATCCATTGAAGTAAATATATGATTTAGTTTTCTTCTATTATTGTAATTGTTCTCTTTTCCATTTTAACTAGTAAAATGAGTTTTCTTCTATTATTAATTGATCAGTCTTTAATCAATTCTTCCAACAAAGACTGACATTTTCCTGCACACCACCAGGATTTTCATATTAATTACAGCATTTTCATCCTTTTATTTATCAATTCCAAACCCTCTTGCTAGCTATAATTTCACCTTAATTATAGTACCTTTGTTCTCTGAATTGGCCCCAAAAAATTTTTGCAAACTTTCCAAGCTGCCAGATTTGAGAAAAATTTACATAACTTCAACTTAATATTTCAACATTTGAATTCCATGAAAAATAAATTACAAAATAACTTATAAGGCATAGTTTTATTATACACATCTAATTTGTTTCACCACAACGATCTCTTGCAGGTTCTAAAATAGAAATGGGCGAAACCATATGCTTCTATCCTTAAGATATTCCAATTCACGATATTGAAATTCACGAGGTGAAAAAGTAAATAAATCAAAGGCCATGAACCTTTTGAATAATATATTTTAGTTTCAATTTCAAAATAGTGATAGTTACCTAAATATCTACAAAACTTGTTTCTTTTAAAGGTGCAATTTTTTTATCCCGTGTCTTAAAAAATCCAAACATATGTACTCCAAAGACATGGAAATTTTTTGTCAAATACTGATTGAGGAAGATAGTTTTCACTGTAAAGAAGCTCAAGCTCATTAGAAATTCATAAGAGTGAAATTTTATTGTGGCAATAAAATCCAAGAATTGATATCATGGACAAATTTTACCGTCTAGATGTAAATGACCATATTATGTTGGATGTCTATGATGAGGACATACAACAACAAATTCTTCGTGAATGGAAGTCAACACATTTTGGGCATGACGCTCTTTTGAATATCAAATATTTTAATTAATTTTTTGCTACAAATAAATCCAAAAAGATAAAAACAACTTAATATCTAAACCGGGGGAAAACTAACTATAACTAACCATGCAACATTCAAATCTTTAAGAAAAATTCAATAAATCCAAAAAAACAAAAACAACTTAATATCTAAATCGGGGGAAAAATAACCATAACTGACCATGCAACATTAAAATCTTTAAGAAAATTTCAACAAGGAATAAATTATGAAACCATCATAGAAATTTAGTTAAAAACAAAATTATGGAGCCATCCAAAAAATTGAGTAAGTAAAATTGTATATAATATGTGTAGATGGGTCCCATAGAAATTTCTCAGAATAAATATGGGCTAATTCCCATTAATAAAACAAGAGAGTATAAGACAATATGGAAAAATAGAAATCCATCGCAGAGAAAATAGTTATAAAGAGATAAACATGAGCCCTCCCTCGTTTATTGCAAGTTAATAGTTGCTTCCAAAAACAACTAAAAAATGAAAACCTCAGTTATCAAATTTCCTCAATTTTTGAGCAATCAACATAAACCACGTTACAAATTACAAGAAACTATAAACTCATTTCATTGTTATGATGACTTGTTTGCCGCATGACTTTCACACATAAGCCTGTTGCAATAGGCTTGTCCTGAAAGGCTTGAATTTGAATATGATATAAAGTCAATATGCCTTAGACTAGGAAAATATACTACGTTACAACAGGACACTTGTGGTGTCAACAAACATCATTTGACCATTCTCATATTTTAGTTGGCTCATTTCTTTGTGCACCATATCTTCCCCTTGACTGTTTTCTTTTAATTTTACTACTTGAAATTACCTCAAAATGATTTTTGCATTTATTGAAATGTCTTTTATCACCATACATCATGTCATTCTCATATGGGGATGTCTTCACCTTTTTCCTTGTACCATATTCATGTTCTTTAACCATACAAAGATCAGAAAAGGAAAACACTACTGGTGGGTTCAAGAAAATATGTCAACTGCAAAGTCAAGAAAATGAGAATAGGTCTAGTATCATTCACTGTAAAGAACTCAATTACATTAGACATGCCAAGTTCTATCTTTCCATCCATTTAAAACATAACCATCTGAGGATTTTTTCTCATTAGTGCCTATGTCAATCTCTTCTCCATCAGCTTCCATTTGTATTGACTATGAAATTCCTGGTAGCCATACAAAGCAATAGTCAAATGACCATACCATATGAAAGTGCATGCATGGTTCACAGTAAAAAATCTTGAACGTATAAATGTAAGAAAGAAAAAAAGTTAACTTGTATAACTTGTTGCCTCACGTAATCCCGCCTCAAGAGATGTAAAATGAGTTTGAGCGACTATTGACCTATGTTGTGCAGACACTTCCCAAAATTTTGAAGAAGTTCCATTTAGATAGTGCCTATCCGGGAGTCTCCTATCATGTACACCTACTTTAGAAGCAGAAGCATCTCCATTCTGCACAAAGTGCATCACTGATGAAATTTTTTTTTGATTTGTTCCACAACATGGCCCAATAGCATTACCATTATGTTTCAAACACATGGTGCCATATCCCTCTTCCACATTACCACTACATCGCTCCTCACCTAGACCATCTTGTGCAAAAATATGTCTCAAACTGCATTGAGCAAACCCAATATGCAAACGGGATTGAATGTTACTTTCCTTTGCTTTAACAAACGCAGAATTATTTTGAACAGGAAACGCCTTCAATCCATTGTTCTCAACATCCTCGCAAGAATCAAGGCAATACTTTCCATTTGAAATATTCTTAGCAACATTAATTCTAGGTTTATTTCCAACAACTGGTGTTTCCCAAGCAGCTACAGTAGTCCTCTTTTTTTATTTGGATACAAAGGTATCTTGTGATCTAAGAAATATTTTATCATGCTTCAGTAGATTCATAGACTTTCTCTGAGATGAACTTTTGGATTTGAGATGATACCATTTTTTCCTTTTGAAGGAAATTTTTCCTATTGAAACATTAAGAGCTCTAAGAAGAAAATGCCCCAGTGTAAATGGTATAATTCTCAAAAGCCTTAAGTACTGCTTCCAAAGTCTCACCTTTTTACTGTGCAAAAAACTATTGGAATCCTACTTTTGCAACAAACTACACTCCTCTTTCAAATTAAATAGGCTACCAGGTTCAGTTGTCTTTAATGAAAGTCCTAAATATTCATGGTCTTTAGATAGTAAGCAATTTCCATTTCCAGGATCCTGCAAATATCCGAGTTAAATGGAAAAACTATGTCAAATGCCACTATCCAGACGTTATGAATAAAATGGACACTAATATTTCCAAGAAAGCTGAAACAAAACTAGATTTTCAACTCAGAAATAGATAAATCAGACTATATCTAAATATTGACTCAATATCTGTGTTATTATAGAGACATTTCCTGAAGCCGAAATATTACTATCATTATTCACCAAATATGTCACATGACTAATATTAGTCTGAACATTCGTAATACCTTCATCAACCTGAGGCACACTAGCGGTAACCTGATTGATATTTTTGCAATGTGGCATTTCCTTAGCAGGAGAATGTCTTTTACCATGCTCGTGATTCATTATATCCCCATTTTCCAAGATTTTAACAATCTTATGACCTTTGCTAGAAACACTTTTGCTCAAATATATAGAAGTCTTCTGCTCATTATCAGTATTATCCATTGAATTCTTAGCCATCTTATGCTCATTATTAGCTCGAGGATCCAATCTACAGATATTACTAATAGGTGCAACATCTTGTAGCCCATTGCTAGCAATACCTTGAGTGACCATACTTCCTTTTTTGATCCCATCTGAGTTCCATGTAGAGGTAAGCTTTGACAAAGATCCAAAGCTAACAGGTTGTTCACCAGCAGAAGATGGAAACCTCATATTATGTCTGGGTTCTGCAACATTTGAAAAAGAATTCTTGTCTAAAAGTGGTTACTTTCTTGGTATTGAATCCTTTGCTTCTAAAACCGCTGCATTGTTAAAGTTCAGATAGAGTGGCTCTCTTAAAATATAAACAACCGAAGAAGAAAGCGACTGACTTTCCTTTCCATATTATATTTTCATTGGTTTTCCTTTATTATTCTTGGGTATACTTCCCTGGTGTTCATGTTTAAATTTTGATTGATTTGTTGCCCTTATATTACGTACATAGAAGAGCATGTAAGCCTTCTGGTCTAATACTAATTTCTCACTTACTTGATATACCTGCAATCCATATTCACCTAATTAGTAGTGTTATTTCTAAACCTTATGCTTCTGCCCAAATACAAAGTTTTTGTGAGACTCAAACGTTTTATTTAGAATCTAAAACAAATTTCAAATTATATTGACATATTTTTGATCCAACCTTCTGCAAGAATTAGAAATTGCATTGGAATTTTTCAACACATCATAATAGCTACGAAAAGGAGATTCCTAAAAAAGAAAAGAGTACAAGAACAATATTTACATTAAAAAACTCTTTCAAAGAGCAGTGGAACAGTAAAAATGCATACCCGATTATCATCCATAGCATACCATATGCCACTGGATGTATGAATGAAGTAGTAGTAATGGCCAGAATTTGAGCTTGGACCAGCATGCGCCAGAACACCATAGAGGATATATTTCAAATCCCCTTCCTGGAAGTGACACAAAAACAAGAATATGACACTTGGGCTGTAAAAATTTCTATGTAGGTCAAATAAAATTACACACAGTGAAGGTATTGACTTACATGTGGACCACTCACAAAAGGTTTCATATCTAGTGCAGGCCCAAAATCAACCTTCTTATTAATTTTTCCCCCAAATTAATAAGTTTTCATGAATTAGAATGCATCACGTGCATTCCTGAGCTTCTTTGAATGGGCATAAGTCTTGAAGATCACATCAAAGGACCAAGGACTAGAATCACAGAGCTTGTATATGTTCACCAAGGATTCCCCATCTTCGGGGCCATGATCTTCTTAATCTGGCCTTCAGTAGCTTTGAATTTTTTGGCTATTAAGAAGTGTGACTCAACGTTGTGTGTAAATCCCCTCCGCTATTCTACCCAGTTAAAGAATCGATTGGCAAGGAAATAGTCCTTGTGGGTTTTCAGCAGGACATGGCTTACTCGGAATTGGGTGAGCCTAGAGGCCATTTGACCTAAAAAATCCTAGCGGATATGAGTGAGGTTGTTATAGACGACATTGATGAAATCTATGTCATGGCCCTTCACCTCTGGAATGCTCCAGTTGGGTAACAGGAGCGGTTTCCCTCTATTCATCTTTTTCAATTCACAAAAATTGTGAATGTATATGGCAGTGTGGCTTTTGGGGGTGGTTGTAATCCAACTAGTTAAAAAAGGAACCGAAACCGACTTCAGTGGGTCAATTTTCATCAACGACTTCGTCATCATCATTTGCATGGGAAAATAGATAAGTTGTATTATATACCATAGAAATAGAGGAAAACTTTGAATAAAATGAGGAAACTTGTACCTCTGATTTAAGTGTTATCGAAGGAAACCTAATGTAGAAATTATACAATATGCATGTATATATTGGATTCGCCCATTCTAACAATGTACTAAATTTTAATACTGAATCGCTTCTACAAATATTTTGTGGAATTAAAAACACAATCTCTAATCACATGAACATAAAGAAATATCAATCCCACACAACACAGATAATTTCTTAGGGAAAGCTTACAGCTAAAAACCCCACTATCTTCTATAGTATATTAAGCATGGATCATGAAAAAATTACATACAAAACTCTTCTCACAAGATCCCTCCAGTACATCAGCTAATTGTCTCACACTGTCATATCCAAAACTGACCAACACATAGCCAATTCTCAACCTCTAGACAGCATGCCTTCCTTGCGCAATCCCTGATCGTAAAGATTCCTAAAAGATAGGAATTCTTGCCTGCCTCGACTGCACAAGTATCATGGGCACTCCAATGGGTGTTTGCCTGCATGTGTGCAAGTGGATAATCCTACAACTGATAGTCAACCTGCCTTTCACCTAGAACTCAATTGGGTCTCCACTAGATCTGACATGCATGCAGTTAATAATAGTAAATCCTCAGTTGCATGTGAGATCACTGATTTTGAATTAATTAATATTTAATTCACTAGATCTCTCACTAGTGTATCTTCAGTTATAACTAGCACAATTGATTTTAACTCACTTAACTGAGTTAAACTATTTACAACTTGCACCAACTCATGCACCACTGCACTTCGAACTCTGATACAACTAGAATTACTCTTCATGCCCCACCAACCAACCTCTAACTCGAAATCCACTAGATAATTGAATTTACCACTTTCAGTGAAGTCATTCAAGTCCACATTAAGAATAGATTACAGTTTAATGTCCATCTTAATTAAGGGATAATAAAAATAGACATGCACCCAAAAATAGCATTATGGGCCCCACCCTAGTCTGGGTGCTTAATGAATTAGGCGTGGGTGTTGAATCTCAACACTCCCTCTCAACAAGAAAGGGATTATCCTTCACCCTGATCATGTCTCTATGGTATTCGAATTTGCTCCTGGTGAGTGCCTTCGTCAGAATATCTACATCCCAATCTTCTGTGGGAATATGTTGAAGCAAAATGATCCTCCTCTGCACACAATATCTAAGATGATGGTATCATATATTTTTGGTGAGGTAAATTCCCTCTATGGATAGAGGCGATCCCACTAGACCTAGAGTGGGTCTAGCCACAAACAAGACACGCTATGACATCAATTCCTAGTTAACGAATGGATGGAGATTCAACAGATAACTTACCGTATATCCTACGTTGTTGTTTTCATCTAAAGAGTGGTTGCCTCTCGCTCCTGGTTTGACAGATCACGATCTGCTCGTTCTCACGCTCGAATACATGCACATACACAAGAAACAAAAATGATATACAACATACTATTTCGCATTTGTAACTATCAGTCAGTTAAAGAAGACTAAATCAATGCATCAATAAACACAACACAAAGATGGAACCAATACCATAGTCGAGTATATTAATGGAAGGAAGGAAGAGTACAACCAAGCTTCGACGTTGCGGTCTCCTCCAACAGGGTCCCAGTGGAGCTCGTCTCACAAAGCTCATCGGAAATTCGGGCGAGGCTCTCTCTACGGAATTCTCCTTGCTTCTACCTTCTCGATAGCGATTACTCAGCTATTGTATCTCTTCTCCAAGTTCAGCTTCTTGGCTATATGTTCAGCTAGCTTTCATAAAGGGAGAAGGCCTGTTTATATAGAGGGAGAGGGAGAGGTTAGGATCCATATAATCATGGAAGGGAGACCTATCTTCTAGGAGTGTTCCATGGGAGGAGGAAACCACTACCTAAAGAGGGAGATTTGTGGCTCATCAGATTAACCACTTCCTGTGACGCATCCCTGAGGTGGTTAAAGGAAACTTCTGCCTCTAGTTTATTAAAAAAAATTCCCAAAAATGTTGGCGTGGGTACAACAAAGAGACAGAGCACCAGCTGGCGCAGCCTCTAGTGTACATACTCCACACTAGCATGAGGGGTCAACTGGATACCCGCGCCAATGCCAAAACATAGGTTTTTATGGGCCATATGAGGAAATGTTCAATAGGAGAAATGATGCCCTTATGCAGAAGGATGCAAAGAAGGTGTTTGCAGAGCATGACACTGCTCACGGGTCATGGGAAAGACCCTCCAATATGCGGGGCGAGGGATTGCAGGGACAGTGAAAAAATTTTGTGTAACAGATGCCCCCTAAAGCATGAGGTCTGAGAGAGAGGGAGTGGTGAAATGCTTTATGAGAACACGTTTGACCAAAAAACTGTCGTCGGAAAACCTACAAGTACGAATACAACTGATATAGCTGATACATGACATGTGGCATGGGCGTAGCCATATATAAGAGAGTACATAAATAATGAGATCCGAGGCATGGACACAGCCATCCAGCAGTAGGGATCAACAAATAGACTCAAGTATGGTCACAGTCATCCAATCAAAAGAGTCATATAATAATTCATAATAATCCACAAAGAACCCACAGCCTGGATTTCATCAGACCAAACCCAAGGTCTTGCGCTCCATCTCGACCTAAACAAAGTACAAATTCGAGCATGCGAATACGTGAGCTGAATTCGAACATGCAAGAACATCGTCTGATTACCAGCCAATGATGAAAGCTATTAACAGATGTGAGAGAAACCACCAATAATGAAAATGGCTCTCAAGGTATGAAAGGTACAATCCACGGAATGTGAACAGTGGTCTGATGTCGAACACCTGCAGAGTTAGTCGTTCGAAGGCCAATGATGTGGACCTTACGTCGAATGCGAAGAACTTGCCATTAAGGCATGCAGGCTCCAAGGTACCTGAAGGGAGTCCCTAGATCAACTTCCTGAATAATGAGCTGGAGTCGACAGGAAGTGACCTGATCGAAGGTGGGCCATAATGTTTCCCACATCATTGACACAAGACAAAGGAACACGAAGTTTGTGAATCAAGACCAATAGAGAATCAGAGGGAGGTTTAAAACTTCAGAGGCAAACTTCTCTTGAACATATCAGCGGCACGACACTGAATTTGGAATATTTGACATCAAGGGATCTGAGGTCATGGATACGTGGCAAAGAGCGGATGAGTGGTCAAAAGAGATTACCCAAACCCATGGAGGCAAATAAATAATGAGATGAGATGTCCCCAACCCGACACAAATGCAGACAAGTGCCATGTTCAAGAGCGATATACTGCCAACATGATGACAATATGGTTCCATTTTCCCCCACCATTTCTAGCGAGTACCCCAATTATTTTTTGAAAACAAGCTTGAAGGGGATAGCATATGCTTGCAATGTAAGTTTTTCCTTCGGACAAATCCAACCTAGTACATTTGACGAGCCCTAGGAAGGAGGAAGGAGGTAACATCATGATGATTGTATTTGATGTCATTTGGTTTTGACGAGTCTAACAAAGGGAGAACTCAACATCTTTTCATATTTGGAGAGTTTGAAAAGAAAACAAAAAAGAAAACTCCAGCAGTCCCTTTTCGTAGGTAGTCTCACAGATCCGAAAAGGTATAAAAAAATATCTGAAATAACCTCTTAGTCACAATAGGCTAAGGTATTCCTTTTTCTTAAATAATCTATCCCAGCCTGAAAAATGGATAAATGTATACTGGGTAGATATTGTTTCACATCCATTTAACGAGTTCAAAACGACAAGAATCTCAGCAATATTTTCAATTTTAGAGAGTCAGAAAAGAGCTGAAAGATGACTCCTCCTGGAGGAATGATTGGTATTAAGGGTAGCTACTGGTTCCGGTAATGGTGAATTTCTTAGAACAAGGTCAAGAGGCTGGCTAACAAGACCACTCATCGCAGCAGTTGCTTAGGAATGGGTGAAACAACCAAGTGAAGGCATATGATCGGCCAAGCAGATAGTGACGATGGAGTGAGAAAACCAAGGCTCTTCTGGCAAAAACAGGCTAATAAAATGGCAATCACAAGAGGTAAAATGGGAATGGTTTATTTTTACACAATCTTGAAACTAGGAAACTATGCTTGAAGTTGGTTTCATTTTTACACAAGCTTGAAGCAAAGATAAACTATGCTTGAAACCGGTTTCATTTTTACACAAGCTTGAAATGGAAACAAACTATGCTTGAAAAAGTAAGCATGCCCCCAGCATGGTGACTTAATTCGAGGTACATGCCCCCCAAGCTTCAGTCCATATGAACAGCAGATGGAGTGAAGGTTTAAATTATGAGATCAATAGAAATACTCGATTCGGATTTTACGAGATCTGGCAAAGACTTGAATTGAACAGGAACGTGTTTCATTGTTTTAACGAGGTTGACACATTAAAAGTACTATCATCATGACATCTTGTTTCATTTTTTAGGGAGCTTGACACAAGGAAACGAACTATGCTCCAAAGAGCTTGTTTCATTTTTTTAGGCGCTTAACACAGGAAAACGAACTATGCTCCACCGACCTTTCATTATGACGAATAAGAGGTCATAGATTCCAAAAGGTTCACTTCTGGTGGGAGAACAATATCTTGAAAATCAAAACCCAATGCCCCCAGCACACTATGCACAGTGGCACCATCACTGAATGCAAGCACAGGACAAGTAGCCACATAATTAACCTGTGGCAACGATAAAACCGATGGATAAAGACCTGGAAGGGACGATGGGGGACAAAATTTCATGTCAGGACCAATGAATGAAAGCTGATCAATGGTCACGATCCGACCTTTGTGTGGAAAATAGATCACACGAAAGAGGGAAGAGACAACTGCCCCCCATGCCATAAATATAATCGCGCCCCAAGAGTAAATTGAAATACACGAGGCCTGGAACAACCATTACATCTATATAGATGGTTTTCCTTCCCAAAGTAATGGGCAACTTTGGAAGGATCCCTAACGGTTGATTGGTTCCTTTGTTAAAATCCAACAGATTATGGGTAACAAGCATAAGCGGTGGAGAACCAAAATCTTTCCAAGTAGATAAAGACAGAATACTAACAGACGCGCCTTCATCTATAATAGTGTTGGGTACGTCCTGATCAAAGTTTTGTACAGTTATATCGAAAGGCACATAAGACAGAAGGCGATATCCGGCGAATCGACTCCAATCAAAGGAAGCGACCAAACTACTTGGAGGGGATACCATCGAACTGGGATGGTCCCCTAGTGTTATCGGAGCAAGAGGAGCACTCTCCTAGACTTCCATCACGGCAGTAGGAGGAGAAACTTCTTGAACTACAGGGACGGACGAATCTTTCTCCAAGTCCAAAGAATCTGATGAAACAAGAAGAACATGGGGGGGATGAGATCCACTCTTAACAGAAAAAACCTTATGGACCATATGTGGGATCAATTCGATCAATTCCACGTCCAATTCCTGAACTTGAATTTCTGGGGGAGCGGGATCAACCGAGGATGATGCTTAACCAAGCGTGGAATAAACTAGGGGAGGACTCGAAGAAAGATTCTGTTAACCAGTCGAAAGGGAGGGTGCAGAAACATTAGAGTTGTCCAACATGCTCTTGGCTTCATCCATGTATGGACAAAGGTGAATGGGGTGATTCCCTTCACACAACTTACAAGGATTAGTAATCGTACCCTGTTTCTTATTAGTCTTACCAGAGCTAGTCGAAGATGTGTTATCAATATGACTTCCAGAAGTCAAAGGAAACAGTGGAAGATTGTCAGACCATGCGTCAAGTACCTTGGGAATGCTAGGGCAGTCTCGAAGTAGATGGTTACCTATGCAGAGCATGCAAGGGAATTTGACTTTCCATGGAAGTTTTGATGGTTCCGCAAGGGAAGGTTTCTTAAGCACAGTAGCTGCAGTATTAGCCTCTCACTTATCTGACTTCTTCTTCTTTGTCTTTTTCTTCTTATTATTAGCCACCTGGTTACTGGAGTCTAGACTTTCACCAGGCGAAGTAGGAGAGGAGAACGAAGAAATAGGCGAAGAATGGGAGAGGTCCACCTTAGAAGCAGCATGATGTTGTTCTGGTGGAGGAGATGGCTGTACGATGGACAAAACACTTGGGACCACCAAGGCTGAAATTAACCATATAGGCAAACCAACAGTTAACCCTGGAAGAGACAATGTTGTCATTTAAGGAGCACCAACATTCCCAAAAGCAGGAAAAGGACCAGGATTCCCTTCAGAAGGAATTCTTGGGTTAGTGAACTCCGGAAATGTTGTCATCAGAAACAACTTTAAAACAACACCCTAAGGAAACTAACTTTAACCAGGAATATTTCGTGGGCAGTTGATTTTTAAGACATTGAAACAAAACTCTGTCGTTTCATATTTTAAGAGTCAAGAAACAAGAAAAAGGTGACTTTATCACTTTCAGGTTGAAACGAGCATGAAAGGACAAGTGCTTGATGATATTTTCAAATTTATGGAGTTAGTAAAGACAAAAAATGACTGCTCAGGTAGTCTAGGTAAAAGGGTGTACCAGGTTCTTGTGAACTACCATATACACCTTGGTAAATAAAATGAAAGAATAATTACCAAAGGACTTGAAGTACGTGCAGGTAGTCTCCCCAAATGCTATGTTCGGTGTATCATGGTTACGAGGCGGAAAACTCAGCTTCCTACGGATAAAAGGATTGCAACCTAGAGGGGTCTCCCTTTATATACTCGACAGTGCAGGGACCACAAGGCCGTACTAGCGTTTTCTGAAGCCAGATGGCGAGCGACAACTGCTAGGTTTAAAGATGCCGGAACACGTCTCTAACTTAGACCACTAAATGTTTGGTTAAGTTTCAATGTTGCCTTAGGTTAATTGAATAAATTTTAAGTTGATCTTGTATTCATGTTTCAATTCCAAGGTCCTACCAAACGTTGGATCTCACAATAACCTAAATGCAAGCTACATGCCATAAAATACCATTTCATTCGATGAAAATCTATCTATGAGAAAGTTAGAAGTTTTCAAGTGATAGCGAATAATGAGAACACACAGAAGCTTCCACTACAGAACCAGATGCAAACTAATGAGAACAAGAAATCTTTCCTAGAATGCCCAATGCTAGTTATGCGAAATATTTTCCAATTCCACAATGCAAACAAGAATGCAAGCACAAAATATATTTTTTATTTTTCAATGTAATAGAGAAAACATTGCACTAAATGAAATGAAAAACGAATCTTTACACTAGTTCGAGAATGCCAATGCAAGAGTCGAAGCGAAACAATTCAATCAACTCACAGGCAAACAAATCAAAAACTCAAACCAATGTCACAATCTCTCAAATCAAAGAAAGATGTCGAAACAGACCCATACAAGCAATGTGAGCTATGCTTAGAGTGACAAGAAGAAAAAATGAATGAAAGATGCAAGACTCACTCAAGACTCATTCCACCAAATGTAATCACTCAAAACGGATCCAAGGACCTGAATGAAATCAACCAAGGAATGAAGGTGGTTGTGAAACAGAAGACCCAAACTCCTACAGGAGGCTCAGCATAAAAAAGCACTAGAAAACCCTAAGGCCATGATGCTGAAAGAAATGGACAAACAACTGAAGGAAGAAGGCCTTCCACAGTCACAAACAATCCCAAAGCACTCAAATCAAGTCAAGAAAACACCCAGAGACATTAGTATGGACCCAAAACTCCAAAGCAGGGAAAACCCTAGCACCTACAGGAAATGGCGTGACTTTCTGGGTGTAATCAATGCCAGAAAGGGGATGGCATGGGTGATGAACTGGCAACAAGCGCCAGTGGGCGCGACTGTCAGACTGGAAACCGCGCCAATTAAGTCAACCCTAGAAAAATGAAAATTTTGGAAAAAGAGAGGTCAGATATGATCCTCTGGGGCTGAACAGGGGTCTTAGACTCAGCAAAAACAACCAGAAAAGGTAGGCTAAGCAGACAAATATCAAGAATAAGACCTAATGGACGAAAGACAAACTCGCATTGATCCCCAGTATGGTCTCCAATTTGTTGGTGAGGTAAATCCCCTCTGTGGACAGAAGCGATCCCACTAGCCCTAGAGTGGGTCTTGCCACAAACAAGACATGCTATGACATCAATTCCTAGTTAACGAATGGACAGAAATTTGATAGATAACTTACCGTATATCTTGCGTTGTTGTTTTCATCGAAAGAGTGGCTACCTCTCGCTCTTGGTTTGACAGATCACGAATCGCTCATTCTCACGCTCGGATACCTGCACATACACAAGAAAAAAAAACGATATAAAACATACTATTTCACATCCATAACTATCAGTCAGTCGAAGAAGACTAAATCAATGCATTAATAAACACAACACAAAGATGGAACCAATACCACAGTCGAGTATATTAATTGAAGGAAGGAAGAGTACAACCAAGCTTCGACATTGCGGGCTCCTCCAACAGGGTTCCAGCAGAGCGCATCTCATAAAGCTCGTCGGGAACTCGGACGGAGCTCTCTCTACAGAATTCTCCTTGGTTCTACCTTCTCGATAGCGATTACTCAGCTATAGTATCTCTTCTCCAAGTTCAGCTTCTTGGCTATATGTTCAACTAGCTTTCATAAATGTAGAAGTCTTGTTTATATAGAGGGAGAGGGAGAGGTTAGGAACCCTATAATCATGGAAGGGAGACCTATATTCTAGGAGTGTTCCATGGGAGGAGGAAACCACTACTAAAAGAGGGAGATCCATGGCTCATCAGATTAACCACTTCATTTGACTCATCCCTGAGGTGGTTAAAGGAAACTTCCGCGTCTAATTTGTTAAAAAACATTCCCAAAAAGGTTGGCGCAGGTACAACAAAGAAACAGAGTGCCAGCTGGCACGGCCTCTAGTGTACATCCTCCACACTGGCACGAGGGGTCAACTAGCTACCCGCACCAATGCCAAAACATAGGTTTTTATGGGCTTTCTGAGGAAATTTTCAACAGGAGAAATTATTCCCTTATGCAGAAGGATGCAAAGAAGGTGTTTGCAGAGTATGACACTACTCACAGGTCACGAGAAAGACCCTCCAATATGTGGGGCGAGGGATTGTAGGGACGGTGACAAAATGCTATGTAATTGATATCTATATGCTTGGACCCTTCATGAAACACATGATTAATCAAGACTTTAATGCAACTCTAATTATCACAATGAATCATTGTTGGATCCATATGAGAACCAAACAAACCAACCAAGATCTTTCTCATCCAGATAGCCTCACATGTAGCTTGACTTGCTGCCATGTATTTCGCTTCCGCTGAAATGAGTGCCAGGGATCATTTTTTCCTATTGTACCAGGAAATTGTTGCTGATCCAATGCTAAATATCCCCCCTAATGTTCTCTTTCTATCCGATGGACTTCCAACCCAATCTGCATCCATGAGCCATGCAGCTTTGCTCCATCTATTCATCTGTACCATAGACCATACTCTGACGTGCCCCTCAGGTATCTCAGGACATGCTTCCCCACCTTCCAAAAGAGCTTGGTAGGCTTAACCATAGCTTGAATTAGTTGGTTAATTGCGTAGAAAATTTTTTGTCTCGTGTTCACTACATACATTAGCAAAACCACTAACTATCGATAGACAGTAGCATCCACTACCTCTCCAGACGTAGCATCCTCTTTCCTCCAATTTCCTGGAAGAGGAGTATCCATGGGTTTGCATCTCTCCATGTTAAACTTACCTAGTTTATCCTTTGCATACTTTCCTTGAGACACAAAAATTTCAACGTGCCTCTGCCATATTTCCAATCCAAGGAAATAATGAAGGAGTCCCATGTCCTTCATTTCGAACTCCCTTGCAAGATCCTCCTTGCATGAGTGTATCAGCTGCTCATAACCAGTCAAAATTAGATCATCAACATAAAGAAAAATGATCAATAGCTTACCCTCAACCACAATTTGGTAAAGGTTTTCATCTGCTTCACTTTTGGTGAAGCCCAGCCTAGTGAAATAGTTGTCTATCCAAGCGTACCAAGCACAGGGTGCTTGCTTCAGCCCATACAACGTTATTTTGAGCATGCACACATGTGACTCACTGTTGAAGATTTCGAAACCTTCAAGTTTCTCTATGTACACCTCTTCCTCAATGATCCCACTGAGAGATGCAGTTTTGACATCCATCTGATGAATGCACTAGCCCATCTGTGCTAAGAGTACAAGGATGGATCTTAAGGAAGAGTACCTTGCGACAGGCGCAAAAGTATCATCATAATCTATCCCCTCAATCTTTGAGAATCATTAAGCCACAAATATGGCCTTGTATTTCTCCATACACCCATCAACATCTTGCTTTAACTTGTAGATCCATCTCGATCCAACCACTGATTTGTCGACCAATCTTGGGACTATCTCCCATGCACTGTTCTTGACAATGGATTCATACTCCTCCACCATTACATCAACCCAAGTAGGTTGTTACACTGTTTCCTGAAAGGAAGATGGTTCATTCACAATACATTTTCTCATAAGAGCCATGTATCCAGTAAATCAGTCAGGAGATTGTCTCTATCTGCACTGTGAAGTAGGGTCTCCTACATTTTGTGCAGCATCAAGTCTCAGCCTATCAGCTTCCATGGTGCGCTTTCTGCCATTTCTGATGGATGGCTCTGCATGAGTGATTTCCTCCACTCCATGAACCCCCTCATGTGTCTGATCCACATATTGAGACTCATCCTTGGGAACTACCAGTTCCTCCTCTGCATGCAATTCCATCTCCCTCTGAAGGGACAACCGCATGGCTTTCTCCTCATCAAATTTGATATCCCATCGCACAACAATCATTTTTTTGTTTGGAAAATACACACGATAATTATGGGGTGTTTCAGTGTACCCCAAAAAAATCCCAACCTCAGTTGTTGGTTCCAGCTTCTTCCTGGCATCGTTGGTCACATGCACATAAACAGATGAGCCAAAAATCTTAAAGTGTAAAACATCAAGTTTCTTACCAATGAAATCCTCTTCAGGTGTACTCATTATAATTACTCTTTGAGGACAACGATTTCGCACATGTACCATTGTATTGCATGCTTCCGCCCACAGATGCATCGGTAGGCCTTGATCATGCAACATCGCTAGTGCTACACCCACAATATTTTTTTTCTTCCTCTCCGCAACCCCATTCTGTTGTGGGTTATGAGATGCTATTAGTTCTCTTAGAATTCCTTCTTTGTTCCAGAAGTTATTGAATTCATTAGAGATGTATTCTCCACCATTGTCACTGCTAAGAGCCTTCACTTGCTTCCTCGACTCTTTCTCCACTAGTGCTTTAAACTCACAGAACTTAGAGAATGTTTGATCTTTATTCTGCATGAAGAATATCTAGCACTTACGAGAAAATTCATCAGCAAATATTACGTAGTACTTATTTTTTTTTTTTGAAGCAACCGAGAAAGGACCACACACGTCTGTGTGAACTCTCTCAAGGATCCCCGAAGCTCGGTTTTCCTTCTCATAAAAGGTGGCTTTTACATATTTTCCCATAGTACATCCCTTGCATGTGTCTGACTATGCAAGTGTACCCCTGGGAAGACCAGTAGAAATATGATGCATGACTTTCAAGGCTCCATAGTGAAGATGGCCCAATCGCCTGTGCCATGATTCGCCCTCATCCCGGCTCACCACTTGATCTGCCTTGCCCATAATTGTTGTGCAGTCATCTACCTCTAGCTTGTAGATATTCTTAACTTGAATCCCTATCTTCTTGGCTTGACCCGTTGTTTTATGTCACAGGAAATATTTTCCATCACTAAAAACAACGTCATATCCTCTATCCTTCAACATTGCGACTGAGACCAAATTTTTCTTCAAACCTATTACATGCATCACATCTTTTAATTGAAATGGTTTACATGACTCCATATGAAAGGTAATGGTACCAATCCTGATAGCATTATATCGTCCGTCGTCGCCCATCTCAATATGAACCTGGAGATATTTCTCCTCTAAGTCACTGAAAAGTTCCTTATCTCCTGTCATGTGAAAGGAATTGCCACTATCCAAATACCACAGAGATCCCAATGCACAGGACACCATGCATGCGATCAATGAGAATTCAAGCTCAAATTGTGAGTCAAGGGCCTCACCAGCTGCAGATTCATCAACCTTCTTTTTCTTCTTCGTTTTTGGACATTTAGTGGCAAAATTCCCATGTTCGTGACAGTGAAAACACTTCACCTTGGACATGTCTTGCTTCTTGCAATTCTTGGACTCAGAATTTGAGTGGAATTTCTTCCCCTTCCCCTTCCTTGCCTTGGAAGCCAAAGCACAATCCTCATCATCCTCATTCTTAGATGAAGATCCATCTCTGGTGTTCCGTCTGAACTCCTCCTACACCAAATCTGACCACAGTCGTTCCCAATCTGGAAATTTTTCCCTTCCATTGACAAAGTATTAATAACTGTGCCAACTTTTGGGAAGTCTCGTCTTCCTAAGTTTATCTTTGAGCGCCAATTTCCTATGGTCGTTGTTGCTTTGGAATAGATCCGTCAAAGCCTTCCACATAGCATATGGTGTGGATTTCCCATGGAGGATTGGGATAATGTGGTCTCGTAGTCCCTCTAGTAGGATATTCCTCGCCTTTTCCACTTTATTTTTCAATGCATCATGATTTGCAGCATCTGCAACATCTGGCTTAGGAACATCTTTGTCAATGAATTCCTTCAAGCCATTGTCTTCGAGTAATGCCTCCATCTTGTCCTTCTAAGAAATTTAGTTTTAGTTTCCCTCGAGTGCATACTCTAACCTCAAGCCATTGAAATCCATTTCGATCTTGAATGTGTAGCACCAAGAAAGACTTTCTTCAAATTCGAATTCTATCCAATCACACACTCAACTCCTACTTCACTTTTTCAATTTCTTGTGCTTTGATACCATGTAGAAATTATACAATATGCATGTATATCTTGGATTCACCCAATCTAACAATGTACTAATGTTAAATACTAAATCACTTCTACAAATATTATGCGAAATTAAAAACACAATCGCTAATCACATGAACATGAAGAAATATCAATCACACACAACACAGATAATTTCTCAGGGAAAGCTTACAGCTAAAAGTCCCACTATCTTCTATAATATATTAAGCATGGATCATGAAACAATTACACACAAAAAACTTCTCACAAGAGCCCTCTAGTACATCAGCTAATTGTCTCACACTATCATATGCAAAACTGACCAACACATAGCCAATTCTCAGCCTCCAGACAGCCTGCCTTGCTTGCGCAATCCCTGATGGTAAAGATCCCTAAAACATAGGAATTATTGCCTGCCTTGACTGCACAAGTATCATGGGAACTCCAATGGGTGTTTTCCTGCATGTTTGCAAGTAGATAATCCTACAACTAATAGTCAACCTCCCTTTCACCTATAACTCAAATGGGTCTCCACTGGATCTGACATGCATGCAAGCCAATAATAGTAAATCCTCAGTTGGCTGTGAGATCACTAATTGTGAATTAATTAATATTTAATTCACTATATCTCTCACTAGTGTAGCTTTAGTTACAACTATCACAACTGAATTTAACTCACTTAATTGAGTTAAAATATTTACAACTTTCACCAACTCATGCACTAGAATTACTCTACATGTCCCACCAACCAACCTCTAACTCGAAATCCACTAGCTAACTGAATTTAGCACTTTTATTTAACTCATTAAAGTCCACATTGAGAGTAGATTATGGTTTAATGTCCATCTTAATTAAGGGACAATAAAAATAGACATGCACCAAAAAATAGCACTGTGGGCCCCACCCTAGTCTGGGTGCTTAATGTGACCAGGTGCTTAATGCACTAGACGTGGGTGTTGAATCTTCTTGTTGAATCTAAACACCTAATTCTCAGAGAAATTGGTATAGATTACGCAAAACCCCACCAGTACCGCCAACAATCTTGCGTCCTTCTTCCTCGCAAGCAAGACTTGTTAGCATGGCAAGACTTGTTAGCGTGTTGATCGCCAAGATGTCTGTACTGAAGAACATCTCTAACTCTAAGATTGTTTATGACGAAGAATATCTGTCGGATCCCTTTCCTCAAGGTGTTCCCTATCGGGCCTGTAGTACTTGCCAGCTTTTTTACGAGCTCCAGAGAGAGTTTTGTCGTTTCTATTTGAGATTCAGACGTATGGGGTTTTAAGTCTATGAGTGCAATAATTCTAGGAAGTGCCCCATTGCTGCTTCTGGTTTCAGCGTAGTAGGGGTGCTCTTTTTCCAACTTTTGCATTATGGTCAACCCCACCTTCTGAATTTTGTAGCTCCTTCTGAAAAGACTCACAAATGGAATTTTTGTTGCTTATTTGCAGGTTGAAGCGTGGACGCTACCTCGGCACCTCAGAGAAATACACAACGCAGGGAAATGAGAAGAGGGAGCCATAGTTAGTTTTTCATGCACTGATAAAAGTGTGATAGTTGTTGGTCGTGCACATAAATGTCGTTTTGCAGGGCCCTTAAGCCAGCGCATGGAGAAACCACTAGATTTGAAGCGCAGAGAAAGTAGCCTTAAAAGTGTTTTCCATATGTCAGGCTGAGAATAAAAAAGTTGACGAAGTAGGGAGGTGAATTGATTCAAAGAAAGAGGTTGGTCGTGCACATAAACGTCATTTTGCAGGGGCCCTTGAGCCAGCGCATAAAGCAACCACCGGATGTGAAGAGCATAGAAATTAGCCTTAAAAGTTTTTGCCAGATGTCAAGCTAAGAATAAAAATGTTGACGAATTAGGGAGGTGAACTGATTCAAAGAAAGAGACCTATCGGCCTAATTAATGGGATGATTTCTTATTTTTAAAATTACCCTAATTCCCAAATTGTTATGTAATATCCCATAATGTTGTATAGCTTGAAGTTCATTAAAAAAAAAAATAAGTTCACAAAAGTTTTTCAAAGAAAATTGTGAAGATCATTGGTAGAGCTATGCCCTGTACACATACATATCACTTCACATCTTGAGAGATTCCGCATTGGCAACTTCCTATACGCTTACTTCAATCAAAAGAAATGGTTATGTTATTGAAAAAATTTGAACTTAAGTTGATTGCGTAGTTTGGAATATTGGAATCAAACAGTGAATTTTATTTATATCTATCTGATATCTGGAATATACAATCTAAGTAAGGGTGGAAATCAATGAAAAGCAACATGTCAACTTGTCGAAAAACGAGCAAGACATTTAAACTCAATTAATTTTAAAGAGATTAAACATAGGATCACAAAGGATGGTAATTCCCATTGAATTTTTTTTTCACAGAGGCATGATGGGTTCATATGATTTCTCGGAGGCATGATGATGGGTTCATCAGCCTCTTCTTTAAGATGGGCCCAGAAATATCATGTTCAATTAAAACTAGTAGGTTTTCTATTGGAAAATAATAAAAATTTTGGTAATATTTAGAAAAAGATAAAACTTTTAAAAATTTATGTTATAATTGTAAAGATTCAATATTTTTAGATGCCTCAAAATTTATTGATAATATTGAATTCATATATTAAACAAGTGCAATTTCGAAAACGCTCCAAGAAAAACGTTGAAGCTCTCGCAGAGGTTCGCCTAGGGTTTCAATAGCAAGCCGCCTCGGCGACCTGGTTTCGGTCATGGCAGCATCCTCGGGAGGAGGGCCACCACCCTCTTACCGTAATGTAACGAGTGGAGATCATGTGCTACGCTCAAACCAAAATGCAACCGCTCAGCAACGAACAGGCCCTGTTTTAGGAGCCGAATGGCAGACCAAAATGAAGGGACAATGCCTGCCACGAGCAGTCAAGAAACCATGGTTTGTTATCCCAGCCTCGAAGCTCAATGAATATAGAGGCTATATGAAGAATCATGCTCTAATCTGTAAGTTCATAGGAATTTGGCCTACGGAAAAGGATTTTTTAAAATGGATTCAAATAAAATGGCAGCCCAAGGGTCACATTGATCTGAAATTTGGGGCAAAAGGCTTTTTTATAGTTATTTTTCCTAATTTACCTGATAAAGAACGCATTTTTGAGGGAGGTCCCTATTTTTACAGCAATGCTAGGCTCTTTCTCAGACAATGGGAGGAATGTTGTAACCCTGAACAAGAGCAATTTCTAGCAGCTCCTGTTTGGGTGCGGCTCTTTGGGCTTCCCATAGATTTTTGGGACCCTGAAATTTTGGAAGGTAAAGGAAACTCATTAGGTAGTTTTTTCAAAATAGCTGAATCCACAACTCGTGGACGCTACACATCCTTTGCTAGAATCTGTTTTTACATGAATATCTCTGAACCCTTGCCAGAGATGATAGAATTGGAGTATGAAGGTAAAATTTGGCTCCAACTTCTTGATTATGAGCACATTCCGTTCCGCTGCCGCTGATGCCACGAGTATGGGCATCTATACAAATCTTGTCCGTTAAACGGAGCCGAGCAGCAACCTCATAGCACGCAAGGACCAGAGGAGCAATCCCGAAAAACAGAGGATGGATTTGTGCCAAGTCATGCCGTGGAAAAGACACCCCCGTTCAGGGAATAACGGGATAGGTTCAACCACAAAGCCAAACCCTCATGGCTCCACAACAACAGAAAATAGGTAGGAGGTTTTACAGGAGGAAGGAGAACCACCAGTTCTGGAGATCGTTGATGAAGACAAAACAGAAGGTTCTACAGTGGTGACCCAGAAACCCCAATCGTCCAAACGGAAGGCAGGGCAGGAAATGGAAACACCAGAAGAAAGTGTAGTACCAGAACTCACCCCTATGGAGGTAGAGCAATCAAAAGATGAGTTTAGTGCTGAAGAGAAACTACTGAAACGTCTTTTGTTTGAATGGAGGAACTGTTAGCCATCAGTATTTTCTACATGTTAGTGATGACTATATCTATAGCTGAGTTTTCTAGAAGTTGATTTCCTTATGTCAATTTGTCATCTAGAAAACCCTCCTAAAACTTTTTTCGCCTTTCTACTTTTCAGTCCACCCCTGTCGAAATCAAAACCTTATTATCACTATCCTATCTAGCTTCAGCCCTACTAGTCTGCCCATCAGCTCCAAAAAGAAAATTCCAAGTCTGTTTCAAAAGGTTTCCCCTATGTTAGGAAGTGGCGCTTTAAGACATTTTACCCTTGGCAATCATCAAAAAGCCAAAAAGCCTCCATCTGCTACAGGCCAACCATGACTGACCTCCCACTCTGCAAATGAAATTGACAAACAGCTCTAAGTCGTGCCACTTACACCCCTAGGTCTCAGCACTGCACAAACCACAGTCTCAAGCTGACTATTAGGTGTTTCACAGCACTTTATGGATTCTACAAAGGCAGGAAATATAACTTCATCTCAGGAGGAAATGCTTGAAACTACAGTTAGAAGAACAGCTGCTTCTAAATGTAACATGAGCCTGAGATATATCTGCAAAACAAAAAGTCACTCATCAAAACCTTACAGCTCCTTCCAGCATGAAAAATCACAGTAAGAGAAAGACACCACTGTCACAGCAAACTGGTAATTTGTCATGGCCAAGAACCTCCTTCATTTACAAGCAGAGGGTTTAGGGCGCCTCCTTCATCTACAAGCAGAGGGCGCTGGCCAGTATTGACTTAAAGGAAATGCAGAAACCCAGGTTTGCCTTTACTGAACAGTGAAACAATAACTCCAGGTTTTCTGAATGTGAGTGATGATCATAACAGGGATGGAGTCTGAAGTATGCAAGTTCAAAGGAAAAAAGAGTTTGGTCTGATAAAGGAAGTCATTTGAAGTTTTCAAATCATGTGAAATGATGAAACTTTAGAGAGGCATATCATTGGTAAAAACCATTCTGATCATAAGCAACCTGCTTTTCCACAAGACTAAATTGAAGAGATGCTGACAAATCATGTCATCACACAGGCAGAAGAAAGGTGTTTGTTTTTCAAAGGGCGCTGACCTACATAGTCACACAGACTTTCTTTCAAATAATTTGTCATAAGATGACCAAAACAAATGATGACATTTTAGTCACCCTCAGATCAGTACAGTGAGACAGTGACACTTTGGCTAGGGTTTTTCTGAAGCATAGTGGTGATTGCAAGCAAGAGCATTATCAAATAATCTTCGCATACTTTTCTCGTTGAAAGGCCCTCCATTTATGAGCATGGCCAAAGCATTGGATGTTTTTAAAGACCGATTGGTCAAAAGGTGCAAGAAGAATACAAAAGGAAAATAGTGTCACTTGCTGCTATCGATATGCAGGGCAGTTTCAGGGGAAGAGGCCACACAACCACCTCAGTCACCTCACTGTCACATGCCAAGAAGTCTAAGGGAGATCCTTTTTAAGTAAACAGAGAAATATAGTATGAATGGATGCAACCAAAAGATGGCACTTACAATCCAAAGGAAAGCCTATAAATCACCTGGAAGCAAAAATTATCAAACAAGTTGGAAGAAGACGGACCACCTCCTTTTAAAATGACAAAATAGCTTTCAAAGATCTTCAACAGATCTTGAGTGATTTTTCTTTAAAATATCACCAAGAAGGTAAAACAGTGGACACAGTTGAGCTTTGGAATGGTTCTATTACAAAGAAAGATCACTGCACTCTTAAAAGGAACTGATAACTGTGTTTCAAAGAAGTCTTGTTTTTTCATGCTTCATAAGGTTCCCTTTCAGAATATACATCACAAATGATGGGAAGCATTTCAGGTTTTGTTCCCAAAAAGACATACAAGTGTATGAATAGGAAAAGAGGTTATTTTCATGAACAGTCAGTGTTATGGATAGTTTGAAACAAAACAAGTTTCCAATATTCAATAAACAGAGATGTTATATAATGTGTTGTGAAGCAGAGGAATGTAGTGAAAAGTGCCCTTCTTTAAAGACCATAGCAAGCTATGAAAAACTGCAGCAACTTGGCATATACAGTAGGAAAAAGGTTGAAGGAGCAAGCAAACACCGAGGCTGTCAAAGCAAGTTGACAATGCAAAACCTACCCTTTCGGAAACAAAGCAGTTCTCAGGTATTTTCCTAACAGTTTTAAAGAAGGGTTACCTTACTTCATAAATATCACCAGCATCATTAAAAACAATGGCAGAGATGATATAAAGGTTATTGAGTTATTTTTCAAAGTTTGAAGTTCGGTGTTTGTCACCCAAGGAACAAAACTGGCAAGAATCCCCTTCGAACACCTGTGCATAAGTAAAGCAGAGTGTGACCTTTCAAGCCATTTTTGTTTGTTATAAAGGGGTTGATCCATGTTTAAAACGGTCTAAAAAACATAGAAATCTCCAATGCACGCATCGCTCGTGATTCCAATTTGAAATTGCGCCGAGGGGTATTGATTTTAAAAGGTCAAAAGATTGTGTTTACCCTGCAAAACACGACCGAGAGTTCATGTTGCATTTAAAAATATGACCGTTGGGAATTTATTTTATGTCAAGGGAGTAAGGTGAAGAGTGAATTTTCATTGTCAGAACGAAGCAAAATCCTTTTGTTACCTGTGGCATCAAACAAAACAAGTTTCGGGTCAAATTACAGAAGTCTGCATAGTTTAAACGCCGTGCGACGCGCCTGGCGAATTGCGCAACGCGCCTGGCGGATTTTTTCAACGAGCGGTCAGTGTAGGCGCGATGCGCCTGTACATGGTGCCCGACCCCCGACCCGACAGGCCACCCAGGTGGTGTTTTTGCGCGCCGTTTTTTCCCTGAAGAGTGCCGCGCAGGCTTGAAGGACCTCCGGTGCTACTCCAGCTCTCCTCTAAGGATTTTCCATCGAATTCAAGAGGTATTTTGAAATTGCATTCAAAATTTTCGAAATTGCCAAAGTGATAAAAGTCAGTTTTTTCACTGTGACTGTTTTTCTGTTCTTCAAAGGATCCTTTTCAAGTGGATTTTCAGATGGCATAAAGACGTTCTTCCAAAGATTTCTGGTATTCTATATTGAAAGAAGCCTTAATTATTTTAAAAAGAGGAAATTCTTATAGCTTCTGCTCAAGCTTTCGAAGTTTTTTAAAAACCCTATTACCTCTACTCTAACTGTAAATTTGACTGTATAATCACACCGGGGTTAACCTTATGAGCCTGTTTCTGTTTAAAGGAATGACATACATATAGAGAAACAATGAAGTTTAGTAGGAGAAAGGGTTCTTGATCAAACAAGAATTTATAGGTTGAAAACTGCAGGGGAAGGTTGCTCACACTTCTCACAAAGGGACAATGTTCACTATGTTTGTTGGTTGACTGCCTTGTGTTTTTTCAAGCTTATTGATAAGTTGGTATCCATCCAAAGTAAAGGTTTTTCCAACATAACCAGAGGTGTTACATTGGTAGGAGGTCTTGCCTATTTTGCAAAGTAAAAACCCTTGCAAGCCTTGTTGAAACTTTTTGAGGCATTTTCCAAACTCTGTCACCTTGTTCAGAACAATAATTTTGACTGTATACCTACACAGAAGTTTGACTGCATATCCATAAGTCTGTAGATTTATTTGCACTCCAAGAAGAGCAGGTTGTTAATGATTGAATTTCTAGCTTGAGGCAGAGATACAGGTGTATTGATTGACATGTAAAAATTTCACAGAACAGGGTGATTTTGGCACTTCTCACAGAAAACTCCTCCTAAGCAGTCTGCCCTTCATTTCACTGTATTATTTCTTACTGAGAAGTTGTTGACTGAGGTGTTTTCAAGGTGGAAGGCCACTTTCTGAAGAGCAGGTTTTTAATGATTGAATTTTACCTTGGAGACAGAGATACAGGTGTGGTGATTGGCCTCTAACAAATTCACAAGAAAAAGTGATTTCTTAACACTGTGCACAGGAAATTTACACAGCAGACTGTCTCCTCTTTACTATATGATATCCTATTAAGAAACCTGCCTGGCTGAGGTACATTCAAAGGTAGAAGGCTAGTTTTAAGAGAGCAGAGGTTGTGTATTATAAGAAGCTTGTTGCAAACCATCCAAATCACATTGTTTATCTGTCAAAGCAGTAAAGTGACACAGTTTGACTCCAACAGGGCATTTTACACACAGTGAGGCAGTTTGTCTCTTCCAAAGCATATTCAGGTCAAAATGCCTCCAAGGCAAGACAGCAGGAGCGGTCCACATAAAATATATGAGCCCATCTCTACAGAAGAGATTAATGCTCATCCATCTGTACTTTTCAACTTCCATGAAGTGGGTTGCCTAGATTTCTGCCAGAAGATAGAAGAAGTCAAGAGTTTTTCGCCATTAACACACTTGTGTGCCCTAAGATTCAAAGAAAAACATTTCCAGGTGGTGGGTCTTGATTTCAAAATTTCTCCAAGGTATGTGTCCAAGGCCACCAAGATCTCGTATCATGGCGAAAAATGGTTCAAACAGGCTCATCTTGACTTAGAGGATTACAAGCTTTTCATCAAGCCTGAACATAGAGAGGCTTTCACTGCTATTTTCCCTTTTTCATATCTCCTTGACAGATATGCTCCTCTTATGAAAGTCATAATGAAATATTTCACTTGTGAAGGGAGGTTTGATCGAATTTATGCCTATAATGTCCGTTTATTGATGCACTTTACTAGAAGCAGGCAACTAAACCTCCCTTACTTTTTGTTCAAGAGCATAGACAAAATGGCATCCTTTGCAAGAAGAAGCCCACCTGCGCAAATCCTTTTATGCTACATCATTCTTTGATCAAAGTTATCTTCCTACACCAGTAGAGAAAGAAAAGAGGTTTCATGGGATTTATTCCTTGACCATCGATTTTTTTGCCTCTTGTTCCTCCACTGCCCATATTTTTCCTCGGCCTGTCCCTTACGCCCGGTACCTTTGTCCGATGGGCCTGTTCTGAAGAGAGCTCGGGGATGTCTACGAACGGTCAAGTCAACAAGAGGAAAGAGATGAGCGGCGGCGGTGTAGATGATGAGGAACAGCAGCAAATAGAAAGTGAACAGCAGCAGGTACAAATTGATGAACAACAGCAGGTGCAAGTTGAAGAACAGCAAGTTGGGCAGGAAATTGAGACACCTCTTGAGCCACAAATTGAACAAGACATTGGTGAAGAGTAGCAAGCTAATATTGGCAAACAGGGGCAGCAAAGTGAACAGCTAGAAGAAGATATCCAGCAGCCTCAAGAAGAGCAGCAGGTTCAGGAAGATGTCAAAGGTAAATCAGTTGTGCATCCTCCTCTCAAAATAACAAAGCTCAGCACAGCAAGGAAAAGAGGGGCTAAAGCTGCCACCAAAACAGTGACAAAGACTATTCCTAGCAAGAGGAGATCACCCAAAAAGACACCTTCTAGCATGCCAAGGAGGAAAAGCGCCAGATTGGTTTTCAAAGGTAAAAGCAAAGTTGGAGAAAGTACAAAGCATGGATGTGAATTAGTTGTCATCCCAATCCAAAGCGATGACAGCGATAATGAGGCCCGCCTTCTCAAAAACCTCCTAATTCATAAAGAGGGACAAATTGAGGCATTAGAGGAGGATCTTCAAAGGGCAAGGAACTTCAATCACTTCTTAGAGATTGAAAACAAACAGATGAATGTGCACACAGCTGTTCATGAGGCGCGGGCGATCAAATATAAAAATGAGGTAGCTAGGGCGCAAGCGAGAATAGAAGAGCTCATTGGGGAGTTTGATGAGGAGGAAGAGGAAGACCAGCCTAGGCGGAAGAGGCCTAGGACCATCGGGCTTAAAAGAGCCTTGGAAAAGCAGAGAGCAGAAGAGCAAGCTCATCTCCAAGCCTTTCCTCTCACTGCACTCCTTGAGCAGGAAATTGAAGAAAACAAAGAGGCATGGCTTGAAAGAGCTAACAAACATTTGGAAATGAAGCTTTAGAGGGCGAATAGAGATTTAGAGCTGCAAAGGAAGAGGACACATCACTTCCAAAAGCTAAATCAGTTTGCCCAGCGCAAACTAAAGGCAGCCCAAGAGAAATTGAAGAAGGCAAAGGGGAAGCGCCTAGCACGGAAATAAGGGAAAAGGATATCAGCCCTTGATATTTTGGCCTCAGCTTCGGAGCATGTTGCTATGGACCCCTGAGGGTCATATGTGCCAATTTTGGTGCCATTTCGACAACTTTTTGTTTTTTGGCATTTTTTGGGTTTTTGGTCGAAAACTCATAAATTCGCCATTTCAGTTTGAAGATGTGTCAAAGGAGAAGAATGATACCAATGGATGCCATAATTCTATGAGCAGGTCCCCAGCGATTTTCAGAGCATTTGGAGATCATTCGCCCCCTCAAATTGGCGAAAAATGTCCTCTTTTTGCACATTCTGCCCGCCATATCAGCAGTCTACTATTTCCTAGTTTTTTGGACACAGGTACAGTTTTGAGGAGCTTCTAGGCATCAGATTGAGATGATTTCAGTTGCGCCGGAAAGTAGACACAGAGAGCTTTCCAACGAGCTTTCATGAGCCTCATTTCGACATCGGGAAGGCTGCCAATTACCTCCAGCAAGTCAGGGGACCTTTTTCAGATATAAATATGAAGTATTTTTGTAATTTTTGAACCTCAAAAATCTGCTTTTCCCAAATGTGCGTTTAGCTATTTTTACACTTGGGAAATGATGTAAAGTCAATATAATTTCCATTTTTAACAGTTTTTTAGATATTTTATGGGATATTTTGTGCCTTGGGCTTTGCAAAGCCTCAAGGACAAGTTTAGATATTTTGACTTGGCCAATGGGATAGCTAGTTGCTCCATGAGGTTTTCCTTCCTCTAGCCTATTTATTCCATGTGTTTCATTGTAAAACAGAGGCTGAACTTGAGAGAAGAATCAATATATTGGTCATATGAGCTTTGAAGAACATACTTGTGTTATGATTTTTGGACTGCCTCTTGGATGCTTTTGAGGAATGATGAAGGATTGTTGATGGATTCCATGACATGGTAGAATGGTATAGTTTTTCTTGCTTTGTTGTTGTCTTCTAGTTTTCATTCATGATACATGCTTCTTGCTGCTATAGATCAGTAGAGATTAGTTTTGAGATATTCCCATGGAGGCACCTCAAAATTCCTGAATCTTCATAGCTTTATGTTTTCTTCTTCCTTAGTTATGCTAAAGAATTCTTAACTGCTCTTTAGTAACTTAAGGATATTGTTTGCTAGTTTTATTTACAAGTTCTATGCATGTTGAGTAGGATGTATGGTGTGCCCTGCTTACCTATAAGCTGTCCATAGTTTTTTCCATGAAGCTATCTCTTTGACTGATTAGTTTATCATCTTGTTGAACCAAGGAGGCCTAGTCCCGATCTAGCCCTTTGCCTAAAACTATGAAAGCTTGTTTGTCCAAGTGCCCAATAACTTAGAGACTGTGTTTAGGCGTTCCGGCATAGTTTTATGAGTTGTTAGTCCTCCTTATGTTTTTTCCCCAAAGTCTGATAGCCATTTCCCGAAGTTAGAAGGTCTTATACTTCTATGTATGGCTGGAATGTTTGATTTCTATGTATTAATTAGCTCATGGTTACATTTAGCATGATTAATGGCTTGCTATAACATGTTTATGTCTTCTATCAACTAGTTACACTTGAAATCCCTCGTCTTTCACAAACTTGATGTCCATTTACTCCATTTTGCCCAAAGGTCCTTTCTACCTTGAATCAAATCGGCCCTACAGCAGCCTTACATCATCATCTCATAGCTTCCTTGACCTGTTTGACCCCATAGCCCAATTGATCTGATTTCTTGTTATCCATTTTTATATCTTTGATCAGTTTTATCCCTCACAAACTAAAAACCAAAAATCAAAAACTCACTTCATAACTAACCTAATATCAGAACACCATAAGCAAACACACCGATATCCTTTACACAAATAGAGAGAGCCCTCTCTGAGTCTAGGAAGGCTAGGTCCTTGGAATCCAAAGCTTGGTTTGATGTTACATCGTCATTTGGCTTACCAATCGGCCAAATCACGGGACCCTAACATAATGGCGATCACAGTGGGACCTATTGAGTTCATGATAGTCTAGCAAACTTTTATAGATTCCTTAGTCCTTCAAATTTTAACTTAAACCATCAGCCTTTAGAATCATTTAGTGTAAACTCTCTGCTTCACCATCTTAGCAAAGTGATGAATCAGTTTTATAACACTCTTACATCCTAGGCTGCACATAAAACTCAGAAAAAACCCCAAAATACTCCTATTAGATTGGCTTTTGACAGTACTGGTGGTGGACCATACAAGTATACCTCAAAACAACTGACATTCCACCTGGTGACTCCACTAACTTCTAGTAGACCTTACTATTTTACCAAACTCTAGGCTACTATCTGATAGACCTATCCCATCACTCACTAACATAGCGGGAGATGGTGGGACACTGAGTACATAATAGTCCAGCAAACTCTTATAGACTCTTTTGGTCCTTTAGATATCATAAACAAGCAAGCAGTCCATAGACCCATTTTTTAGAGTAAACTCTTTTTGTTCTCATCACCCTAGAAAAGTGTTGAAACAAGTCTAGGATACTTTAACAAATCATAGGCTGCACATAAAACTCAGAAAATCCAAAAACATTTCCAGATTAGTTACCGGTGGTGGACCATAGCTATCTTCACAAAAACAACCCAGTTCCACCTGGCGACTCCACTAATCCATCCCTTTTATTTTGACCATCCTTCACCTTAGTAGAACTTTAGAGAAATCACTCATTCAGAACATTCACCAATACCATTCTCTCTAAACTCTAGATCCAAAATCTGGCTTCATGAAGAATCAACACCAGATCCCATCCAGACCCAAATCCCCCTATCATAGTAGATGAACCAGAGAAGATTCTGTGGCAAGCTTCTGAAACTGATCATCTAGCTTCTGGTAGATCCATCCGTAAAACAAGATCAGTACCTAAACATCTCAGTATCCTACCAGATTCGCCTTTTGAATTAGAGTCATCACAAACTCTTCCCAGAAGAAAATCATATAGTAAGATAAACTGTGACGATCTTGAACCCCTAAACCCACCACAGAGTCCTAGTAGAGAAGCTTCACCTACCACTCCTCCTGATTTCCAGCTTCTCTGTCAATTTGGCTCCTACCATCCCAGATCTGCTCAAAATCAGATCACTAGTCCAAGTTCATCCGCCACACCTAGTCGAAACACCATTGTTCAAACCACCTCAGCTCAACCTACTAGTCCTCATCTTGTACATCATCCATTAGCTCCCGTCATGGCAGCCTGGTATGCACCCTTGGTGTTGCCACCTCCTTTGGCTCCTCTCCCAAACAAGTATCAAGACAAAATCCCACACTTTACTGGAGAAGATATCACTACACCTCAACAGCATATAAGTAGGATGACTGATGCTTATGAATACCTAGAGGTACAAGGCGAGACTGTCAGAATGAGAATATTTTCCCAAAGTCTTGGTGGTGAACCCAAAGCATGGTTCAAAAGCTTGACTCCAAACAGCATCCACGATATCCCAGAACTACATCAAGTCTTCAGAAATAGGTGGGAAATCCGAAGAAACCCCATTAAAATCTTGTCAGAATATAACAACCTAAAACGGGAAAATGGGGAAAGTGTCCAGGCTTACTGCACTAGGTTCAACAGTGTATATAACTCCCTCCCACCTCATTTCAAACCCCCACTTGGTTTAGCCTTGGAAAAATTCCCCGAGGGTTTCGATCCGGACATGACATATCATCTGAGAGACAAGGATCCCCCTACCTTAGAGGAAATGCAACAAATAGCCATAAAAGCAGATGCCAACTTAGCAGAAAAAAGGGCTAGGACTAGAGCGGAAAGAAAGGTCACATATAAAGATGAGGTTTCCACTTCATCACCTTCCCTAGATCCCAGAATAGATGACTTAGTCAAATCCATGGCCAAAATGTGGGAAAAGATAAATGAAAAGGCTCCTATTAGGGACAACCAGCCAAACCCTCCAAACAGAAACCGAAACCAAAATTTTAGGAGGGAACAGCCCCAAAACAGACCAAGGGATAATGACCAACAGATCAGGCCACCATTCAATGAAGACTATGTGGAAGAAGATGACAGGGATTCAGAACCTCTTGATGAACATCATTTAAACCTCATAGGATCTGATAATGAGAGTGAGGTGTACCTCACAGAAGAAGAACAAGTGTTCTTTTCTCCTAATCAGGATGAGACCAACTATGAAGATCTCGATGACCCTACCATAGATTTTCAGAATGCCATTATGGAAGCCCACAGGCAGTATGACCTTAGAAGAAAAAGAAACCAAGATAGTTCCAAGAAAGGTAACTCACATACTGCTAAAGCTCCAGATACCATCCTCAAGAAAGCATCAAGCAGTGACAAAATTAAGGTTGAGAAAACTGACCAAAACAAAGCTAAAGTTACCCAAGCTAGGCCTCTCTCAGATACTCTTGGTACTTCTACTAAGGTCACCGAAGCAACTATGGCCAACAAAATCCCGAAACAAGGTCAAAAAACTTAGAACATAGAGAGGGTCGTGGTTGAAAAAGCTGAAACAAACATATCTAAACTTCAGATGCCTTTTAGCTTTGAAGGCGAAATCGCCAAGATCAAGATCACCATGCCTCTTACTGAACTCATTGCCCAAAACTCTTATAAGTCCCAAGTACTAAAAGTCTTAAATCTAGAGAATGATGCAAACACTGTTAATCTGGCTGATGATACTCCTGAAGTTTTGTTTGGTCCAAAGATAGAGGGAAAATTCCAAGAAGGAAATACTCTTCCATTTTACATTAGCCTAAACATCCACGACCAAATCCTCCACAATGCCATGCTAGACTCCGGCGCCTCACATAATCTTATGCCGAAGGTAGTAATGGAAATATTAGGCTTGGAAATCACAAGACCATACAAAGACTTATATTCATTTGATTCAAGTAGAGTCCAATGCCTGGGTTTGATCAAAGACCTTTGTTTTAGTCTGGCCCAAATACCTGTGAAACATCTAATCATGGATATAGTAGTGGCAGACATTCCTCCCAAGTACGGGATGCTTCTATCCAGATCTTGGGGAGCCAAACTCCAAGGGAATATCCAACTGGACATGTCATATGCCACCATTCCTGTGTTTGGCCAGACCATAATACTCTACCGAGAATCACACATGAAATATATGATTAGCAGTCAAGATAGGCCAGACAACATTCCAATGTGTTCCTTGCGTTCCAACCTGAACTCTTTCATTATGCATATTTATGTAAACATGGAGGAAGAGTCAGAGGACACTGATATAGACTTAGATTCATCACATCAGCTGTCCCTGGTGCTTTATGATGAACTAAACACTCAAAACTACCATGATCATGAACAGTTATGTCTTGAGCAAAATAAGTTTTCCCTTTCCGAAGTAGGATTAGAGCAAGAAGCGCAAACCCTTATGTACTATCAAGCAAATTACTCTAGCTTTAGTCAAACACCAGCAGTAACTTGTGGAAATTTCTTCCGGGTAAAAGCTTTAGAAGACCTACACATCATAACCCTGTTTGGAACCCGGGAGCGAGGGAGTTTAATGTTTCTACCATATCTCAAAGATTTACCATCATGCGATCCCCCTACTGCAAATAAAACTTTAACTATAACCTCAGCAACTCAAAATCTTGAGAAAATGCCAGATAAAATTCTTATGAGCAAGAATGATAGTTGCAATCCTAGCATACCTGAATTACTGAAATTGGATCATATTCTGTCTTTTCATGAAGAACTTAGAAATGCTAAAATCAGAAATCTCATGCAGAATACCAATTTCTACAGAAAAAGCAAGGGAAACCACTGTGTCACTACCTTCCCCTCAAAGAACAGCTTTGACAAGAGAAAACACAACAATTTGAAACAAACTGAAATAATCAGGGATAAAACAGTTGGTCATAGAGTCTATTTTGATTTTAGAAATAATACTGCATATCCCTATAACAGAAATTATGTTTTTTCTACCCAAGACCATGATTTACCAATTAAAAGTGCTTTTAATCATGTATTTTCGCAAGATGATGTTTCAGGTCATGATCATAAGATTCCCTTTCAAAGTAGACATCTTAAAGATTTTTTCAAGTTTGTGGGAGGTAGATCAGATTTCAAGTTCAAAATTGCAAAACCACCTAATATCAGAAATCTGTTCATGAAGGCCATGTTCCCAGTTTTAAATTTCTGCATTTTTGCATACCTTGATGATGTCATTATCTATTTTAAGAATGACCAAGAATACATGCATTACTTGAGGAAAGCATACAGTAAGGAAAGGAGTGGAAATCATATATTTAGAGAGGTGCAAAGGGAAGATACCGGGCTATTCAGAGATTCTTGCATGAATCCTTATGTCATGTTAGAGAGAGAGAATTTCCCAAATTTTTCTTTTCAAGAGTTAAGTGGGCCAAGGGTGAGAGGAGATCCTTACGAGGATAAGATGCTTAAATTCCGTCATTTCCAAGATTTTTGAGTTTGAAACACTTTCAGTCACTGTACATACCATTGTTTGAAATATTGAAAAAATAGAAAAGTCAAAAACAGTCAAAAACAGAAAAGAGGGCAAGTGAAGATAGAACAACGGCCCCATGTTCCAAAAAATAGTCTTTCAGAAAGCGAGCAAGCCTAAATGCCGCTACTAGTACTTCAATGTCTTGTTCAGCTATCTAGCCTAATCATAGCTGAGCATGTTTAAATTTATTTGTTGATAAGTTAGTGAGTGCCAAGATAGTCAACATTGTGTAAGATTGACTTATCACAGAGCTTAGATTAGGGAGAGATTATGGTTCCACATGCCTAAAACAGAACCAAAGAGAGAAGCGAGGGATGAAAAACACATTGTACATCTTAGCCCTGCTTGTCTAGTTTCCTTTTGTTGCAAAATAACATTTGTGTGCAGCTTGTCTTTTATGCCGCAAATGCATGACAAATCAGACTGCCTAATCCTGATTTGATCATTTTAAATTTCATGTTGTAGATTAGAGAATGAAATCCTGTCAAACCGCTTAATCTTAACAGTTGATCTAGCATAGGTAGAGTAATGAAGGAGTTCATCAGTTTAATCTGAACTCCCGGCAGATATAAGAGTAGAAACGGATAGGTTCATTTTGCAAAAAGAAACAATATGCTTTGTCAAAAGGCTGCTAGTTCAAATGCGCCAAAGAGAAGAAAAAATGTTAGGAGAGATAGTGGGGTAGGTAGAAGTATCATTGATGTTAACCATGTTGTCACTTTTCAGAAATAACATCAAAGGAAGGGTAAATTTTGCGCCAATGGATAAGGCACTGGTCTTCATAAGCCAAAGATCTGAATTCTGGACAACTCCTGACGAGGAGCTGCCCTCCCCAAATGGAGCCACTGTTAGCCATCAGTATTTTCTACATGTTAGTGATGACTATATCTATAGCTGAGTTTTCTAGAAGCTGATTTCCTTATGTCAATTTGTCATCTAGAAAACCCTCCTAAAACTTTTTTCGCCTTTCTACTTTTCAGTCCACCCCTGTCGAAATCAAAACCTCATTATCACTATCCTATCTAGCTTCAGCCCTACTGGTCTGCCCATCAGCTCCAAAAAGAAAAGTCCAAGTCTGTTTCAAAAGGTTTCCCCTATGTTAGGAAGTGGCGCTTTAAGACATTTTACCCTTGGCAATCATCAAAAAGCCTCCATCTGCTACAGACCAACCATGACTGACCTCCCACTCTGCAAATGAAATTGACAAACAGCTCTAAGTCGTGCCACTTACACCCCTAGGTCTCAGCACTGCACAAACCACAGTCTCAAGGTGACTATTAGGTGTTTCACAGCGCTTTATGGATTCTACAAAGGCAGGAAATATAACTTCATCTCAGGAGGAAATGCTTGAAACTACAGTTAGAAGAACAACTGCTTCTAAATGTAACATGAGCCTGAGATATATCTGCAAAACAAAAAGTCACTCATCAAAACCTTACAGCTCCTTCCAGCATGAAAAATCACAGTAAGAGAAAGACACCACTGTCACAACAAACTGGTAATTTGTCATGGCCAAGAACCTCCTTCATTTACAAGCAGAGGGTTTAGGTCGCCTCCTTCATCTACAAGAAGAGGGCGATGGCCAGTATTGACTTAAAGGAAATGCAGAAACCCAGGTTTGCTTTTGACTGAACAAGTGAAACAGAGACTCCAGGTTTTCTGAGTGTGAGTGATGATCATAACAGGGATAGAGTCTGAAGTATGCAAGTTCAAAGGAAAACAGAGTTTGGTCTGATAAAGGAAGTCATTTGAAATTTTCAAATCATGTGAATTGTTAAACTTTAGAGAGGCACATCATGAGTGAAAACAATTCTAATCATAAAGAGCCTGCTGTTCCACAAGACCAAATTGAAGAGGTGCTGACAAATCATGTCATCACACAGGCAGAAGAAAAGGTGTTTGTTTTTCAAAAGGCGTTGACCTCCATAGTCACAGAGACTATCTTTCAAATAATTTGTCATAAGATGACCAAAGCAAATGATGACATCTCAGTTCCCCTCAGAGCAGTACAGTGAGACAGTGACAATTTGACTAGGGTTGTTCTGAAGCATAGTGGTGATTGCAAGCAGAGCATTATCAAATAATATTCAGATACTTTGCTCAGTGAAAGGCCTCCTCCATTTATGAGCAGATGGCCAAAGCATTGGATGTTGTTGAAGATTGATTGGTCAAAAGGTGCAGTGGAAGGATACAAAGAAGGAAAATAGAAGTCATTGCACAGGCCATTGATACAAAAAGGGCAGTTTCCTTAGGGGAAGAGGCCACACAGTCACCTCACTGTCACATGCCAAGAAGTCTAAAGGGAACTCCTCTTAAGTAAACAGAGAAATATAGTTTGAATGGATGCAACCAAAAGATGGCACTTACAATCCAAAGAGAAGCCTATAAATCACCTGGAAGCAGAAATTATCAAACAAATTGGAAGAAGACAGACCACCTCCTTTTTGACAACATAGCTTTCAAAACTCTTCAAACAGATCTTGGGTGATTTTTCTTTAAAATATCACCAAGAAGGTAAAAAAATGGACAGAGTTGAGCTTTGGAATGATTCTATTACAAAAAGGTCAATGCACTGGTCAAAGCAAAATGATAACTGTTTCCAAGAGACCTGTTCTTCCTGGTTCATAAAAGTTCCCCTTTCAGAATATACATCACAAATGATGGGAGGCATTTCAGGTTTTGTTCCCTAAGGACATACAAGTGTATGAATAGGCAAAGAAGTTGTTTTCATGTACAGTCAATGTTATGGATAGTTTGAAACAAAACAAGTTTCCAGTATTCAGTAAACAGAGATGTTATATAATGTGTTGTGAAGCAGAGGAATGTAGTGAAAAATGCCCCTCTTTAAAGACCATAGCAAGCTATAAGAAACTGCAGCAACTTGGCATCTACAGTAGGAAAACGGTTGAAGGAGCAAGCAAAAACCGAGGCTGTCAAAGCAAGTTGACAATGCAAAACCTACCCTTTCGGAAACAAAGCAGTTCTCAGGTATTTTCCTAACAGTTTTAAAGAAGGGTTACCTTACTTCATAAATATCACCAGCATCATTAAAAACAATGGCAGAGATGATATAAAGGTTATTGAGTTATTTTTCAAAGTTTGAAGTTCGGTGTTTGTCACCCAAGGAACAAAACTGGGAAGAATCCCCTTCGAACACCTGTGCATAAGTAAAGCAGAGTGTGACCTTTCAAGCCATTTTTGTTTGTTATAAAGGGGTTGATCCATGTTTAAAACGGTCTAAAAATCATAGAAATCTCCAATGCACGCATCGCTCGTGATTCCAATTTGAAATTGCGCCGAGGGGTATTGATTTTAAAAGGTCAAAAGACTGTGTTTAGCCTGCAAAACACGACCGAGAGTTCATGTTACATTTAAGAATATGACCGTTGGAGAGTTTTGTTTTATGTCAATGGAGTAAGGTGAATAGTGCATTTTCATTGTCAAATCGAAGCAAATTCCTTTTGTTACCCTCGGCATCAAGAAAAGCAAACTTCGGGTCAAATTGCAGAAGTTGCACAGATTAAACGCCGCGCGACGCGCCTGGCGGACTTTTTCAACGAGCGGTCAGTGTTGGCGCGACGCGCCTGTACAGTTGCGCGACGCGCCTGTACACGGCGCCCGACCCCTGACCTGACAGGCCTCCCAGGTAGTGTTTTTCGCGCCGCCCTTTCCCTGAAGAGTGTCGCGCAGGTTTGAGGACCTCCAGAGTTATCTCCAGCTCTCCTCCAAGGATTTTCCATCGAATTCAAGAGGTATTTTGAAATTGCATTCGAAATTTGCGAAATTGCCAAAGGGATAAAAGTCAGTTTTTTCACTGTGACTGTTTTTCTGTTCTTCAAAGGATCATTTTCGAGTAGATTTTCAGATGGCATAAAGACGTTCTTCCAAAGATGTCTGGTATTCTATATTGAAAGAAGCCTTCATTATTTTAAAAAGAGGAAATTCTTATACCTTCTGCTCAAGCTTTCGAAGCTTTTTAAAAAACCCTATTTCCTCTACTCTAACTGTAAATTTGAATGTATAATCACACCGGGGTTAACTTTATGAGCCTGTTCTGTTTAAAGGAATGACATACATATAGAGAAACAGTGAATTAGGAGAAAGGGTTCTTGATCAAACAAGAATTTATAGGTTGAAAACTGCAGGGGAAGGTTGCTCACACTTCTCACAAAGGGACAGTATTCACTATGTTTGTTGGTTGACTGCCTTGTGTTTTTTCAAGCTTATTGATAAGTTGGTATCCATCCAAAGTAAAGGTTTTTCCAACATAACCAGAGGTGTTACATTGATAGGAGGTCTTGCCTATTTTGCAAAGTAAAAACCCTTGCAAGCCTTGTCGAAACTTTTTGAGGCATTTTCCAAACTCTGTCACCTTGTTCAGAACAGTAAATTTGACTGTATACCTACACAGAAGTTTGACTGCATATCCATAAGTCTGTTGATTTATTTTGCACTCCAAGAAGAGCAGGTTGTGGATGTTTGAAATTCTACCTTGAGGCAGAGATACATATGTATTGATTGACATCTAAAATTCACAGAACAGGGTGATTTTAGCACCTCTCACAGCAAACTCCTCCTAGCAGTCTGCCCTTCTTTTCACGGTATTATTTCTTACTGAGAAGTTGTTGACTGAGATAATTTCAAGGTGGAAGGCCACTTTCTGAAGAGCAGGTTTTTTATGATTGAATTTTACCTTGGAGACAGAGATACAGGTATGTTGATTAGCCAAATTCATAAGAAAAAGTGATTTCTTAACACTGTGCACAGGAAATTTACACAGCAGTCTGTCTCCTCTTTACTATATGATATCCTATGAAGAAATTTTCCTGGCCGAGGTACATTCAAAGGTAGAAGGCTATTTTTAAGAGAGCATAGGTTGTGTATTATAAGGAGCTTGTTGCAAACCATCCAAATCACATTGTTTATCTGTCAAAGC